>WOVY01009392.1:475000-509452 GCA_013436015.1 Rhipicephalus annulatus
TTTCTGCTTTCTGCCCCCTCACGTCCTGCTATCTGTCCTACGTCACCTGGACCCTCGGAACGGCATCGGTGCAAATCCTCGGTCTCTCTTGCTGAAGCGACACGACCACCCCGTTCACGATGTGTTCATCGGTTCCTATAACGTCGGTAGCATCAAAATGCTTTCCACAGACCCGAACGTTCTTGCTGTCGAAGTTGAAACCACTAGCTTCCCCCCGCGGTATAGATCCCTTTCATTTCTCCCGAAGTTCGGCGCTACTGGGGAAACAGAAGAGCGACGCCTTTTCCTTGTTGCTCATGTATCCAGAGCTGCAGCCCGTCACATAGCACGTCTCATGCACTGCTCTTTTAAATTTTCATGCCGTCGACCTTGAACGTGGAGCACTGCATGCATGGCCCTTGAAGTTCTCGTGACGCTGATGCAGAAACCGTTGTTTCAAGGAATACTGCGAGCTGCCTTTACACAACGCCTTCAAGCTGCCACCGCTGCCAATGCGTTCCGCCGGGCAATGGCCGGGAGCAACGGAGCGATGGCCCCCCTATGCCAGCTTGCACCACGTAGCGACCGCTCTTGGCAGCAAATCAAGCTCTCCCTTTAGAGTGACTGAGAAGTTTCGTGACCAGAACAGTATCAAAGGACTCTGGCAGAACGGTATTAAAGACTCTGCCAGCCAATGCCTCTGGTGGGCGGCTTTGGCTGCTTCGCAGAGGCCGTTCTTGCGTTGTGACTAAGGCGATTAGGGCTCTGGTGGACGCCATTGACTTCGTCGTGCCAGTCGTTGCGTCTTGCTTTGAAAGTCGGGCGACGATGGTTCTGGTGGACGCCATTGACTGTTTCGCATGGTCGTCGTCAGCCGGCAGGTCCTGAGTGGTAAGTTGCCAATACCGTTTCTGGCGGGTGGTATTGGCTGTGTCTGTGGGGTCCCTCTCGTGGACGCCATGACTCGCCTCGCGAGGCTGTCGAACGCTCTGGTGGGTGACCATGGTTATCTCGTGGTGGTCGCAACACGCTTAGCAGGCAATTCAGTTGGCACAGTTTGGGGCACTGGTCCTCATTGCCGTCGGCGTTCTGGACAGGCTGCGATTCCCGGGCACCATGTTTTGACGCGTGAGCCTCTGCGGTGCCATCTTCAAGAGCTACGTGATGCCAAACAGGCTCATAAAGAGTGTGTCACTGTCACAGAACGAGCGCTAAAAAAGAGCGCGTAGGAATTCCGCCGTGGAGTCGGCGAAGGTTCTGCCCGTAGTGACAGAACAGGAGGAGTCGGAAGTGAGCGCCAGAGCGCGTAGGAATTCCGCCGTGTAGTCGGCGAAGTTTTTTGGTCCGTAGGGACGGCTCGAGCTACAGGCAAGAGCGTGGGTTTACCGCTATCGAGCGAAGACGCGGGCAACAGCTGCGTGTGTGAAGCCGACGGATTTCCGGCGAAGAAGTTTGAAGCTTGGAGAGTGGCCTATTGAAGACGGGAGTTTTCCTGGAAGAGAAACTCCGGCGAGGTTTCCTGGAAGAGAAACTTCGAGAGCTACGGAACGACAACAACGCTGGACTTTGAGTGAGTGATTCTCGGAAGAGTATAATTCAGACTTTTGTTCCAAGAACTTTGGACTGAATAGGTTTCCTATCTCTTTAGTCTTTAAGTGTCTTGGTTGTTCAATGCATGCGACTGCATTGTAGTGCGTATTGTTGTCCGTGTCCGTTGTATGAAGTGTGGCTGATTGTGTTGTGTAGTACGTTGATTGATTGGTTTGATTGGTGTCATATTGTATGCAACTATTGTGGAGTATGCATTCTTATGTATTGTTTTCGATCTGCCATTATTGAGAATATAATTGTTTGTTTATCAACTCTCGGCTCTGACTTGTTCTTTGGGCCACGACCGGCGTCTGCTGGCGCACCAAAAAGGACCACTTCAAAATTGTCCACGCTTTCGTGGTGCGGTTCGGGGGGGCCGATACTTCGGCTCTTGGAATTAGCCCGGCGATTGCCTCCCTAATAAACGGGACAGGTGTGACAATTAATCTGGCGTCCGCGATACAGGACCTTTTGGTGCACAGTGTGTCCAAAGTAGTGAGAAAGAGCCTCGAGTTGTTGATAGTGCTATCGGAACGATTTTGTGTGTTGTTCAGTGTTCTCGTTAACGAGTGCAGGGGAGTGTTCCGATAGACCGATTTAGGCAGATACTTTTTGCACGCGGCAAGGTTGTATTTGCGAGTTGCGAGACACAATGGATCTCGAAAAGTTAGTTGCTCTTGGTGAAAAGATGGGTCTTTCTGGCGCCGAACTACGGAAGTGGGTCACCCAGAAGGAAAAAGAAGAAAAAGAGAGAGCCAAAGAAGAAAAAGCCGCCGAGCTGGAAAAAGAGAGGTTGGCGGTCGAAAGAGCCAAAGCGGAAAAAGAAGCTGAGTTGGAGAGAGAGAGGTTGGCGGCAGAGAGGGCCAAGGAAGAAAAAGCAGCTGAGTTGGAAAGAGAGAGGCTGGCCGCTGAGAGGGCAAGAGAAGAAAGAGAGGAAAGGGAGCGGCAGCGGCAGCACGAGATGGAACTCGAGCGGCTCCGTTTGCTACAGCGAAGTGAAACTCCCGTCCAAGCTAGAGTTGAAAGCAGCGAACGGGAAGATCACGGCTTCCGCTTGAACCCAAGCAAGCTGCTCGTAGCGTTTGATGAAAGGAAGGACGACCTAGACGCGTACCTCCACAGATTTGAGACGATTGCGAAGAGCCAGAATTGGCCGGAACAGCAATGGGCAACTGCTTTGAGTACCTGCTTGAGTGGTGAAGCGCTCAGTGTGTACGGTAGGCTGACGCCGACCGATGCAGCCAACTACGCAAAGGTGAAAGCGGCTTTGTTGAAGCGATTTAGATTTACTGTGGAAGGATTCCGGGACAGATTTCGGACAGGAAAGCCAGCTGATGGGGAGACGGCTACGCAGTATGCCGCCCGACTTAGCCATTATTTCGACAGGTGGATTGAACTTTCAGGGACAGCGCGGGAGTACGATGAGCTTAGAGAGCTGCTAATTATAGAACAATTTCTTACTAGTTGCCACCCAAGTCTGTCACTGTATTTGAAAGAGAGGAAGGCTGAGTCACTTGAAGGAATGCTTGAATTGGCTGATCAATTCTTGGAAGCACAAGGTGGAACTAATTTGGCCAAAGTCAAGAAGGAGTGTCCCGATGATTCGAAGAAATTGGCTCCCGAAGAAAAGAAGCGTGCACCAGAGAGCATTCCGCGATGTTTTCTGTGTAACCGAGTGGGTCATCGCGCGAAAAACTGTCGAACAATCTTTACGAGCCCTACGACAGTAAAATGTTTTAAGTGTGGTCAGACTGGGCACAAAGCAGATGCTTGTCGGAACGGAGTGAGTCAAACTCACCAGGTATCCTGTGTGCAAGCAGCACCGAAATCTGATAATAATGCCGTTACCGATGGATTCGTAGAATTGAAAAATTGGGAGAAAATTCCTATTGTTGGTGCTGTAATGTCAAAACAGCCAACCGGTGTTACGAAAGGAATGCCAACGCTGCCTGGAAAAGTTGCGGGCAAAAAGATTACAGTGTTAAGAGATACCGGCAGCTCCACTGTTATCGTTCGGAGAAATTTGGTACGGGAAAGTGAGTTAACAGGCAAAACGAAACCGGTTTGCCTAATTGACCGTACAGTTCGAATACTTCCCGAAGCAGAGATTGAGGTGGAAACCCCGTACTTCAGCGGGAAGGTTGCCGCTCTATGTATGACGAACCCCCTTTACGACCTTGTCATCGGGAACATCGACGGGGCGCGAGGGCCAAGTGATCCAGAATGTTTGGGAGAAGACCCGAAGATAGAGCCCTCGCCAGCACAGCGGCCGCAAGATACAGTGGAGGAGCATTCCGTAACGGATCTCATTAGAGCCCAAGGTGAAGCTGCGGCGCAAGAGACAGCGAAGGAGAAGACGATCGTGTCGAATAAGTTCACAGGCCGAGCAACTGGACGTACGTCGGCACGACCTCAACCGACTGACAGTGTAAAGGAGACGGAGTTGGCCAGCCGGGCAAAATGTAGAGGCATGATCAAGCGGGTAAATAAACAGACAGGACCCGTCGAATGTAATGACGCGTTAACGGTGTCGGAAGAGACAACGATGGCTGAGACGACGCCTCAGATATCGTCGTTGGAAAGGGCTCGCCGAAAGGGAACGTGGAAAAACAAGAAGAAATCGAGCGAGCACCGCAAGAAAGGGCGCAAGCGCCGCCCAAAGTACACAGGATAGGTGCTGAGGTGGAATCAGAATGTGTTGGGCAGTGCTGAGTGCCATACGTTGTGTTAATGATGTGTTATCCTGTGTCACAAGTGTCGAAGTGTTGTGCTGTGATGTGATGTATAGTATTGTACCATTGTTGTAATAAGAGAACTTTGTACGTTTGTATTGTTTGGAATGTGTGATGAAGTGTTGTAGTCATGCGCCTGTGGTTATATTTCATGTGCTGTGTAATTGAATTACAATGTACAATTGTATTAAGTGATCTATTGTGAATGTGAAGTGTCACGAGCGACGGTTTGTGTTACAGTCGTTCAGAGTGTGTGGTGACTGTTCGCGCTCGTTTGTGAGGTTTGAATATTATGAGATAATATTCTTAAAGTGGGGGGCAGTGTCACAGAACGAGCGCTAAAAAAGAGCGCGTAGGAATTCCGCCGTGGAGTCGGCGAAGGTTCTGCCCGTGGTGACAGAACAGGAGGTGACGGAAGTTAACGCCAGAGCGCGTAGGAATTCCGCCGTGGAGTCGGCGAAGGTTCTGCCCGTAGTGACAGAACAGGAGGAGTCGGAAGTGAGCGCCAGAGCGCGTAGGAATTCCGCCGTGTAGTCGGCGAAGTTTTTTGGTCCGTAGGGACGGCTCGAGCTACAGGCAAGAGCGTGGGTTTACCGCTATCGAGCGAAGACGCGGGCAACAGCTGCGTGTGTGAAGCCGACGGATTTCCGGCGAAGAAGTTTGAAGCTTGGAGAGTGGCCTATTGAAGACGGGAGTTTTCCTGGAAGAGAAACTCCGGCGAGGTTTCCTGGAAGAGAAACTTCGAGAGCTACGGAACGACAACAACGCTGGACTTTGAGTGAGTGATTCTCGGAAGAGTATCATTCAGACTTTTGTTCCAAGAACTTTGGACTGAATAGGTTTCCTATCTCTTTAGTCTTTAAGTGTCTTGGTTGTTCAATGCATGCGACTGCATTGTAGTGCGTATTGTTGTCCGTGTCCGTTGTATGAAGTGTGGCTGATTGTGTTGTGTAGTACGTTGATTGATTGGTTTGATTGGTGTCATATTGTATGCAACTATTGTGGAGTGTGCATTCTTATGTATTGTTTTCGATCTGCCATTATTGAGAATATAATTGTTTGTTTATCAACTCTCGGCTCTGACTTGTTCTTTGGGCCACGACCGGCGTCTGCTGGCGCACCAAAAAGGACCACTTCAAAATTGTCCACGCTTTCGTGGTGCGGTTCGGGGGGGCCGATACTTCGGCTCTTGGAATTAGCCCGGCGATTGCCTCCCTAATAAACGGGACAGGTGTGACAGTCACACTCGCTTCTATGGCTACTAGTGGCGCTGACTGACACTCACACGTTTATATTGACATATATACTCAATAAAGTGGCTGGGAAGATAGCCACCGTGGTAGCTCAGTGGTAGAGCATTGAACGCGTTATTCGAAGGTCGCAAGTTCGGTTACTGCCCACGGCAATTTATCTTTTCACCTGTTTTCTTTGTTCACGTCTACATTACAATTTGTTCTAATAACTTCCCTTAAACTTTCATTGGCATTGTTGTCTGTTAGACCTAATAAATATTGTGTCCAAAGACGGAAAATCGAGCCATTAAGTATACACTTCCTTCCATATATATATATATATATATATATATAAAGTTTGTGTGTGTCTGTCGTGTGTTGATGACGTGGGCACCAATAGAACGTTTCTTTTTTTTTCTTCTCTTGGTAAACGTTGTCTTCCGGTTTTCCGTCATTTCCTGTTGTATACAAGTATAGCACGGCGCATAAGGCCATTTCGCAAATTCTGCAAAGAGCAATGATACAAGCAGGGAGCAAGATCGCAAGAAATAGCCCACCCTGTCATGCGAGGCTGCCGCAGGTGGTGGTGCGCAGCACGCACGGATGTGTCCAAGCTGGCGCCCCGCCGTCGGCATCGATCGCGCAGAGGCGTGGGCTCAAATTAAAAGCGGCTCGCCGTCCATTGAGCAGCGCCTTCTTTTGCACGAAAGCAACAGCGGCCCGAGGGGCGCAAAATTGAAATTCTGCCTCTCAAAGGCCGGACAGCACGAGTAGGGGGCACCCATTGTGTGTCGGGGCCTAATTACGGCCGCGCCTTTGAAAGGGGCAGCCTGAATTAACCGCAAGGAGACATCCACCGGGGCCACAAAGCCGTTGTCGCGCAAGGCACGTCTGACGCGAAAACGACGTCGCTTTTGCCGCCCATTCAAATCGCAGCGGCCGATGGTCGGGCACATCAATGCGCCATCAGGGAAGCGCCGCACGCGCGCGATCATCACCGGCTTCTCCCGCTCCTCCTCGCTCAATGGAGATTCTCTGCGCACGCGACCACCTGTCGTTAACTCGCACCCCCGCCGCGGCCACGAGCGAAAACTTGAACCGCAAAACGGCTGGGCATGCGGCTTGCGGTGTAAGCTCACCAATGGTGCCTCGAGCTAGAGTCGCAGACCACGGGCAGCCCGCGGGCGACTCTTGCAAGCGGCAGAAGGTGCCCTGCTCCCCCTCGCCTTGTTGTTGCCTCCTCGGCGGTGGCGGCGCTCTCCGTGCGAGAGGAGTGGAGGGTTGCAGGAATGCTGGCGTGCCCTATATATATGTTGTTCAGCTAGTGCATGTCGCTCCTTCTGAGCTGGAGTTCTGCTGGCGTTTCCAGTTCGACTTCGGAACATTTACGATAGAGGTTGCGTTTCTCTATCTCTCTCTCTGGGCGAGTGTGTGTGTTTGTGTGTGTGTGTGTGTGTGTGTTCGTGTGTGTGTGGGGGGGGGGCGGTTGAAAATTACGGTTGGGAACGATATCAGAGGTTTTTCATTGTACAGAAAGCGACATCTATTTGTCCTTTTTTAAATATGCAATATTATCATTCATTTCGGCGAGCTGCGTGACTATTGGCAGACCGTTTCTTAATCCGTGTTGCCGAGAGTAGAGTAGAGCTTCGTTTTTAAATCTGCGTTCATGTATGGGTATGACCTTAGCCGTGCGCAAGTCATCATCAGGGATGTGTATGGGTTTGGAGCTAATGTATATATATATATATATATATATATATATATATATATATATATATATATATATATATATATATATATATATATATATATATATATATATATATACATATCTTGAAAGTCTTCCTGGATTCCGGTCGAGTTATAAGTCACCAGAAGAAGTGAACGAGCAAACGAAAAACGATGCTTTATTGCCAACGTTACGGCCGGGGACCGGGGCCTTCGTCAGGGCATACGTGCATATTACACTAACACGCACTTCTTAAAGACATAGCATGGGGGCCCCCAATTGTGAATCATCACTCTTAGCAATATTGACATACATGTTAACAAAAAGATATTCAGACATGCGCAGCATTTTGTTGATAGCGGAGAAGCAGCGCGCTATACAGAATATGGTAGGGCAAGGTGACTTGAAAGCATAGATACAAATAATATGATGGACACTTGTGATATCGCAACATTTGTGAATAAACAAAAAAAGGCAATGCCATGGTAAGGTACGTTCGTTGTCAATGACATATACATGAGCATAATATCACCATTGGTGTCACAAATGTGGTAACAGAGTGTGCATGCATTCTGGTCAACTAACTAATGTGTCAACAATGACACCGCAACGTAATCACGGCAGTGGACAAACGTGTATGTGGGCTACGGCGGTTGGTTTATCTGATTTGCCGGTAAAAACGTAAGCCTCCTTGGGTTTTCGTTTACTCCAAACGCTATGGCGTTAAATTTATGAATAAGAAAAGATTCACGAACTTCCCTTTCGTAGTGCGATTTGAAACCAGGTTCGAGTATTGTGGCAGTTATGTTGTCGAAAGAGTGGCCCGGGGTAGCGAGGTGTTTGGACAGGGGAAGGCTAGGCAGGCACCTGACGTGTGACCTGTGATTATTAAAGCGCAACCGGAAAGCTGTCTCTGTTTGACCAATATATTGGAGGTCACACAATGAGCATTGGAGCAAGTAGATTGCATTGCTCGTGTCACAGTCGAAATTGCCTTTTATCCAGAGAGTGAAGTTCGACGCAGAGCTCTTAACAATACGCGACGTGGTCATGTGGGGGCACACCTTGCAGCGTGCCTTGTTGCATGGGTGACACCCCACTGGGGCTGGCGTTGATAGTTTGGATGACGTAAGTATGTCTCGTAGGTTTCTCGATCGGCGGTAAACTGCTCGTGTAGGCTCCGGGAAGACGTCTTTGAGACAATTGCTCTGCATTAGTATGTTGTAGTGCTTTTTGAGGATCGCGTTAGCATTTGGAATTGACGGAGAATGTGTCAGAATTAAATTGATGTGTTTCCGGTGCGCAGGTTCTTTATTTGATTTTAGAAGCGCTCTTCGGTCAATTGCATCGGCGCGCATAATCGCATTGTCGATAATCTGAGGCGGGTACTGTTGTACAGTTAGGGCATCACGAAGCTTATCACAGTTTTCAACAAAGTCTGAATTTTCAGAGCACAGTCTTTTGAAACGAAGTGCTTGACTGTAAGGTATACTCGTCTTACAATGTTTTACATGGCTGCTTTTGAAATGAAGGTATCGGTGAACGTCGGTGGGTTTTCTGTATACTTTAGTAGATAATTTGTCGCCGCAAAGGGATACTGTTACATCCAGGAAACAGATGGATGCCTTCGAGTACGAATGTGACAATGAAATGAATGGATGAACCTTGTTAAAGTCTGCAATGAAAGTCATTAGTTCCGCTTCGCCGTGATGCCAGATAAAAAATATGTCGTCTATAAAACGTTTGTAGTAATATGGCTGTAGTCTGCGCGTTGAAAGAAAATGATTTTCCAATTGGCCCATAAATATATTCGCGTAATTTGGACCAATTTTGGTGCCCATTGAAGTGCCACTAACTTGTACGTAGTGAACACCGTCAAACTGAAAATTGTTAAACTCCAGGATGAGTTTTAATAATGTGGCTAATGTACAGCTATCAACAGATTTGTCACATGATGAGTCGTTATAAGCACCCACTACTGCACGAATGCCGTCTTTGTGGGGAATATTAGTGTAAAGTGACGCAACATCTAATGCTACCAGAAATGAGTCAGCAGGTATATTCAGCTCGATGATGTCAGCGAGGAAATGAGAAGTGTCCTTCAGATAGGATGGAAAAGTTGGAGGTAGTATACTAATCAGGCCATCGACATAGCTTGAAAGTAGTTCGGTGACAGTGCCAATGCCTGACACTATAGGACGACCGGGGTTATTGGGCTTATGTATTTTAGGCAATAGGTAAAACCTTCCTGGAACAGGGCTCAGTGGAACTAATGAGTACTTTGCTTTATCGGGAAGTTTGTCATCCAGTATTAAATGCTTGATTGCATCAGTAACGATGTCCCTAAATTCTGCGGTGGGGTTTTCACTGAGTCGCTTGTAAAACGTGTCATTATCTAGCTGTCTTTGAGCTTCACAAACGTAGTCCGTTGTGTTCATTATCACGATTGCGCCTCCTTTATCAGCGGGTTTTATTACAATATCTGTGCGTTCTTGTAAACATTTAACTGCATTCCGTTCTTTGAATGTGAGGTTTCCTTGGAATGAAATGCGGTTCCCATAAGCCTGCAGGATGTCACGCTGAACTGCAGAAATGTACATATCGAGGAATTTATCGCGTTGTGTAGGCGGCGTCCAGTGTTGATGGGAAGACATGTTACTCTTGGATGATGAACGTTTACGGAAGAATTCGCTTAGCCTCATACTGCGCGCGAATTCATCTAAGTCTTTTACCAAGTTAAATTCATTGTAGCCGCCAGTAGCTGGACAGAAATTCAAGCCCCGAGCAAGCACACTCAGTTCTGAGTCAGATAAAACCACGTTTGAAACGTTTACCACGTTAGGTCTAGCTGATAGTTTGTCTCGACTAGAACAGGATGATTCGACGGGAAGGGAATCTGCGTTGGTCAGTGGTTTTGGAAGGGTAATGTGGTCACGCAAAAACTTTTTTGCTTTCTTCTGCTCAATTTCTAATTGTTTTCTCTGTTCGTATTGATCCAGCGAAGCCGATTCAGAGGGATCCAACATACGAGCCTTGCGCAACTGTCGTTAACTGTTTAGCAACGCTTTGACAGCTGAATTATAATGGTCGATGATGATGCGCATGAGAGCTAGGGACGCATTCTTTAACGTTTCGTTCCATTTCTCGACGTTGCGTCAAGAAATGGAATATATATATATATATATATATATATATATATATATATATATATATATATATATATATATATATATACATATATATATATATATAGAAATTGAATGGAAGGCATGACAGGTCCGGGTATTTTCTATATTCAATGAACTTGCAGAAAGCACATTTGAAAAGGAAATTGTATTTACTAACGTTTCGGCTGTGCCACGGCCGAAAGGTTAGTAAATACAATTTCCTTTTCAAATGTGCTTTCTGCAAGTTCATTGAATATATATATATATATATATAAATATGAAAGTAGATGCGCTTTCACATAACAACTGTTTATTGTGCCGACGTTTCGACAGGAACCCTGCCTTTTTCAAGGCATAATGCCTTGAAAAAGACAGGGTTCCTGTCGAAACGTCGGCACAATAAACAGTTGTTATGTGAAAGCGCATCTACTTTCATATTTATAACCTTGCGGCAACCGAAGTTATTCTTCTGCATATAAGCCTTATATATATATATATATATATATATATATATATATATATATATATATATATATATATATATATATTTAATCACCTAGTCAGAATATTTCCCAAGGAAAGTCTTTGAAATGTTATTTGGGCCTGCCGACGTTTTGACGTCATGTTTTTCAAGGAAGCAATCGAGACCTTCTAGATTTGTGTTCAATACTGGCATAGGCCGAATTGACAAGTAAGATGGCAAAGTTTCTCCAGGAAAACCATGCGTTAAGATTTATTTAACGTAAGCTATGATTTTATTGGCTATATCGACTGCTTGAGAGACAATTTGATGGCACGATGTAAGCTGGCAGAAAATGCTGATTTCAAAATTAGAACGAAACCTTTTTACGCTGAATCGCATTTGTGTTCAATCGGTTCGACAGCACGGCTACGCATCGTTGGGAGCCTCACAATAACAAAGCTTTAAAAGAATCATGTCCATGGAGCTCACCTACATTGCTATCATGAAATGAAAAAAAAAAACATGCAACAAACGTAGCCATGTGCGGGAGCATGTTTGAGACGCCTGAATTATACGCTCCATAATAGAATGTCGTATATAGTTGAAAATATTTCAGCGCAATTATTCCACAAGTACTGCGGAAGCATCGGGCAGACCCTCCATTACTTTTAATTTCTAATTGCAATAGAAGCTATTTACATACTCCCATTTGTAGTCTTAAACAAAGAAATTTTTTTCTCTACATAGGCTGCTGCTTGCTGCTGCTGCTGCTGCTGTGCTGCTGCTGCTGCTGCTGCTGCTGCTGTGCTGCTGCGCTGCTGCTTGCTGCTGCTGCTGCTCTGCTGCGCTGCTGCTGCTGCTGAGGCTGCCTGATGCTGCTGCTGCTGCTGCTGCTTGCTGCTAGCTGCTGCTGCTGCTGCTGCTGCTGCTGCTGCTGCTGCTGCTGCTGTGCTGCTGCTGCTGTCTTGCTGCTGGCTGCTGCTGCTTGCTTGCTGCGGCGGCTGCTGCTGCTGCTGCTGCTGCTGTCTGCTGCTGCTGCTGCTGTCTGTCTGCTGCTGCTGCTGCTGCTCTGCTCTGCTCTGCGGCTGGCTGCTCGCTGCTGCTGCTGGCTGCTGCTGGGGCTGCTGCTGGCTGCGCTGGCTGCTCTGCTGATGCTGGCTGCTGCTGCTCTGCTGCTGCTGCTGATGCTGCTGCTGTCTGCTGGCTGCTGCTGCTGCTGCTGCTTGCTGCTGCGCTGCTGCTGGCTGCTGGCTGCTGCTGCTGCTGCTGCTGCTGCTGCTGCTGCTGCTGCGCTGCTGCTGGGCTGCTGCTGCTGCTGCTGCTGCTGCTGCTGCTCTGCTGCTGCTGCTGCTGCTGCGGTCTGCTGGCTGCTGCTCTGCTGCTGCTGCTGCTGCTGCTGCTGCTGCTGCTGCTGCTGCTGCTGCTGCTGCTGCTGCTGCTGCTGCTGCTGCTGCTGCTGCTGCTGCTGCTGCTGCTGCTGCTGCTGCTGCTGCTGCTGCTGCTGCTGCTGCTGCTGCTGCTGCTGCTGCTGCTGCTGCTGCTGCTGCTGCTGCTGCTGCTGCTGCTGCTGCTGCTGCTGCTGCTGCTGCTGCTGCTGCTGCTGCTGCTGCTGCTGCTGCTGCTGCTGCTGCTGCTGCTGCTGCTGCTGCTGCTGCTGCTGCTGCTGCTGCTGCTGCTGCTGCTGCTGCTGCTGCTGCTGCTGCTGCTGCTGCTGCTGCTGCTGCTGCTGCTGCTGCTGCTGCTGCTGCTGCTGCTGCTGCTGCTGCTGCTGCTGCTGCTGCTGCTGCTGCTGCTGCTGCTGCTGCTGCTGCTGCTGCTGCTGCTGCTGCTGCTGCTGCTGCTGCTGCTGCTGCTGCTGCTGCTGCTGCTGCTGCTGCTGCTGCTGCTGCTGCTGCTGCTGCTGCTGCTGCTGCTGCTGCTGCTGCTGCTGCTGCTGCTGCTGCTGCTGCTGCTGCTGCTGCTGCTGCTGCTGCTGCTGCTGCTGCTGCTGCTGCTGCTGCTGCTGCTGCTGCTGCTGCTGCTGCTGCTGCTGCTGCTGCTGCTGCTGCTGCTGCTGCTGCTGCTGCTGCTGCTGCTGCTGCTGCTGCTGCTGCTGCTGCTGCTGCTGCTGCTGCTGCTGCTGCTGCTGCTGCTGCTGCTGCTGCTGCTGCTGCTGCTGCTGCTGCTGCTGCTGCTGCTGCTGCTGCTGCTGCTGCTGCTGCTGCTGCTGCTGCTGCTGCTGCTGCTGCTGCTGCTGCTGCTGCTGCTGCTGCTGCTGCTGCTGCTGCTGCTGCTGCTGCTGCTGCTGCTGCTGCTGCTGCTGCTGCTGCTGCTGCTGCTGCTGCTGCTGCTGATGCTGCTGCTGCTGCTGCTGCTGCTGCTGCTGCTGCTGCTGCTGCTGCTGCTGCTGCTGCTGCTGCTGCTGCTGCTGCTGCTGCTGCTGCTGCTGCTGCTGCTGCTGCTGCTGCTGCTGCTGCTGCTGCTGCTGCTGCTGCTGCTGCTGCTGCTGCTGCTGCTGCTGCTGCTGCTGCTGCTGCTGCTGCTGCTGCTGCTGCTGCTGCTGCTGCTGCTGCTGCTGCTGCTGCTGCTGCTGCTGCTGCTGCTGCTGCTGCTGCTGCGGCTGCTGCGCGGCTGCTGCTGCTGCTGCTGCTGCCTTGCTTGCTGCTGCTGCTGCTGCTGCTTGCTTGCTGTCTGCTGCTCTGCTGCTGCTGCTGCTGCTGCTGCTGCTTCTGCTGCTGCCTGCTGCTGCTGCTGCTTGCTGCTAGCTGCGCGTGCTGCTGCTGCTGCTGCGGCCTGCTGCTGCTGCTGCTGCTCGCGGCTGCTAGCTGCTGCCTGCTGCTGCTGCTGCTGCTGCTGCCTGCTGGCCTGCGCTGCTGCTGCTGCTGCTGCTGCTGCTGCTGCTGCTGCTGCTGCTGCTTGCTGCTGCTGCTGCTGAGGAACTTGGTAGCATACTGAAATATCAGGACCACTACAGCAGAGTACAATTCCTAGTTATAGTGTCAATACGTGTACGAGGTGGGTTGGAAAAGTAATGAGACTGGCAACACTACACGTGATTTTGCAACGTTGTGTCGAACGGCCTGTCCTAGACCGTGGCTTGTTCATCCCTTCCTCTTCTTCAGTCTCAGTTACACTCCGTAAAGCTAGCACAGTAGCTTTGACAGCGTCGTAAGTGAGCATATTTTTGTTGTGCGTTAGAGAAATCATGGGAATTCAGAGCAGCGTTGTGTCATAATGTTTTGTATTAAACTTGTGAATCCGCGACTATGACTTGGAAAAGTTGAAAGAAGCGTATGTGGAATATTTTATACCAAGACGATAAGTTCACCGCTGGTTCTTTTCGAAGGGCCTAAAAACAATGATGTCGAGAGAGCCTCACTCAGGCACACATTTCATACAAGTAAATGCTTTATCATGACAATGCACCGTGTTGCTCAGCCCAATTATTTAATGAATTTTTGGCCTCAAAACACATTACTGCTATTCCTCAACCGCATATTCATCTGATTTCAGTCCTCGCAACTTTCTCCTTTTTCCAAAATTGAAAAATGTCCGAAAAGGAATACATGTGGAAACTCTCGAGAACGTTCAAAAGACTGTGACCGAGCAGTTAAAACCTATGCCACTTGAAGACTTGACGCGTTGCTTTCAAGAGTTTGAACAACTGCGCCAGTGTATATCTGTCAAAAAGAAATGCATTGAAAGAAATAACATTGTTGTTTCAAGAAAAAAATGAAAGCTTTAGCTACTAGAAACTCAGTCTAAATACATTTGTAACACACCTCGTACATTACAGTCCAGCGCCGTTCAACTGTAGGAATGAAAACGATGGCGCTACCTGTCCATACAGCCTCTCATGATGTCTTTTACCACCATATGCCGGTTCAAGTAGGTGTTAGAGCAAGAAGTCAACGAACGAAGTGAATTCTGGTGAGCGGGCGAATCTAGGTCTTTAAGGTCTCAGTCGCCGAGTATGATGGGTTTGTGCTGGGCTTTCTGAAACAAAGTGACCGCATCTAGGCTGCCTGAGCCTATCAATTGAGACATTTAGTGCGCTTGATGACGCGTGATGAGAGAAGGTAGTTCTAATAGCGTGGTTAAAAAAACCAAAATTTCATGAATCCTGATTGCACACTTATGATGTAATGTTAATTAAGGAGGAAATTATTGTTAGTTGGTTTGCGTACATTTCATGACGCTCACTTTGCAGTGATATTCCGATGTAAATTTTAAAGCATGTATCCCTGTCTTTAGGCGAAATTGCTACCATTGGCAACTTTCTCACTTTAGAATTCCCTCCAATCAAAATTTAAAAATTGAGATATATATTTTGTAACGACTATCCCAAAGTGTTATTTTTGCCTAAAAGGTCTGATCGCAAGGTCACAGCATCATGTGTGAAACAAACTAAAGACACGTCATTGCTCGCTGTTATCTACGTGCATTTTCCAATTTCATCTGTTGTGTTGCGCTAAGGTGCTCAACAGGACTGTTCAAAGCACCTCCATATTTAACCTTCAGATAGTCACACACAGTGATCGTCGTTTCACAAATAGTTCGTGCTTGTTAAGTCAGTTTGTCAGTTCATTTTTGCAAAAGATTTTGCAATAAATTATATACAGGAAAGTCCTCAAGATCCATCATTCACCAGAGCAGCTACGCCCAAACTCAAGTGAACTTAAAGTGAAAACCATTTAGCAGTGGTCCTTGCCGTCCAATATGTGCAGCTCCCTCGCCACTCATGTGTTTTTCAATATTAGAGAACGGACATCCCGTGTGGTTGGTGTTTATTCAGAATTAATAGCATCGCACAGCGCAAAAATATGAAACGAGAGAGGAAGAAGCACTTACAGGTGGCGCTGTTCATGTGTGTTTCAACTGTCGTGTTGTATTTTGCGCTGTACAATTGATTCATTCTGAATTACCCAAATCTCTTCCACACGTTGACATCGGTGAAGGTGCTTTTCTCACGTTGTTCAAACAAACTAAACTTATACTCCGTTGAGTTGATCTATATCCCTACCTTCGTCGCTAAGGGAGCTGCACCACCACATATACTAGTTTTGCTTGGCTGCTCTTTATATTGTAGAAAGGTGAGCTTGTTGGTACGCAAAACTAAAGTTGACGAGAACAGAGCTAAGATAGGATGAAGGAAATTGACACCACGATAGATGCACCTAATAGCGAAATTGAACGTAAGCGGGGCACACGATGCCGTATCCCTCGCCCAAATGCAGCATATCATTGTTTGCTTGAGAAAGACGAGAAACAAAAATAAACCCAAGCCACAACTCCCACTGGCTTCCCAGAGTAATGCTGCTTATGCGTCACGCCTGCCAGAGAGGCACACGCTGCCTTGGGAATTCGTGCAAAGAAGGCACCTGATCTACGAATGCGGATAGCTGTTTGGACGTGGACATACGGACCGAGTCGAGCTTCGATGCGCGACCATCTGTCAGGGTGACTTCTCCAGCGCACCACACTCCAATCCCGGCATCCGTCACAATGAGCCCGAGTACTTCCCTTCCAGCTGGACAGCATCGAGCTCCGTTATTTATTATTGATCCTTATTCTTAAAGCCACTGCCGAGTAAGGGACCGCACTGAATTGCAGATATCGAGGGTCCGGCTGCAGCTTCATCATCGCGGAAAGCAAAGTTGCGCTTGGGGTGTTTATTTTAGAGCGACCTAATTAGTGTGGAAACACGGAAGGGTATCAGGCCACGCTAGGAGGTCAACAGCCAGCTGCAACCATCTAAATTTAGAGGACGATTATGCACGTAACGAAAGTATGGCACTTATAATGTTTATGAATACACTGAACGTTCCTTAATTCGACTGTAAAGATGGATAACTCACGCATGGGATGGCTTCTGAGAACAAATATACTTCTCTGAAAGAAAGTGCAGCAAATACATACCAGAAGCTAAGGGGGTTTCTGCACTCGTCACTTGATTTCAAATACAGCTAATACCAATCATTCAAGTATTCACTTGAGCTTGCGCAGTAATCTTGGGCAGTAATAATTGTCTTTTCTGGGTAATATTGGGCAGTCAAAATCGCCAGAAATATATGCCAGCTATTCAATAGAGAGCTGTTCCAAAGAGTCAAAGAATATTTGTTTTACAAAACGTATTTACGAGGGAACGCCATGCGTTTAATATGTCGAGGTGGCCTTCTCTGGCATTTTTCAGCCGCTTTGGTTCTGCTTTGATTATTATATACGATACAAGGTCACATATAGTGTCACTATGACGCCATCTGCACGCACGCATGGGTGTGCACCAGCGCTGCAAACCACATACGCTGTTCGAAACTGTTTTGCAACCTCACATGGATTGAGTGAGGACGAGCTTAGACGAAGATGACAGCACCTCAGCTTCAAGTTTTATGGATTGATTGATATGTGGGGTTTAACGTCCCAAAACCACTATATGATTATGAGAGACGCCGTAGTGGAGGGCTCCGGAAATTTAGACCACCTGGGGTTCTTTAACGTGCACCCAAATCTGAGCACACGGGCCTACAACATTTCCGCCTCCATCGGAAATGCAGCCACCGCAGCCGGGATTCGAACCCGCGCCCTGCGGGTCAGCAGCCGAGTACCTTAGCCACTAGACCACCGTGGCGGGGCTCAAGTTTTATGGCGACGACGTTTCGCGCCAGCTTGAGGCATCTCCAACCGTGCAGGGGTTTGCTTTGCTTACAGCTCAGCTCCTCTCTTGCGCCGTAAGTGCGTATAGCTTCTGACCTTTGTGCACAATCTCATAGCTCGCAACTTTGGTTACTTGCGTGGCCCGCACTTCACTGTGGCACGTTCTGCTGGCGCCGGCTGCGGAGGTTCCCTAACGACAAGAAGGACGCCGTAGCACATCTTCGCCTTCACTACGGAGCAGTGGAAAACGCTTGAGAACTACGCTCGATATTGTCCTTTTTAATAAGATATGAAAAAAAATGCAAAAAATATGCTTGATTGCATATAATGGAACGCCCACCTATGCGGATGGAGGTGGCTCACGGAAGGATGTTACGCATGACGAAATAGCGAAGTTCATTGGACATTGCATATAGAAGGAATATTCACATCTCGAGCATTCGTCTATGTTATAGGACCTAAAAAATCTTATCACAATACAACAAAAATATAGCGAGCAAAGTGTACGAGTACACTTGTGAAAAAACCATGCAATGCTTCACCACATGGCACGAACAACAAAGCAGCACCTTGGTTCTGATTTTCTTTGTCTACGTGAAGACAAACACTTTGTAGAATATTCATTGTTTTGTATTCTACTCCTGGGTCATTTATTTATAAACTGTACATTCTGAATTTTCTTTGTATTGAATATTTTTGCATTAGTAGTGTTTTCATTACACTAATTACAAACTGTAAACAAAGGTTTTCACGTTTTTCACAATTTGATTCATTCTAAAATAATTTTGTTCCTCTACTACATATATTTTTGGAGAGAGCAATTTATTGTGCAAAGTGTGGTACGCTGCAATGCGTGTTGGACTACTTTTCGTACTGGTAAAACAATCTTCCCGTTTTTTATAAAAGAGTACCAATATCGCGCGACAACGAAAGAGTTAAATATTGCGATCAATGCTCTTATGTGGGAGCCCGTGTGACTTTTTGAGAATATAGTTTTACTTTGATCGGCGCAGTGTTTTCTTCATGCTCCCGAACAGTTATTTTTAGGCAATAACTGTTCTCCAATGTGTGAGAAGGAGCAATGCTACTGCACATACCATAAAAAAACAGTGCAAAAACAAGTACCACAACAAAGACACACAATGGCGCGTTGGTCCCTTTGCGTTCATACATAATTTATTGTGCTGTTTTGTTCTGTACCATCTTGAGCGATAGACTAGCCCAAATTGACGTTCCACACATAAGGTGAAAGCAACGCTGAAGCTGATTAGGTAAGAATACGTCTTTGCAATATAAATATGGTAGAATTTTTCTATTTTGCGAGCACTGCATCAATTACGCAAGGAATAAATGCACTGCCTTGCATTCTCCTGTTGTGCTACATTTCTCAGGTTCCCCCGGTAGCTGTATACTAACAAGTGCACTGTGTTGGGCACTGATGTACAATTGTGTCGAAGAAAGTGCCCTAAACATCGCAATATCACAGTACGTCTTCTGTACGCGTTGATGTGTTGCCGCCGAAACATTGCAGTTGTCGATGAACTCACTCACCCAACCGACGTCGGCGGCCGAGAAGTCTTCTGCGGCGAGATTTATTCCATGGTCGCCGCAGAAGCGCCTGGCAAAGGTCAGCCACTGAGTTGCCTCCGTCGGCGGCGGCACCGGTGGCTGGCTTGCGTCGCCGCTGCTGGATTCGAGCTCGCAGGAAGGCCTTGCGCAGTCGGTGCACGGCCAAAGGCTCGTGCCTCCGTCGGTGCTGTCTCGGTGGTCCGCCGAGAAGCAGCAGCGCCTTGCAACGTCTCCGCCACGACCAAGGGCCGCGGTCACCGTCAGAAGCTGCCGCAACGGCCACCGACACGAACAGCAACAAGAGGAGCGGCGGCCGCGACATGGTCCTGCCGTGCACTGGCGTCGCATGAGGCGAAGATCTTGTGGGCGGCCGCCGGATCGCTACCACGTGCTCGCTGCTCAGCCAGGCCCTACAGGCGCGGCCCTCCCCTCTCCGCTGTGCGCCTCTCCATTGCCCGGAGCGGGTACACGCGGTAATGCCGAAAATCCGCAGGCCCGTCGATCGACGCGTGTCTGAATGGGCATCTGTTATAGAGTTTGGCCAAGTTTGTCCGCTCAGGCATCGAATCCGATGAACACCAACCGAGTCTCATGAAATGATCCGACGTTTCCGAACCAGGTGCGGTTTCCTTGTTCACTGACTCAGCAGTTTGCAGTGAACGGGGAACCTGTATGCGCTTCGAAAACACCAGATCACTTCATCAGAGTAGGTCAATGAACATTTTTCGTCTCCGATTGACCGTACCTTTGACACCAGCTGCGGAGAAAACCAAACTGAAATATGTATGAAGCAAAGGTGGCGCATCCGCAAGCCTTCGTTCGCTCGGCTAGCGACGGTCGTAGGAAGGAACCACTACTTGATTTTCGTTTTTTTCACCGGTGATGCTGTTATAGCCAAATGTTCATGGTCATCAGAAAACTCGGGTGGGAATCCGCCCCAAAAATTGAGCAAGCCCCCTTCAGCGCGTACAGCATGCCGAAGAAACAGGCTTCGCAATAAGGGTACGAAGCCTGAATTGCGAAGGTGGAAGGCCTTGTTTTGTTTCTTTGAAACAATATGGCACGTACCCACGCTCAGAATTTGGCCATGAACTCGAAGTTTCAAATTTAGCCCATCATTTGAACAATGATTAATGGCAAAGAACAAGAAACTAAGAATAGTGGTCAAGTTATCATATAAATGCCGTTTTGATTGTGCGATTGGGCTAGTAGATCAAACTGCCAAATTAACCCAATCATAACATGCTAGAATATAGTTGCGTTCAATTTGAACTGTTTTTTTAGTTACCTAACAAATATGCGTTGTCGTCAAGAATAAAATAGAGTACTTTCAGAAGCTTGAACGAAGCTACAAGCCGCATCAAAAGCATCTCTTTTTTTCCCAACCCAAAAACACTGAAGAAGACTGTATAGTAATTTGTGCACTTAAAGTTTGATCTGTTTTTAAAAGCGGAGAATCAAGAAGTAGTCTGCTATCATATCTTGTGATATGTCAAAAAATAAGGTTCAACAATAGTTTCTGATTCCCCACGGAATTGTCACAGGGTGATATTGTGTGAGCGGCCCCGTATAAATGAAAGTTTCATGGGGACACACGGCCTAAAAACCAGGTTCGCAATATCTGATTGCCGAGGCTCAGTCTACTGAGACTTCCATGGAAAGTTGAGATGCTCGATTTTTATGTGCATTATTTTTCTTGCCGCCATCCCAGCGCAAGTTTTAGTTTTCTACATCTGATGACTATTAAATGTTCTATTCCTAAAAGTGCCTTAATTATTGGCCCATCCATCCATGCTCAGACTAAGGCATCGGGCACATTACTTAAGTTACTTTTAACCCACAGTGAACTGGAACCCATGATAATTTTAAGCGCTTCAGCAGAAGTGGAACTAACATGCGCCGCAGTGTGTTTATTTCAAGCTGTCAGAGCTGCGCATACCGAAATGGTATTAGTTGTTATGGTAAACACCGCGAAAAACGAAGACAGAGAAGTAGGAAGACACAGGACAAGCGCCTAATCCGCACTTCGCTAACCCAGATGTTATAACGTCCATGATCGTTTTACGCTCCTAATCCGCACTTCACTAACCCAGATGTTATAACGTGCATGATCGCTTTATGCAGCGCTTGTCCTGTGTCTTCCTACTTCTCTGTCTTCGTTCTTCGCGCTGTTTACCTTAAAAAATGAATCGTTCCGACTCGCCCAAGTTTCAGTACTACTTAGTTATTATGGCCTCGCTGGCCGCGTCCGTCGGAGTTTTCGCAGCGCTCTGATGATATAGACAATAGCGCAGCTTCAAAAACAGAAGTGAAATATAATAGCCTCACGGCGAATCACTAGCCAAGCGAATCGGAGACATTTTCTGTGCTTCTACCCTTGCATCGTCCACGGAAGCATCTGGGGCTATTATGCCATGTGCAGGGCAATCTTCCGATCTGTTGCTTCAGCATTTATGAAACTGAAATTAGAATTTTGGAGGCAAAATTTCATGATATTCTATTGTAGCCTTCTGATTTGAGCTATTATATTCAACTGCCTCTCTGAGAATCAGATTGATAGTTCCCAGTTTCTTTTGTATAAGTGTATCCGTGGTGTGCGAAGCTTTGGCCGATCAGCGAGAGAGAAGGAAACTTTTCATTAACAAACAGCGAAAAAGATGAAGACATTTCGTAACAGCATTTGCATTTTTTGTTCTTTTACGAAACTTGCAAAACCACCATGTGACTATGAAAGACGCCATAGTGGAGGGCTGCAGAAATATTGACCACCTGGGTTTCTTTATCCTGCAACCAATTCTGAGCACAGGGGCCTACAACATTTCCTTCTCCATTGAAAATGCAGCCGCCGCAGCCGGGATTCGATCCCGCGTGACCTGCGGGTCAGCAGCCGAGTACCTTAGCCACTAGACCACCACGGCGGGGCTGTCATAATATTTGAGGTAACTGCCAGTGTTACATTCGACGTCTTATTTGAAAAAAAAGAAAAACGCGTAGCGCACAGTGTTTAACAATGGGGTCACTGCATACACGGTCGTTATGGAAATGTCAAACCAATTTACGCGGCTAAAGTGGTGGTGACTAACAGCTGTAGGGGAATTGTTTTCTTGCTTCGAGAACTGGCATTTTATGAAGTGGCCTTAACCCCATCGGCCCTTGAATATTGATCGTTATCACAGCGGGACACAGTTTTGCTGGAACAGGGGCCACTACCTTTTTTGAATGTGTCTGTGCAGGCAAGAGGATTTTCTCTCTCTAAGGAGCTCGAGTCTATTGCGTGCCAGACTTTAGTTTCTCAGGGAAGTTCAATGAATACTTTATGCTTTGTTTGACGTTCTTCAATTTGATATAAACAAGTTATCACTACGCAATTCATATATAAATTTGATTTGATTGGTATGTGGTGTTTAACGTCCGAAAACCACCTTATGATTATCAGAAACGCCGTAGTGGAGGGCTCCGGAAATGTCGACCACCTGGTGTTCTTTAACGTGCACCCGATTCTGAGCACACGGGCCTACAACATTTCCACCACCATTGGAAATGCAGCCGCCGCACCCGGGATTCGATGCCGCGACCTGTGGGTCAGCATTCGAGTACCTTAGCCACTAGACCACCGCGGTGGGGCAATACATATATAAAATACAGGCGAAATGAAAAAAAAGTAGTTTGGACAAAAGTAAGATTTCCTATATCGTTAAGTATCATACGCACACCTTCAGAAACTAAATCTTTTTTCTTTTGTTTTTTTTTTGCTCACACATTTAGCAGCGTCGCTTCAGTAACAATCAGGATCGAAGCAATTGATCGTGATTGATCGTGATCGGTGGATCTATCTCTATTGATGCAGCGATATTACATAGTACGTGTCATTTCCTTGTTTGAAGAACCTCGCGCGGTGTTTTTTACGCAAGGCTTTTATGGATCGACCAGAAACAAGCGCTTACGTAAATGGAACCTCAACTCGGCATATAATTCTGAGCCGGTGGAAATAAATTTCGTGAAGACGATGCAGCTGCGCCGAAAGACACACGACGAATGAATCTCACACGCACATCGGATGGTAACTATTACCTTTATAATGCCTATTATAGTGCAAATCTCCCCGCCCTCCCCCTGCTTTGTTTACTGTCGTACTGTGTCGTGCTAGCAGGCTCCTTTGCTTTTTTTTTGTGTGTGAGGCCTCGTTCGTGCTCGCAATCCTTATTTGGGCGCACCTGCCTCCCAGCCTCGGCCAGGGGGCGCTGCGCCGCACGCGTTTCGCCGCTTTTCTAGCTAACTCCGCTCTCTCGGTACCCCGCTCCCGCCTTCTTCGTGCGCCATCTCCGCACGTTCACGCGCTCATACGCTGCTACCTGGTCACCCTTCACGTGCAGTATCGATTGATTGATTGATTGATTGATATGTGGGGTTTAACGTCCCAAAACCACCATATGATTATGGGAGACGCCGTAGTGGAGGGCTTCGGAAATTTGGACCACCTGGGGTTCTTTAACGTGCACCCAAATCTGAGCACACGAGCCTACAACATTTCCGCCTCCATCGGAAATGCAGCCGCTGCAGCCGGGATTCAAACCCGCGACCTGCAGGTCAGCAGCCGAGTACCTTAGCCACTAGACCACCGCGGCGGGGCTTCACGTGCAGCATCATTTGTTACTTCCTCCGAAGGTTTAAAATAGATTATAAAAATGTTTTTACAGTGGGACTCTTATTAGAACCGAAAGCGATTCATTGACAACATTTGCGGGACCAAGCAAGTCAAACACGATATCATATCTTTGAGCGAGTGCTATGTGAATGTCTATGGTGAACAGCTGGCTTTCTATGACATAAAAGTGAGGTGACGGCTCGAATTCTTTATGTATGTTACCGGTGAAGCACGCATTTGCTGCGGCATTTGCTTCTTCTCAGAGCTGTCGGCAAAATACCACCACGCTTTCACGTGCAATTGTATATTTCGGATTTCTATTGCTTGAATGCAAAGTGTGCCACGCGGCTTTCAATTTATTAGGAGGTCAGTGCGAAGAGACTAAACTTACGTCTTCCCTGTTCACTCCCTGGCTCAAATTTAATGTGTTAAACCACACATATCAATCAATCAATTTCAATGTGTCGTGTTCAGTTTCATAAGAGTTTCACTTTTGCCGAGGTTTTCATCGGATGTTAACAAGGTCGTATCGTAGGTTCAATAATAGCTTTTATTTCTTGCAGCTCTTTTGAAACTATAATGACACACCCCAAAAATAAAGTATTCTGTGTCCACTTCGACTATGCACGTTTTTTTTTTTGCAGTGCATGTTTGATTTCGGAGAATATCCACGTCTGATCGCGCAGCATGTTCACTGATTTGAATGTCGATTTGGTTGTTGTGACAGCTCACTTCGTGTTCGTCATATCATACAATGCCCATTAGGATTGAGCAGGTTTTTAGTTACGCCGAAATTTTCTTCTGATAACAGCATCAAATTTGAAGAAAACTTATATCTGCCTTGGTTCTTTTTTTAACTCGATTTCATAGCGGCAGCGTTATATCGCCCGCAGCTCAGGCGCATGGAAGGACATAAATTTTTACGTACCAAATCCGTGTTATCATTAGGAGGCACGCCGTGGTTGGTCACTCCAGATTGATTTCGGCGACCGAAGATTCTTTTTTAGCGTGCACCTCAATCTATTTGGAGTATAAGACGCAACGACCACGAACAGAGGGTGCACACACACAGAGCGTCATTTCTGTTTATATTAGCGCCATACCACCGTACGTTTGAAATATGCCCCACCAAAACGCCCTGCCTATTATTCTTGCACCAAAATCTGAGCGCACGGTTACTGCGTTTCACTCAAATGGAAATGCAGCTGGCGTATGTGGAAATCAAACTCATGACTTCGACTCTAGCATCACAACACCCCATCATGCTAACTTATCGATGGGTGTTGCTTTGATTGATATGTGGGGTTTAACGTCCGAAAACCACTATATGATTATGAGAGACGCCGTAGTGGAGGGCTCCGGAAATTTAGACCACCTGGGGTTCTTAAACGTGCACCCAAATCTGAGCGCACTGGCCTCCAACATTTCCGCCTCCATCGGAAACGCAGCCACCGGTTTGAACCCGCGACCTGCGTGTCAGCAGCCGAGTACCTTAGCCACTAGACCACCGCGGCGGGGCACGATGGGTGTTGCTTGCAACAGTTGTACGTGTAAACGCTTCGCGCGAACCCACAGCACAAATCTCTTTACACTGAGTGGCGACAAGAAGTCTACAGACGTCAGCGGAATAAAACACTTTCAGGGCTCACAGTACACGGTATTTAGGTGTATTAAGCTAGCAAGCTCCACCGCTTTCACGCTACCAACGGTTGTCTTGGAAAGCCAGAGCCCAATCACGAAATGTACAGTGGTTGTCTATTTGTAGAAGTTTGAGCACATAAACACTCTTTCGTTTTATATGAGCCGGGCCATCGCGTTTCTTTCAGTTAATGGTTTGTAGTACTGTGCACGACAAAAATCTTTCAAGGTAATGAGGCCGTGGAGAATCAGGGAGCTGCCATAATCAGCTCTTGACGCCTTCGCTTCTCGCACAGCTCGCACTGGAAACGGTAGAACTTGACGGGCAGTTTTCAAGTCGTAGCCATGTTTCAACTTGTGTACCAGGGTTCCCGCGCAGCGTGTTGGGGGTATCCAGGCAGAGTAAGCTTCACCACTGGGGCGATGCGTCACAGCCCCTCGAAGCCCGCCTGTACCCTGTTTAGCTACCGGTGGGTGGCCGGCCGGCACTGGGGATCGAACCCCACACCTCCCGTAGCTGAAGCGGACGCGTGCGTGCAATGCCACAGCTACGGTTTAAACTTGTGTACCAGCTCGCAATGCAGCAGTCGTGCGTGCCTGCTTTCCAGGATGACGATGGCGCACTGCCCATAGCGTTCAAAATGCCAGATAAGCGCTCCAAGGAACACGTTTTCCGTGCACGCAATGGGAAAACCCAGCAAGCGCAGCCCGTCCGAGTGACCGGAGCTTTGCCCTTTTTCTGCTAGGGCGGTGAATGGCGCTGCGAAAACTTCGGCCTGCCTTATCTATAGCAGAGTACATATCGCACAAGATCACCAAAGTTTCCACGTTGCGTAACTTGAGTAACCGTGCCGCAGCTTTTGCAGGCGGTATTTCAGAGACGCGCACATTTCCCGAAACACAGACGCGCACAGTTAGATTTCACCTTCACTTAATTGCACACGAATGACCGCTACGACAATAGTGAAGAGTGGTCACCCTCAGGTATAGTAAACTAGTATTATCGTTAACTATACCCTTAGGCGATATGCTTGAAGCACTAACAGAATGCACGCGATTTCCTCGCAACAGCGACGAGCGACAAGATTTGCTGTCAAGGTGGCCCATCCGTCACAGCCGCTTGTCACGCCCCCGTTTTTGGAAAACTAGAAAAGATCACTTGTCACCCGGAAGCCAGCGTAGTAATTTCCGCCAACATGGCTGCGTCCGTGGTCCTCGCTTCGGTTGCAGTTTGCTCGCTATGCTTGTTATCGGTGCGTACTTTAAGAAATGCAAGGTATCAACTACCTTTCTACATTCTCATCTCACACGGAGAATAAAAGAGTGGCCGCATTTTGTCGTAAATCTCGTTATCAAAGCTTCGTTTTTATGTCTCGACGGTAGCTTGTGAAAATTTGGTCGCTTGCTACGATGCTCAATCGTCATGTTAATTGCGTCGTAGCCACCGACCGTAGCGTATTCGCTCTGGGCAGCCGGTAGCTGGTAAACCAAATATTGCAAAAAAACTTCATAATCGATATGTGGGGTCTTACGTCCCGAAACTACCACATATATATATATATATATATATATATATATATATATATATATATATATATATATATATATATATATATATATATATATATATATATATATATATATATGAGAGAGAGACGCCGTAGTGAAAGTCGGGAAATTTCGACCACCTGTGGTTCTTTAAAGTGCACCCAAAGATGAGCACATATTGCGAAAGAAGAAGGTCTCGAAATGCTTTCGTGCCTTCCTTGTGCCACACAAGAAGGCAATAAATTTGGCATATAGCCAGCGATGAATTTTAAACCTCTATTCGCAATTTACTGTAATGTAAGCGATTGTTTTCATTCAAGTAACAATGACAGTTTGTCACCGACATGCAGTTGCGACCATCGCGATGCGACAGAGCAAGTTTATCGCTGCCGCTTGTCGCGGTAACTGGTAAATTGCATGCATGCGGTCAGGACTTGATGCATCCGAGCGACGCAGAAAATAGACGCCGTGTGGCTGCTTCACGCTGCAAAAACGACGGAACGCGGCATGGCTCTGCCGCTTAGGTGCACTTCAAAAGCTACAAATTCCAAAACGTCAGCACCTAATAACGGCTATCGAGGATGATTTGGAGTCCTACAGTTGATGAAATAGCTTTTTCTCGACGAAAAAACACCACAGGAAAAGCGAATGGACACCTAAAGTCAGTGACATCACTTCTCGTCTCGAACGGTGCCTACACAGTAAAAATTTTTGCACCCAAAAGGGTGTAAAAAGGGTGCTTTTACGAGAAAGCACCCTTTGCAACACCCTTTAACACCCATAAATGGTCGATTGAAAAAAAGCACCCTTTTGTTTGGGTGCTTGCCTCGATAGCATCCTAAAAGAGGCTCCAAGGGTGCTTTTGTGCCTGAGAAGGGTGTAGGTGCCGATTCATCGGATGGAATATGCAGCATAAGAAGAACACATAATTATAATATTTGGGATTTTACGTCTCAAAAACCTCGATATGATTATGAAGGTCGTCATAGTGGAAAGCTGCAGATTTTCACCATTTGGTGTTCTTTAATGAGCGCTCATATCGCACAGTGCAAAGGCTTCCACATTTTCGCCTCCGCCTTAATTCGACTGCCACGGGCGGCATCGAACCCGCGACCTTCAGATTGGTGGCTGAGCAGCACAGCTACTGCACGAATATGTGGACTTTGCGTTAAATGACGGCCTAATTGAGTTAGAATGTGTGAAGGTGCTCTCCGAATACAGCAGAATGTCAGCAGAAGCAAATCGCGTTTCATCTATAATGGCAAATAACTGCAATCCATGTTACGAAAGCTTTCCTTAGCGTTGGTTATAAGCTACATGTTTGCGGTGGATTATATACAGGAACATAATGTTCGCCCGAGTATGGGTGAGTGTGCGTGAGCCTGCGCATGTGTTCGCGTGTAAGCGCGATTGTGTGTACACCCGTGCATGTGTGCGTGCGCGTGTATGTGCGAGTCCGTGCTTGTGTTAGCGTGCCTGTGCACATGTGTACGCCCATGCATGCGTGCGTTTACGGTCGCGTGTGTGTGTTGCCGTATGTGTGTATACGTGTATGTGTGTGCGCCTGTGAATAAGTATGCGTGTGTATCAGCCCGTGCGCCCTCAAATTTCGTGTGTGTGTGCGGGGGGGGGGGGGGCAGGTCCCACACCTGTTCAGACTGGGAGTCTATATGGGAGGTGGCTTAAGAAATGGCGGTGGTCAACGCACTGTACACGGACTATTCAGTACATGGAAAACAGCTGCACACTTTCGTACTAAATCATTGCTTACGAACTTGCTGTGGTAGCTAATTAGGTCCGCTGAGGCGCTTCTACGCTCGAAAACGTGGGTTATGACCAATTCACACGGAAAGCTGTCACTGCACTTATGCCCAACCATCGTTTATATTAACAACGTTTAACAAGAACGTGCCCTGCCTTTGCTACAGGTGCTTAGCTAGCTCATTGGGCAACCATATGGAATTATGTGCTGATCATGTGGTCAGCAAAAAGTTTGTTATAACAACCTCGGCACGTTTCGTGGTGCGTGACAAGCCTTGTAATAAACATCCGCGACTGTGGATTAATTTGTTCCAGCTTCGACTACGCATTCAGTGTTTGCGGCACCATACGCGGAATAGCCAGACACAGACAATGCGAAAAGAAATTCCTCTGGAAAAAGGTGTGGCGATGCTCTCCCGCTAATGCCACCGAGGACGAAATAATTATTGTTTCTGGCCATTCCATGGTGCACTTTGTTTTCCGCAAGTTTTCCTTCACTATTTTTCGCCCACTGCAATCGCATTCCGTCAAAATACTCAAAGAACCCGAGGCTGGTAAATAATCTGCGTCGCTGTGCGACTGGCTGGGAGGAGAGTTGCCGTTTACAAGGAGTCATTCCGCGCCGAACGGCCGTCCGCCGTATGCGCCATAGCGTTTGCCTTTCAGCGCCGCCTTGGCGGGTTTCCCGCTCACCCCCCGGCCAGCATTGCTCCCACAACGGCGGCGTAGATAAGCGAAGAGTTGCGTCACCGAACACCTGCATGGACAGCTGCGGCGCCGCCACGCCGCCGCCAGTGCCTCCTCTTTCTCTCTCTTAACATTGCTCCCTCTGTCTCATCGTCTTTCAAATGCGTTGCGTTGGTCTGGGGTCTTGGTCGCTGTGTGTGTTCTAGCGAACAGGCGCATATTCAATGGTGGTCACGCATGACACCGTGTTCGAAGTGACGCTCGGATTAAGGAATATTCATGGAGTGGCGGACACGGACAACGTGGGCCTGTTAACGGTGAGTGTACTGTTTTCGTAGGTAGTAATCATACAGCGCTTGCTGGGCGCCTGCAGCAGCTCTGCCGAAGTAGGCTGCCAGCCATTTACAACAGCATGCGTTCGCGGGTCTGTTGCAGGTGCCCGATTAAACGTGTGACTTAACGAGTTCACACTGCTAAGCGCGATGTTGTGTAAGTGCCTGCATCGCTCATGCAGTGAGTGATGTGATCACTTAACAAGGGCGGGATTAGTTGCTGATCGCACATTGTCTCTACACTGCACAAAGTGATTGATATTGTTTTAAGATGTGCTTTGGGCTACATCGTAATAACATTTCTATTAATACTCAAATGTGCAACGTGCTTCTGTAGGTGTAAGCGAAAAGAAAAAGCAAAAATTATGTACAGAGGCGCACTGTACGAAATGGCTTTTTTTTTTGCTCAAAGACGGTATAGTTGGAGGTGCTGATATGCCGCGATGCTCCCAGCACGTGCGCCTCGGTCTTTTAAGCTATTTAGGACAAGTGCCGCCAGCAACAGGGAAAGATCTAGCAGACTTCCAAAGGCGCGTTGTTGTGGCCATCGCCGTGCGTTGTTTTCCCTCGTTTCTGTTTGCTGTTTTCGTGCTTCGCTTTCATCTGCGATAATGTTCGGCGTTATAACAGAATCGAGAGAGTATACGTGACTGTTGGAGCTATGTGCGGTTGCTCTAGCATAAGCCATGCATGGCTGCTGCAACGTAGTCGGCGTCCGCGCGCGTTGCCGCGTTCGAGCGCTCTTACTTGCGTGATTGTGTTTAACTGAGTATTTAGGCACGGGTTACGTTTGTAAATCCCGTAGTCAATAATCGCTAATAGCGTTCCCCTGATTGCCATCAGAGGATGGGCTTGGTTGTCGAAATATGCCAGACGCTTTTTCTGAAAGCAAGCTTCGAATTTTTTTTAAAGAAGTACTTTCATACGTGCAAAGCAGTGCCTATTGCAGGCCCGCAACTCTTTAAAAACTGGACGAGCTATCACATCTTTCATCAAACTACAATGAATTAAGATGATTGAATTATAGATGACGAATTTCTGTGCTAGATTAGGTGCACAAAACACATGTTCACAGCCCTACGTCTAGAAAGCAGGCAAATAGGAAGCACAGCGTCGAATTTGGATTAGATTCCATTGACGGAGCGTCTTGTGAGGGTAGAAAGAACGAGAAAATTGTTCATTTTTGATGCCCTTATAGAGGCAGTCAGAATTGCACTGATTGGTGACTTGTAATAATTCCTCAGATTGTTAGAGGCGTGATTAAAGTCAGTAAATCTTTTACTTTTTTTTGCAGACCTCTTCGCTAGTGCCACGCCCAAGATCATTTGTTCTCAGTTAAAAGAGAAAGCAGAGATGTCTTCACTGTACATGAAGAGGTGAGTTTCTTGTGCATTTTCATTAATGTTACATGTTCTGAGCGTTGTACTTTAGGAATTGTTTTTCACACTGGCTCACTACCCTATAAGGAATTTGATTCTTAGGTGAGTTCAGGCTTTCGTAAGTGCCATTTTCGAGCTGTAGTCTTACACTTCACCTCATTTCGGGAATTTGCTGTATGCTGGAAAACTCTTATCTTTATCATACGAAATTATTAGAATGTATTGGTTGTATGCTTCGAGTTCAGTGTAATGTCAATTACACGCCATTTCGAAGGATACACACTACACATTCTTTATATATGGTGCTGCCAGAACAGCACGAACATCCTTTTAAGAAAAGTCATATTTGCTCTTATTACAGGATGAGAGGGTGCCGCTGACGTCCTGCGTAGTCTACCCCGGCCCCAGCCTAGAGCAAGCCTACTTCCTGAACCTCCACATGGATAACCGAAAAATCTTCCGTGTCAGTAATGACGAAGAAGGAGTGACAGCACTGATGAATTGATTTTTTTTATTTTCAACATTGGCTATGGCCGCAAGGCATTTAACAACCACCGTGATTGAGCGGATTTTTCTCGGCGTGAGTTTGGAGTTTATCAAAGAAGTTGTTCAGGCAGTACGACGCTGAAAATTTTAGTGTCACAATGCCTGAACAACTTTTTCTAGTGTGGTCATGGTAGATGAACAAACATTGTTATTTGTGTAAGTTATTTTGCTTAAATATACCTGGACCATTCTATGCCAAACGTCCCAGCCACTTTGGTGACCATCTGAATTGTATTTGAAAAAAAAAGTGCTGACTTACTGCGTTGAAAACAGTGAACTGCTAGAATATTTCAGCGAGAAAAAAAGTTTTGTTCATGTGGCTAGCTTATAACTTCCAGGCATAAAGCCGTCTGTGTGCTGTTTGTGGAAAATTTCGTTTTAAAACTACCGCTTATTTTTTCTAGAGCAAATTCGGTCTACCTGTTAAGTAAATGTGCTTCTGTAAGGTATTTGAAGCTCAATAGTAATAGTGCAATTTTTTAGCCACATTTGCTTTCAAGAATAAAGCCAAAATGTGTTATGTTTGCATTTTTTATTGCAATATTGCACTTTGTATGAATATCTGGGCAGTAAATATTTACTCCACAGAAGGTATATTTTGAGGAAAAAATATCTTTAGACCTCTCAGCTGCTAAAATATACGAGAAAATATCACGAATTTCACAAAATTGTGATTTTTGTCCGTATTGAGATGCAATTTGCTCCATGTTGTGATACAATGAAAACTCATGATTATACCTAAATTGTAAGAAAATGAAATTCTTTCTGTAATAAAAATCTTATCGCAAAAAGGACAGGAAAGAGCGCTGTCAAGTGAATTATATTGAAGGTGCTACGAGCGTTTTTATACTGAGCACAAGACCAGGGCTCATCTGCAACAACACATGTGTGACCATGACAAATAATTTTAACCGAGAAAAGAATACTCTTTTTCGGAAAAGATAAGTGAAGGTGTACTGATGCATTGATCCTTGGCCTTCCTGATAAAGAGTTCTAAAATCTCTCATTTTTCTGCTTGCTTTTTTTTCAAAAACCGTGTTTTATGAAACCTAGGACTACACTTACAATCTTTACGGTGTCCGGCCATGAGATTACTATAGCTCTTCTTAACATTTAAAGCATGCTGTCTTGCTTGATCATTGAAGCATTGCCCAATTTGTCCTGTTTACGTTTCCACATGTTAGCGGTATCTTATACACATTAGATTGGCATTCAGTAAACCTATTCTAGTGACGAATGGTGCAAGATTGACTATTCCTGTTGCTGTAAGTACATGCACTTTTGAAAGCTTGCAAGGGGTGGAAAACACAATGTCATATCTGCTGGCTCTTTTCCTAAAATTGTGAGACACCTTATGTACGTAGTACCGCGTGACATGCAAAGGTGATTGGTCCATTCTCTTTTTCTTTTGGTCCTGCTTACTTTAACTTTACTTACTGCAGGAGGGTTTCACAAACAAGTGTGATGATGCTGTTGGGGTATTGGCTGGTGCTATCAGCCCAGGAGTGCTAAGAATGTTCTGCCTTTTGATAGTGGGCCTTCAAAATTAGTAGAAAGAGGAATTGATACCACATGTACTCAGGCCACCCTTCAGAAGTCATGTTAGCACAAGGGTGAGGTCAGGTTTAAAAACCAGATTAGAAGACTAAAAGATGCTGGGTATCCCAACAGAATCATCACACCCGTTTGCGAAACCCTCCTGCAGAAAGTAAAGTTAGACAGGACCAACAAAAAACAATGACCAAAACCTTTGCATGTTATACCACATCATGTGTCTCACAATTAAAAAATAGCCAGCAGATATGATATTAGCGTGTTGTTTTCCACCCCTTGCAAGCTTTCAAAAGTGTGTGTACTAAACAGCAACAGGAATAGTCAATCTTGCCCCATTCGTCACGAGAATAAGTTTACTTAATGGCCAATTTAATGTTTGTAGAAGTATTTTTATCAGGTAAACCAATGATCAGTGCATCACTACACGTTCACTTATCCTTTCCGAGAGGGAGTATTCTTTTCACAGTTAAAGATTATTTTGTAGTGCTCACACGTGTCGTCGCGCATGAACACGGTTCTTGTACTCCGTACAAAAGCGCTCGTAGCACATTCATTAAATTCAGTTGACAGTCGGTGCTCTTTCCTGTCCTTTCTGTCCTCTTCCGAAAGTTGTCGCGCTGTGACTAGCACACAACCACGATGAATCAACTCTCCTAAATTAAGCTCTTGTTACGTAACACGTAGACCGAGTTTCGTATGAAAAGAAGGAGCGGTGCTTTAAATAAAATTTTTCACATACACATACAACACCTAGACGGCTTCCAGGAAGTTCAGAAGGCAGCCACGTCACCAAATATTTTTCCTCTCCTAAATATTCCAGAAGTTCACTATTTGCAAAGGCAGCAGCACGAGTTTTCGAATACATTGAGATGGGTTGCCAAAATGGCTGGGACATTGGCATTAAAGTGACCCAAGCTGTGTCATTAGCCATAATTATGCATTACCTCTTTTGTTTTTTGTGGTGTTTTGACTCAGTTTGTGTTTCCGTTTTTTAGGCTTATTGTGTGTCTTCTGATCATTGTATTGGTTCTTAAGTGTATTCGCTAAAAGTTATAGTGGCAAAACCCGTAATATGTTTGCATGTACACTCATTTCTCATAACCAATTGTTAACATCCAGGCAATACACAGTCTTATATCCACTGTGATTGGATATGTGCCAAAAACCCGTAGTATGTTTGCATGTACTTCATTTCTCATAACCAATTGTTATACATCCAGGAATACAAAGCTTAATCCACTGTGATTGTATATGTGCAAAAACCC
>WOVY01009393.1:0-282405 GCA_013436015.1 Rhipicephalus annulatus
AAGTGACCACTTCCCCGTAGTTTTGAGCACAACTACAGTAAACGGAGTGTCCATCACGTGTCCCAAGTGGCTAATAAAACAGAGCCGACTGGGAACAGTTTATACTATCGCTCGTCTAGGTTGGAATGACATCTGTACTTTGAACATTGATGTTGCTGTGAACTACTTCACAGCGTTTTTGATTGATGCTGCAACAAAATGCATCCCACAAACAAATGGACACCCTGGAAAACGAAGTGTGCCTTGGTGGAACTCTGAATGCCGAAACGCGCGCAAACAGCAAAACAGAGCTTGGAGGCTGCTTCGGAACTCACCGACAGCCGAAAATCTTGAAATCTTCAAGAAAATAAAGTCTCAAGGCAGGAGAACGCGTCGGCAGGCCAGAAGAGAAAGCTGGCAGAAGTTTTTGTCAGGGATCAATTCATACACACAGGAAGCTAAAGTGTGGAACATGGTCGGTAGGATAGCAGGGAAGGAAAACAAGTACACACACTTCCACTCGTAAACACTCAGGGTGACACCTTGGAAGATAAGGCAAACTTCCTCGGTGCACACTTCGAACAGGTGTCCAGCTCATCCCACTATACTGACACTTTCCAAAAATACAGAACAAGAATAGAAAAGCAGAAACTCGAACACAAATGTACTGGATACGAGGCATATAATCAAGCGTTCAGTCTAGCTGAGCTGCGAATTTCTCTAAACTCCTGCAGTACTTCTGCCCCAGGTTCTGACCGTGTGGTGTATGAAATGTTAAAAAACCTACCGATCGAAACACGAAAAACCTTACTTTGCTTGTACAATGCTATATGGTTTTCTGGCGCTATTCCTACCTCCTGGAAAGAGGCGATTGTTATTCCCATTTTGAAAGAAGGCAAGGACCCATCTTTAGCTGCGAGTTACAGGCCGATTGCACTTACAAGCTGCTTGTGCAAAGTCTTCGAAAAAATGATAAACGGCCGACTTGTACACTTTCTTGAAACAAACAATTTGCTCGACCCTTTTCAGTGCGGGTTTCGAGAGAGTAGATCCACGACAGACACCTTGTTCGTATCGAGGCACAGATCAGAGACGCTTTCGTCCATAAGCAATATTTTCTCTCTGTATTTCTCGATATCGAAAAGGCTTATGATACAACATGGCGCTTCGGAATTCTAAGAGACCTGTCCCACCTTGGCGTGCGCGGAAGAATGTTTCACATAATCGAAAGTTACCTGTCGAACCGGACATTCCGTGTCCGAGTAGGCACGGTTCTTTCTCAAAACTTCGTTCAGGAAACAGGCGTGCCACAAGGTGGGTGTACTTAGCTGCACACTTTTCTCATCAAGATGAATTCCTTGCACTTGTCCATCCCTCGCAATATGTTTTATTGTACTTATGTCGACGACGTCCAGCTCGGCTTTAGATCTTGCAATCTGGTAATGTGTGAGCGACAGGTTCAGTTAGGTTTAAACAAGGTCTCCAAATGGGCAGAGGAAAACGGATTCCGACTGAACCCACAAAAGAGCACGTGTGTCTTGTTCTCCCGAAAGAGAGGCATGCACTCAGAACCCGACATTGAGTTGAACGGTCAACGTCTGTCTGTCAATGCGGAGCATAAATTCTTAGGATTAATCTTGGACAACAAGTTGACCTTCGTACCGCACATCAAGTATCTAAAACAAAATGTTTAAAAGCCATGAATGTTTTAAAAGTGTTGTCACGTACTACGTGGGGGTAGTGACAGACAATGTCTCATGAATCTGTATCGAAGCCTCATTCGCACCCGCTTAGATTATGGGGCCATTGTTTATCAGTCTGCAACACAAAGTGCTTTGAAGATGCTTGACCCCGTGCACCATTTGGGCATCCGCCTTTCTACGGGTGCTTTTCGCACCAGCCCCGTAGAAAGCCTTTATGTTGTGTCAAATGAGTGGTCGCTTCATCTGCAGAGAACTTACATGTCCTTTGTTTATTTCCTTAAGGTGAAAGCAGATAAGAAGCACCCCTCATACTCTACTATTAATGATTCGTCAAGCTCCATTTTGTTTCAAAACAGGCCTTCGATGAGGCAGCCCTCTCAGTTCGCCTGAAAAGTCTAGCTGAGGAAACTGGAGTCTCACTTGAACACAGTTTAATGGCTCCTGTAGCATATCTGCCACCGTGGCAATGGCAGACTATAGACTGTGATGTGTCCTTTCTTGAAGTTACAAAACATGCGCCTATTGCCCATATCCGAACATACTTCCTGGAACTTCAACACAAATACACACGTCCTGAGTTCTTTACAGATGCCTCCAAGTCCAACTCCTCTGTGTCCTACGCTGTTGTCGGCCCATCTTTTTCGGATGCTGGCCCTCTACATCCAGGCACAAGTATCTTCACAGCGGAAGCTTACGCGATACTTGTGGCAGCTAAACACATCAAACAATTACACATACAAAAAGCAGTAATTTATACAGACTCCCTCAGTGTGGTAACGGCTCTGCACAGTCTTAAAAAACAAAAAAACCCGGTCCTCATCTCACTTTTCTCCATTTTGTGCACACTCTACACACTCAAACAACATGTTGTAGTGTGTTGGGTGCCAGGGCACCGTGAGATTCAAGGCAACGTGAGGGCGGATCAGCTCGCTGCATCCGTCCACAAAAGCACTGCCCCTACAACCATATCAATCCCGGCCCTCGATCTTAAGCCGTCTCTCAAACGAAACCTCAGGGACTACTGGCAGAGCAAGTGGAATACACACACACAAAACAAACTACACATTATTAAGCCACACCTTGGTCATTGGCTGCCCGTATCGAAATCGCGTCATACAGAGGTAACACTAACGAGACTCAGGATAGGACACACATACACTACACACACATATCTGTTGTCTGGTGGCGATCCACCATTATGTGATAGATGTGGTGAATCCTTAACCGTCCTTCACATGTTAATTCAGTGTAAACACTTAGAAACTCTAAGAAAACAACATTTTCCATTACTCTACCGACAACATATACCTTTACACCCTGCAATGTTTGTCGGTAGGGAACCGCTTGTTAGCGGTTCCCTACCGACAACAAATCATTGTTAGCGTTTTTAAAAGAAATTCATAGCTTTCATGTCATATACCCGGGCATACCGTAGCATGACCTCTCCAGAGAGGTTTTTGCTGCGGTGGCTACACAGGAAAGCACATGCCTCACGGCCCTTGCACGCAAGGGTATGAACGAGTGAGGCACTTGTGCTAATGCCTTACATATCCACCATCGTCTTTTATTATCACCAACTTTTGTCACCTATTCACACCACACACACCTTTCACGGCATGGTCATGATTTTATTACTTGTATGTTTTTACCCGCCTTACTGCGAGGAATTTTATGGCCCTTATACAGCCGCTTATCACAATCATTGTCCATATTTTCAGTAAGATGAACTGGCGCTCTTTGGCCGTGAAATGGCCCTTGCGCCATAAAACATCATCATCATACCTTTCTAGGATTGATAAGACGCAGTTTAATTTGATGTGAGAGAGTTTTGTTGACGTCAGGGTGTCAGAAAAGTAGGTACTCACGACTACGTTAAGTTTGTAATGAGCGAATAGAAAATGTGCCCAGATAACTTTTGTAAGTCAGGCTGCATTTGTGTGGAATTTAGGTAGTTGTCTTTCATGAAATTAGTCATGAAGTTAAAGATTAATTACAACATTGTACGGCAGATGCCAGGAGAAAGTGAGTTTTTGAATTAGTGTGATTACTGTTATATGGGGCCAAATTATATTTGCCTTTGTGTGCTTTTCTCACACGGCAAATAGTTCCATCTTTGGTAGGCATCTCCACGTCCATGATTGTTGTAACTTTGGCGGCACAAAATTGTCTCAAAATTTTAGCGTTCAGGTTTCTCTTTTGTTTGTGTTAAGAACCCTGGAGGGTTTGAAGCTGGTCCAATGTGCTTGACTGCGGCATGGTACTGTGTTGTGTGGTTCGCCTTGCTGTTGTCGACCATTGTGAGTTGGTTTAGGAGTTGGTTACGAGTTCGCAGCTGGAGAGAGAAAAGCCAGGCCATCGTCCTCGTCACCAACCATTCTCTTCGTGCCCAGCGGTTGGAAGCGCTGGCCAGCCGAGATTTTCCGGGCGGTGGAGGAACTGTTAGGTTTGGCCTGGAGATTCGTCTCTCAATCCCGTCGGCGCCCAGTCTGAGGGATGCTGTCAAGTATTTGAGCGATTATCCAGACCAGGCGGCGGGCGGCAGAGGCGAGTTCCCGTCCTTCAAAAGCGGACCTTTTGTCGTCCCTTCAAGCAGAGGCGGTGACAAATGGACTCGGCGACTCATCGGGCGACGACAAAGCTGGCGTGACCGGCGACGGAGCTGACAGAGGAGCGGCGCTCCTTTTTGATCCCCAATCACCAAGCCGACCGGCCGACTGCCTATGCTCGTCAGGCATTGTACGTGCTAACCGGCGGACGAGACTTCGTGTCGCCAAGACGCCGTTAACCATTCGAGAGAGGCCAACAGAGACAGCGTCTTCCTGAAAGAGACCGCGACGGACACTGCACGCAGATCGCCCCGCTAATTGGGCGAGCTGTGCAGTGGACCCTTTGAAGTATGCGGCCAGGATCGTGGGAACTCTCGACTAACGGCACACCCACGACGTGGAAGAGCCCTGCTGGCGCCACCACAGTGCAGTGTTCATGTGGACCGTGCATGCTCGCCCCCCTCACCTGTGTGTGCGTGATTGGTGTTCGACTCGGAGAGGAGGAGCCCGACAGGGCATAAAACGACGAGGCAGAGCGCTCTGAAGCTGGCTCTGGACCTTGCTCTGAACTTTTTATCGTTCAACCACTACGCTCGTGGTTTTGTGAAACCACTAACCTTTTCCTTTCTGTAAATATGTGTAAATAATGTCATAAACCCATGTTCCTGTTTTCCGTATCCTCCTGCGTTCCTTCTTTCGACCTGAACTACTGATGGCAGCGGTGGGTTGCCATCATCAGCGACCTTCCTTCCTTCCCACATCTAACAACTGGTGGCAGCGGTGAGATGCCATGAGCAGCGAGCGTCCTTCCTTCCGACTGTAACATACTTCAATGCCTAGATGCGTACTCACACTCCAAAGTTCATCTCTTAGCATTGCCTTCCACGCCATGAAAGCCGTTGTACTTTGGTCCTGCATTTCACACACAATTAGGTGATCCCTACAACTCAAAACTCACAAACGGTAATCTCCCTAATCCACACACAATCCAGCTTCTAATAAACTCACACAATTGAAGCTTGGACAGTTAAAGCAAAGACCAAGCACTCACCACAGCACAGCACCATGTCGTGAAGTTCATCTCACCGCTGCCAACCAGTTGTTAGGTCTGGGTCAGAAGGAAGGTCACTGATGGGATCCCACCGCTGCCACCAGTTGTAAGGGATGGGAAGGAAGGTCGCTGGAGGATACGAAACAAAACATGGTTTTATGGCACTATTTACACATATTTACAGCAAAGAAGGTTAGTGGTTTCACAAACCAGGAGCGTGATGGTTGAAACCGTTACAAGGTTGCAGAGCGACGTCCAGCACTCTGCGGCGTCGTTTAAGCCCTGTCGAGCTCCTCCTCTCCGAGTGAGCACCAATCACACACGCACAACAGGTGAGGGGGGACAAGCATGCACGGTCCACGTGAACGTCCAATATTGGGTCGTGAACACTGCCCTGCAAAGGTGGTGCCAGCAGGGCTCTTCCTCATCGTGTGTGTGCCGCTAGTCGAGAGTTCCCACGATCCGGACAGCGTACATCAAAAGGGTCCGCCGATTCGTTCGCTTCATTAGAGGGGTGATTTGCGGTGGCCGCCGCGGTCTCTTCCAGGAAGTTGCTCTTTGTTGGCCTCTCTCGAACGGTTAACGGCGTCTTGCGACACGACGTCTCTCCTCCGGCTAGCACGTAACAATGCCTGACGAGCATAGGCAGCGGCTGGTCGTCTACTTGATTGGGAATGAAAAAGAAGCGCCACTCTTCTTACAGATCTGGCGCCGGTTCACAGCAGATTCCCCGTCGCCAGTGAATCACCTAGGTCATCAGGCACCACTGCTGCTTGAAGGGACGACAAAAGGGTCCGCATTTGAAAGACGGAAACTCGCCTTTGCTTGCTGCATGGTCTGGATTAATTGCTCAAATCTTCGACAGCGTCTGTCAGACTGGGCGCCGAAAGGATTGAGAGCCTCCCCAGAGGACCGGCTTACGCACAATGGCGTCTGCCCAGACGAATTTCGAGGCCAAACTTAACACCTGTGTACAAAATGCTTCAAGACAACAACAATTAAATACATTAGTTACACTTTAATCATCATCATCAGTAATAAAACTCCCAAGCATTTCTCCGAGGGTGAACATGGTTAAGTGAGAATGCACCAGGTGATGATATGAGGGGGAGTAAAGTTAAAATCCGTTGGCAATTCGCCAGTGAGTTAACGTAAACTTCCCCGTGTGATCAAATTTCGATTCCCAGGAACCATTACACCATAAAGGCACCATAGTGCGCTTAATAAATATAATAGTGCGAATTAATAATACCCATCATAGCATCACCCCGTGCATTCACACTTAAACCATGTTCACCCTCGAGGAAATGCTTGGGTTTTTTCTGTGGGGGCGCTGAATAGTATGGACAGCTCTCTTCGGGAAGCCGGAACGAATCAGTAGTGGAAGACTTTTCTGTGCGGATTGGAATAAATTATAGTGGCTAGAAGGTTTTCCTAGTGTAGCGAAAGAAGCGGCAACAAGCTGAGAGATTTTACTATACAGTTTCCAAAGGGCGCAACCACTACCTGGCGCGCGGCATTTACGCGTCCGAGTCTGTGCTCTCTGGCGTTTTAGGAACGAAGCTCCTTAAAACGGCACATGTTCGTCCCTCGTAGCGGTTGTAGTATGTGACTAAGTATAACATTTTGAACGCCAGTGGTACCGGTGAGAGATTTCTTCTGTGCGTTGTTGAACAATAAAAGATAGTGCTCAATGTACATGTCAATGGCTGCTAATTCGGCTTTTAGTTAACGTGCACGCTGCGAATTTTTTATTGTGCGACAACACACAGGATGATGATGTTACAATATTTCTATTTATGGAGAAAAAAAAAGAAAAAAGGGAGGAGAGAATGTCAAGGGTGGTTTCCCCATTCCAGGACACAGTGGGCGCTGCAGCTCAACCGCTTGATCCAGGAGACCCCTTTGAGTCTTCAGGTCAGGTCGGGCGAGGACGGCTTCGAAAGGCTACCCCAGTAGCGTGAGTATCAGAGGCGACTGAACCTTCATAGGACTGCTCTAGCATGGCCCCCGCCACGGTGGTCTAGTGGCTAAGGTACTCGGCTGCTGACCCGCCGGTCGCGGGATCAAATCCCGGCTGTGGCGGCTGCATTTCCGATGGAGGCGGAAATGTTGTAGGCCCGTGTGCTCAGATTTGGGTGCACGTTAAAAAACCCAAGGTGGTCGAAATTTCCGGAGCCCTCCACTACGGCGTCTCTCATAATCATATGGTGGTTTTGGGACGTTAAACCCCACATATTAATCCATCAAATCTGCTCCGGCAGTCCCATTGGACAAGTTGCAACGTCGGTTGTGACCCACACTACGGACATTGGTTTACATATGCATTGGGGTTTATGTGATCCCACCTATCCAAATGTGCATAGGTGTCAACGCACACGAAAAATCTCCCACCGCCCCCACCTTACAGGTCAAAGCGCAAGACATGTTACGCAGTACTACGAGGGACGAACGGGTGCCGATTTAAGGAGCTTCGCCCCTAAAAAAGTGTGGTCTGTTAATTGCTTGGGTATTATTTTCTTTTGTTGCTTTATCCGTCTGGCAGATGACCATTCCAGCCTTTGCCAGCTGCTGTAACATCCACCTTAGAGAAGGGCGGAAGTTAATCGCAGCAACTTCCCTCCCTATCGATCCAATGTATGGGGCAGACTTAGCACCTCCCCCCCCCCCTCTTATTGAGGGCGGCTGTCACCCTACGCCTCTTCCACCTGCACGCACACACCTAAGCAAATGACACACTGATTTTCAAGGAACTTTGTCACAGCTGCTTTCTTCGTGCGTAAAGAGCCCTAAAGCGGGTATATGTTCACCAAATTAAAAACAATTTGTACAGACAAAGAAAAGGTGCGTACTTTGTGGCATACTTTTTTCGTTGGTGCTTTATTCGTCCTGCAGTTATTTATTTATTTATTATTTATTTATTCCGATACGACACCTACAGCACCTAAGGGTCATTGTTGTAGGGGGGCAACGAAAAATAATAGTATACAGGTGATATAAAACATCAAGAGTTAACATAACGAGATCAACAATGTGTTTAAAAAACAGATCACGTGACACGTGTACATTGCTAACAGGTCACTCCAAAAATATGTCGCGTCAAACCTAGAACAGTACATTACTTGTTGACCATTCCAGCCTTTGTCAGCTGAAACACCCACCTTAATTGGGGGGGTGGGGGCAGGAAAGCATTGGTAAAACTGGCATTGTGACGCATATGTCATCCTAAGACAACTAAAATTGTGTGCGCGCGGCAAAATTGCGTCGAACTCCTCGTTTGTGCACCCATAGAAGGCTATCTGAGTAGTAAAAATTATATTTATTTCCTTCTATCCCTGCCGCGAAGATAATTAGCGATAATATCTACAGTTACGATAAGTGTTCCGGGAAGCAGTTTTGCGGCAGAGATGCAGTTTCACTGCCGCCAGCTGCACCCCGTCAGAAATTATTTATCCGAATATATATTTCTGGAAGCATTCGTGAAATTTTAATTTTACGGATTTTCTATTCCTCAGCAAAGGAGCACACTCAAGAAGGTGGCGGCTCGATAAATAGCTCGCCAATTCTTAGAACGGTGGTCATGTGGCTCAAGGTACGTTCGCTTGTAAAGTACGCCATTTGGCTTTATGTGAGCTCATTAGTGGCGTTGAAGGCATCGGTGAGGTATTGCTTTATAGTTTGGAAACATATTGCGCCACTCTCGCGACTATGAAATCTAAACGCGTCGCGCGAATCATGCGGACACAGCCAAAGGAACGTTCTCATCCGCATGCGCTTGTCCAACGTTGGCTTGTCCCACCGCAGTGGCGCTGCTACGGCGGCGCGGAGAACAAGCCTCCTCACGTCGGGTTCGGGTGACGTAGCAGGCCGCACCCCGTGCGGTGCGTAGCCGTCCAGCGGCCATGATGTATGCATGTATGTATTAACCACCTACAATATGTCTACCGAGTGAATAGGTGAAGCTTTGCAGGGTTTTATCGACAAACCGTGAATCATCCGCTGGCCGCATCCGTCCGTCGTCTGTCTGCCTGTCTGTTTGACGCACGGACGGACGCTGACGAATGGATGAACGAATGAATGCACGGACGGACGCATGGATGGACGGAAGCAAGAACAAACAGAGTGACGGAAACACGTCGAGACGCCCGTCAGCGTCGGGCCACCCAAGACGGGCGTCTTGGGTGGCCCGACGCTGACGGGCGTCTCGACGTGTGTCGGGCCACCCAAGATTGTCGCCGCGGTGCCGGGAGGGTCCGTGACGGCGTGCGTAAAGAAAGGGTTTCCCGTTAATGGGTCGGTCGGCTATTAAAGGTAAATAGCCGACCGACCCATTAACGGGAAATCCTGCCTTTACGCACGCCGCACGCCGACCGACCCATTACGGGGAAACCCTTTCTTTACGCACGCCGTCACGGACCCTCCCGGCACCGTGGCGACAATCTTGGGTGGCCCGACACACGTCGAGAACTGAACAGCACGTGATATGAACCGTATGTGGACGTATACGGACAGTTGCTTTCGTTCTCAATGTTGACAGTGGTTCTTCCTCTTTTTTACTGTCTTTTTTTCCTTTTTCGTCTTTTTCTTTCCCCTTTTTTGTTTTTTCTTTCCTTTTTTAGTTCCCTCTCACTCTCGCAAACATCTCTCAAGGCCCTCCCGAAACTGTTGGGAAATAAATATATTTATCCTTGTTGACAACGCTCCCGTTGTGCCATATCCCATACCTTCACGAAGACTAACTGGCCCATTGAATTATTACTCCCACTGACCTTAACCATGGCTGCCAGTACATCATCAACGGAGCGTTTGTCGCGGAGATATCCAAATTACCCTACGAAGTGTGCCGTCATCGGGGACTCAATCATGCGGTACGTCCACACGCACTTCAGCCCGAATGACTCGTCGACGCCGTGCTTCATCTCCTATGGTGGTGCTATGTTTTCGGACATTCCGGCGCTACTTGAGTACCTACCTTACCGGGTGGACACGTTGTTTCTGCATGTGGGCACCACGGACATCCTGAAGACGAGCTCTTCAAGATCACTGGATTCGTTGAGGGAGGCATTGAAGCGAATGAGGCAGATGCGCCCGAACATCAAGACACTGCATCTTAGTCTGCCACTACCTCGCGCACCCAATCGCCGGCGGCGGGACTCGAACTGGCGACCAATGAATCGGTTTAATATGGAGGTACAGCGATTCAGCAGAGAGGCCCGCCGTCTCTGCCACTACGGGTTGTTGGGAGCAGGCGTCTATTACGTCGAACATGGTTTCTCAACACTCCCGCTGCGCCGCTTCCTGGCTGCTGACGGCTTACATGCAAGCTTCGAGGGGGTCGCGCTGCTGGCACAGCACACGAGGGTGCAGCTGCGATGGACGTCGGCGGCATGGAGATCGGCGGCAATCGCTTGCACGGACAACTCAAGTGCCAAGCCCCCTCAACAACAAGAAGCCGAGCGACACACAGAGCCATCCAGGGCACCAGCAGTGACGATGTCGCCACTACCACCAGCGAGGCCAGCGAGCCAGCGGGTGCCACCAGTGAGTCAGAGATCGGCGGCAACGGCTTGCACGGCAAACTCCAGTGCCAAACCCACTCAACAACAGGGAGCCGAGGGACACAAAGAGCCATCCAAGGTACCAGGAGTGACGACGTCGCCACTCCCACCAGCGAGGCCTTACAACACCAGGCGGACGAATGCGGCGAAGACCAAGGCGGCGGCTTCCAAATGACACGGGGAAACAAAAGGTACGGGCAGTCTTAAACACGCATGGTCCCACTCATTTCTATCGATTAGGAAAATCATTGAAAAGCGGGTGCAATACGAAAAACACGCAGAACAACTAAACAAATATCTATCTCACGAAATTGCACCTAAGGGTCTCCGCCTAGCCTGCAACCCCTCAATGTCTACACTAAGTGAAGCAGAAAGGGGGAAGTGGGAAAAAATATTACTAGAAGCGTCCTTGCAACTGACTCGGGTCATTGCGGACCATTGTGAGCGTAAGGCCGCCGAACACAGTGTCACAGAGGCCACGCAGAAATCGGTATCTAATCTCGGAGAGCATGAGGCAAGAGAACTGGAACGATATGAACTAAAGAAGAGAGGCGAAATTTCAGTAGTAAAAGATAGAAAATTCAAGCGGGACTGCAGTAGCTCCACTGCTCTGCAACAGGAAAATAGGAATGAGGCCGTACAAGAACACCAGGGACCACCCGTACCACAACCTAAATTTGAGGAGAAAAATCGGAACTCAGAACCGCAGTGCAATCCTAATCAAAACATCCTTACTCTCGAATATGACGCTGACACTCCCGTGCCACGTGATAGCCAAGAGCAGCCGAAAACTTATGAGGAAAATGTCCTCAATCTGTCAAACACAACACGCACACCCGCTCAGCTTCAACTTTTGTCGAGAGGCTTGACCTTTTGTCCATCATCCGGTAGATTCAATGAATTTGAACTGTACCAAGACCTCGATAACTTTGCGCGTAATCTCCGCCTCAGTGAATACTTTCATGATCGCAAGGACTGTACGAACGAGAATAGAGTGATTGGTGGTGACAGATCATGGTGTCCGGGTGAGCAGAGGGACAAACACCTCGATATGTATATATCAGCAGTTCAAAAAGATATCATCAGAGCGTATGGAAAAAATCGGCCATTTCGAAACAACATATCAAAGTCAGAACGAAGGGCACTCGATGAACTACGAAAAACACTGGAATTACTATCAAACCGGCTGATAAAGGAGGCTGCATAGTAATTCTAAATACGTCGGACTACTTAAAGGAAGGGGAACGACAGCTATCAGACACAAAATTCTACAAAGAACTTCCAACGGACCCGACTCCCGAATTTGAAAGGGAGATAAAAGTAACCCTAAACAATCTCCGCAGGGACGAGAAAGTTACCGGCAAAATGTTAAAAGCAATGTTACCGGCCCACTCTGTTCACGGTCGATTCTATTTGCTCCCAAAATACACACGGCAGGTAATTCGGGACGTCCGATAGTATCCAGTAACAGCACATCAACAGAAAATATATCAGAATTCATCAATTCCTTAATAAAAAACATCCCCCCAAATTTTCCCTATTACCTAAAGGACACAAACCACTTCATCTGCGAAACTTCAAGTCTCGACATCCCAGGCGGCAGTTTTCTGGTGACCGTGGACGTCTGCTCACTGTACACCAACATACCCCACCATGACGGAATAGCGGCTATGGTTTCTGAATATGTAAAATCTGACTCATCAACTAGTGTAAGTGGCGAGGTACTGTTTACACTTCTTGAACTTGTACTAAATTGTAACCATTTTGAGTTCAACGGCAAGCATTTTCTTCAGGTCAGTGGCACTGCAATGGGCACGAAAATGGCCCCAAACTTCGCGAGCACCTTTATGGCTTCACTTGAAATCCCATTCATTGAGGGACGCACCTTGAAACCTTTCTACTACAGAAGATACTTAGACGATATTTTTATGATATGGAACCATGATGAGGGAAGTCTTTTCCGCTTCATAGAGGATTTTAACAAATGCCACCCGTCAATAAAATTCACGCACAAAATTTCCAAAACTAGCATTAAGTTTTTGGACGTTACTGTCACGGTCGAAAATGACCGCTTGTCAACAAACCTTTACAAAAAGCCTACAGACCATCAAATGTACCTACATTTCAACAGCAGCCACCCAAAGCATTGCAAAACGGGTATTCCATATTCTCAGGCCTACCGGTACCGAAGAATATGCACCGATATGCGGGAATCTGACAAACACGCGGAACACCTAAAGCATTCCTTATTGAAACAAAATTATCCGGAAGACATTATTGACGATGCCATACTACGTGCTCGCAACGTGAACAGGAATGATATAATTAAGGGACCAAACAGAGTACCTAAAACGACTTCCCAAACAAACCTTGTACTAACTTACTCCTCATCAGCGCCACGAATCAACAACATACTTTCCCGCCATTTCAACATAATCAGGCAAAGCAAACGACTAACTTCTATTTTCGCGAAGCCACCTCACGTGGTGTACCGCCGGGATAAAAATCTGAAGGACATTCTTGTCAGAGCAAAAACAAACACCCCCAAAATTCAATCAGGGTGCCATCCCTGCGGAAAATCTCGATGCAAGGTATGCCCACAGATGCTCACAACACGTGAATCCAAAGCGAACTTCTCGGATTTCAAATTCTGCATAACTGAAAGCCTTAATTGTGACTCCAGTAACGTAATATACATGCTACATTGCAACATCTGCGGGCAAGAATATATCGGCCAAACAGACACGCCATTTCGGCTGCGGTTCAATAATCACCGGTACCACGCCAGTTCACTGCCGAAGCTACCTTTATCTAGACATCTGCGCCTGCCAAACCACAGTTTTGAAAATATTAGCGTAACTCTTTTGCAGTCCGGTTTTTTCAAACAGACGCGAGCGCGAACAGCGTGAGGCATACTTTATTTTCAAATTTCGTACATTAGTAGCCGTTATCAACGAGGACCCCGGAAAACTCAACTGCCTCCGAGAAGTAAGCCAGGAGAAAATTGGTGACAAAGTTTGATAGCTGGAGACCATGCTTTTTTTCTGACTGACTCGTACGTGTACACTGTCCTTTCTTTCTTTTTTTTTCCACATGCACATACAAAGTGTTTACGTTCGCCTACCACTTCATGACCGTTGAAGGGAAACGGACGAAGATTAAAGGTAAATAGCCGACCGACCCATTAACGAGAAACCTTTCCTTTACACACACCGCCCGCCGCCCGCCGAACGACCAATTACGGGGAAACCCCTTTCTTTAGGCACGCCGTCCCGGACCCTCCCGGCACCGCGGCGACCATCTTGGGTGGCCCGACACACGCCAAGAACTGAACAGCACGTGATATGAACCGTAGGTGGATGTAGACGGACAGTTGACTTCGTTCTCCGTGTTGACAGTGGTTCTTCCTCTTTTTTACTTTCTTTTTTTTCTTTCTTTTTTCGTCTTTTTTCTTCCCTTTTTTGTTTTTTTTCCTTTTTCCAGTTCCCTCTCACTCTCGCAAACGTCTTTAAGGGCGAGAGGGACGCGGCAGCAAGGAAGTTTGGAAGCTCATGTCAGTATAACTCATCCCCTGATGAAGGGAGGTCCCCTCCCGAAACTGTTGGAAAATAAATATATTTATCCTTGTTCACAACGCTCCCGTTGGGCCATATATATATATATATATATATATATATATATATATATATATATATATATATATATATATATATATATACTGACTCTTCTTTATAAATTGGACGTGTCATCATCATTTCTATAATTTCCTCATCTGCAGATATGATCATTAGTGTGTGCCAGCTCAAGCTCGCCTCGAATAAAGCTCTTCCTCATAAGTAGAGGACGGTGCTTCTCGATCCCCAATTCCTCTCGCACGTTACCACTGGAGCTCCGCTTGGGTCGTCGTCTACTACCACCTGCCATGGCAGTGCAAGACAATCCTGTTCCATCCAAAACCTCCAGCCCAGTGCAGCCTCCGCCGCCGACCCTGGCCATCCACAGCCACAAGCGTGATCGGCCAGTCTTCTCGGGTCTCAAAGGGGATGACGTTGAAGAATGGCTACACACCTACGACCTCGTCAGCGAGTTGAACAGGTGGGATACTCTACACAAGTTGCGTACGGCCCCTTTCTACCTAACTGAAGTTGCCAAAACCTGCTTTTGAACCACCTCCAAGATCTTTCCGACTGTAACACGTTCGCACGGCACCTCCGTCAGATTTTCGGTTCCCCCAGTGTTCGCGCTGAAGCAGCAACGAAGAAGCTTGCTGAATGCATTCAGCTGGCAGGTGAATCATACACCTTGTACATTGAGAATGTTCTTGCCTTGTGCAAGCGTGTGAATTCAGCTATGCCTCAAAGCGACTAAATACGCCATTATATCAAAGGCATAAATACCGTCGCATTCAACGCCCTTGCATCGCAAAACCCTACCACGACTCAAGATGTCTTCACCATTTCCCAGAGACTTGAATAACTTGAGTCTCTTCGTCTTTGCCATGATGCCTCAGACATTCGTCTTCCTGCGGCCCTCGAAATCCGTTCCCTGGTCCGCGACATCGTTCGCGGGGAGTTTCATGGGCGCTGCTCTTCCTGCGCTCCACCGTCTACTTTAGCCTCAGCTCCAACCAACTTGCGAGACATCACTAGGCAAGAGATTGCATCTGCGTCACATTCACCTTGTTCCGCCGAATCCAGACCTCGTCAAGTACCAACGTACGCAGAAGTCGCGGCGCTCTCAGCATCCACCACTATCCCAGCGGCTACACCAGGTGGCCATGTGCCTGTGGCGTCAGTGTCACCACCGATGCGCCCACAGCCGTATTACGCCATGTCGCGTCCTCAACGCCCAATCTGTTATTATCGCGGCTATTGGGTCATATATCTCGCTTTTGCCGAAGGCGTCAACAGGATGAGCAACGTGGCTACGCTCCAGAGGAACGCGGACGCTTCAGTCCACTCACGAACTACCAGCACACGCCTTACCGGTCTTCTTTTCAGCGTTCGCCCTCTCCACCTTACGGTATATGTCTGCCTGTGAACTCCCGTGAGTCTCGCCGCCGCTCACCATTTCCCAATCGCCGTTCCGTGTCGCCTCTGACACCTGCCTCCAATGATCTGAATGCCCACTCGGAAAACTCCCCAATGCAGTTTTAGGAGGGCAAACTGCATCCACCGGACAGCCAGCAATTCCTCCAGACAGACCATCGAACTTGTTAACAGTGTTAGTAGAAGGTATACGCGTCGAAGCTCTAGTGGATACTGGCGTTGCTGTTTCCATATTCACAGTGACCTTTGCTCCCATCTCCGCAATGTGACAACACCTTCCCCAGGCACGTTTCTACCTGCTGCGACGCACGCCATTTGTCGCCCACACGCCCAGTGTACAGTTCGTGTTTTCATAGACGGTATTCGTCATCATATTGCTGTTGCAGTTCTCCGTGAGTGCACCCACTAACTCATTTTGGGGTGGGATTTTCTGTTGTCTGCACGCGCTTCTATATCTTGTCGTCAGCGCCTCATCCACCTCAATCCCACCGACTCTTCTGTATCGAAACCCAAAGAGCACATTCGTCTCGTCACTACTTCAGATTATGTTCTTTAGCCATCCCGAGAAATAGCAACTAGCGTTGATTGCTTCAACATTGTGGATGGCGACGTGCTTCTACTACCTTATGACCACACGGTACATCGAGGCATTCTGGTCATTCCAGGCCTTGTTCGTTTTTCTGAAGGGTCTGATTTTATTACTGCGTTAAATCAGACCTCCGAACCCTTACTGTTGCCCTGTGTATGAACAGTCACATACGCTATGGACCCGCATCCTGTTGCAATTGTTGCCTTTCCAAGTCAAGAAGGCCTACCATAGCCAAGCACGCCGCCACTCAACTCTCCCACTCCTCTATCAGTGACGATGAGCCCTGATCTGACAGCAGTCAAGAATTGCTGAATTTATTGAACAGACATCGCTCTTTGTTTGACGTTCACTCTACTGTCCTTGGTATGACAACATCTGCGACTCACCGAATTCAGACTGACAGCTCCCGAATAATTTACCGGCGCCCATACAGCGTGTCTCTCGCAGAAAGGAAGATAATCGTGGAAAACGTCTCAGACATGCTTCGACGGAATATCACACGTCCTTCCTTGAGGCCATGGTCTTCGCCAGTTGTGTTGGTAAAAACGAAAGATGGAACAGTACGTTTTTGCGTTGATTACCGGGCACTGAACAAAATAACGCGCAAAGATGTTTACCCTCTCGAACGAACTGATGACGCACTACATTCGTTGCAGGGCGCAGAGTATTTTTCCAGCCTTGACATGCGATCAGACTACTGGCAAATACCAGTGTCCGAATCTGACAAAGAGAAGACGGCTTTTACCACCCCAGGTGGGCTATATGAATTTACCGTAATGCCTTTCGGACTTTGTAACGCGCCTGCTACCTTCGAACGTATGATCGACAGCGTACTGCGTGGCCTGAAGTGGAAAACCTGCTTATGCTACCTAGACGACCTCATAGTGTTTTCGTCTACCTTTTCGCAACATCTACAACGTGTCGAAGAAGTCCTAGGTTGCCTTGCAAAAGCTGGTTTACAGCTGAATATGAAAAAAATGCACCTTCGCAAGCAAGACGATCAATGTTCTAGGGCACTTTGTCAGCAAAGACGGTATTCGACCGGATCCTGAAAAGCTTGCCGCCGTCCTCGAGTTTCCACGTACGCTGCGTCAAAAAGACCTGCACAGTTTTCTCGGCTTGGCATCCTACTTTCGGCGCTTCATGCGTGATTTCGCAAGGCTTGCTCTCCGCTCCATTACTGCTCGCAAGTAACATGGCATTCGTCTGGGCCGAAGACTGTGAAAAGGCTTTCCTGGCGTTGAAGCAAGCACTGACATCCGACCCGGTACTATGTCACTTCGATCCAGGTGTTCCCACAATTCTTCACACTGACGCCAGTGGTCATGGTCTCGGTGCCGTTCTACTGCAGCAGGACAACACCGCACGCGAATGTGTAATCGCTTACGCCACTCGTGCTTTGACTGCTGCCGAGAAAAATTACACAATAACTGAACAAGAGTGCCTTGCTGTTGTATGGGCGGTACAAAAAATTTGTCCATACCTCCACGGCCGCCACTTCGCAGTCGTCACCGACCACAACGCATTGTGCTGGCTTTCGTCGCTAAAGAACTTATCAGGTCGTCTTGGCCACTGGGTGCTCCGTGTGCAAGAGCACAACTTTGATGTCGTTTACAGGTCTGGTAAGAAGCACCAAGATGCTGATGCTCTCTTTCGCTGCCCTCTACCCAACCGTAATATCCCATCGTCACCAATTTCCAACGAAGCATTACCCATCGCAGGTCTCATTTGGCTAAGATCCGGCCGCCCTTCTATTCTTGTGTCGCCTCAACGCCATGACCCTTACTGCCGCTCCATGTTAGCACGCTTAGAAGGCACATCCACTTCTCTGAATGCCCGACTTCGCCGACAATTGGAACAATTCAAGCTTCACTACGGTGTTTTACAACGCTATTTTTACCACGTTGAAGGAAGCAAATGGGTCCCCGTTATACCACGTTGTCTAGAACGTAAGGTTCTTGAGACATTCCACGATGATCCTGCTTCTGAGCATCTCGGCTATCACAAAACATACGACAAAATACGCAGTCGGTTCACCTGGCCTGACCTCTCATCCGCGATTGCCAAATATGTTTCTTCGCGTGCCTTATGTCAACGGGGGAAACGACCCATACAGCTCCTTCTGGCTTTCTCCAACCTCTTCCTTGTCTCGCTTTGCCATTCGAAGTCATCGGGATAGACTTGTACGGCCCCCTTCCCGTGACCTCAAATGCAAATCGTTGGATTGTAATGGCTGTTGACCACCTCACTCGTTACGCGGAAACCGCCTCACTGCACGCTGGTACAGCCACTGAAGTAGCTGATTTTTTTCTGCGTAACATATTTTGACGCCATGGAGCTCCACGTGTTCTGCTCAGCGACCGCGGCAAGGTCATTCTTTCCTCTATTGTTGCCGAGGTTCTACGCACCGCCAACGCCATCCACAAAACAACTTCTACTTATCATCCTCAAACAAATGGCTTGACGGAACGCTTTCATCGTACCCACTCGGACATGATTGCCATGTACGTTAACCCTGACCACACGAGCTGGAACGCCATTTTGCCATTCGTAACGTTCGCCTACAATACAGCTACGCAACGCACCACCGGCTTTTCTCCCTATTTTCTGGTCCATGGCCGCTCTCGAAGTGTAACTCTGGACGTCTCCTTCCTTTTGGCTCCTGCTACCTCAGCAAGCCCTTTATGCGCCCAATTTTGGTCCCACCTCGATCACTGCCGTCATCTGGCCCGAATAAACACCGGCTTCTCTCAGGAAGCTTGCAAGTCTCGCTACGACTCAACACACCGTGCTGTCACCTTTTCCCCAGGAGACGAAGTTCTTCTGTGGACTCCCGTGCATGTGCCCGGCTTATGTGAAAAATTTCTCAGTCGTTTTATAGGGCCTTATACGGGGATTGAACAAACTTCCCCCGTTAATTACTGTATCTCACCACTTCACGCTCCCTCCTACCACCGTTGCCGTGAGACAGAATTTGTGCACGTTTCTCGGCTGAAACTATATACCCGACGCAATTTCTAAAATCTTGCGCGGCTTCCAGCGTGACGGGGAATTAGTGTGAGCACAGTCACTGACTCTTCTTTATCAATGGGACATGTCATCATCATTTGTATAATTTCCTCATCCGCAGATATGATCATCAGTGTGTGCCAGCTCGAGCTCGCCTCGAATAAAGCACTTCCTCATTATATATATATATATATATATATATATATATATATATATATATATATATATATATATATATATATATATATATATATATATATATATGGGAAAGAAGTGTATACCTAAGGGCTCGTTTTCCGTGTTTTGACACAATATTAATGCGATCTAACAGACAGTAATGCCAAGGAATGTACAGGGGAAGTTAATAAAACCAATGGATTGTAAATGAGAAGAAAGAAAAGTGGATGAATATATATATATATATATATATATATCTTGTAACGGGGCTTATTTGCAGAGCAGAACGCAGAAAGCGAAGCAGTCAGCAGAGTCCGGCCAAGCGCAGCAAGCACAAGCTTATGCTGATGGTGATGCCCCTGAGGTGCCGAGAAATGCCGCTGAAGCTCCTCTTCTTCACTAAAATCGCCCTCGGCACAAAATGACGCCATCCTGGTGGATTAGGGAGAAGAAATGACTAATAGGTTGTAATATGGCTTGAGGCGAGAGACGTGGACAGTGTCGCGGTCACGGTAGCGTAGGTCTGTGGATGGGATGATGGGCTCCACGATATAGTCGACGAGTGACGTTTGCTCTACCACGTAGTGTGGCCCGATATATTTGGGAAGAAGTTTTGCGGAGCGGCCAGGTGCGGTAGCAGGTGCCCGAAGCCATACCAATGAACCAGGTGGAAAGTTTGGAGCCGAACGGTCCCCAGTCTGGCGGGATTGCTGCTGCCACTGGTCCTCGGTAGAAAAATAGCGGGCAAGCTGGCAGCATTCTTCAGCATGTCGGGCAGCTTTGGACAGAGTTGTACTTTCGGACTCATAAGGTTTATATGGAAGAATAGTGCCAACTGTATTTGAAGGTTCTCGTCCGTACAGAAGAAAGTACGGCAAAAACCCAGTAGTAGCTTGTACGGCTGTATTATACGCGTAGGTGACGAACGGGAGAACTTGGTCCCAATTTGAATGATCAGAGGCGACGTACATCGACAGCATATTGCCAAGAGTACGGTTGAAGCGCTCCATCCTGCCATTCGTTTGAGGGTGGTACGCTGTACTTGTGCGGGGCACGATTCGGCATTCGTTGAGTAATGCCTTCAAGGCATCAGAAAGGAAGGCACGGCCTCTGTCACAGACGAGCTCACGAGGGGCACCATGACGCAGAATGAAACGTTGCAACAGAAACGTTCCTACGTCACGGGCTGTGGCAGTCGGCAGCACTGCTGTTTCGGCATAGCGTGTCAGATGGTCTATCGCAACAATAATCCAGCGATTACCAGCTAGCGTTGATGGTAGTGGTCCGTAAATGTCAATGACGACGCGATCAAAAGGTCGACTAGGACAAGGAAGAGGTTGTGACGGGTAGACTTGCCCGGGAGGTAACTTTTGTCGTTGGCACTGCGCACACGAGCGAATGAATTTTCGCACGTAGTTATACATGCCACGCCAATAAAATCTGAGTCGAAGCCTAGCGTATGTCTTGAAGAGGCCTGCGTGGGTGCACTGTGGGTCCGCGTGAAAATCTGCGCAGATAGCAGCTCGAAGGTGGCGGGGTATCACAAGGAGACACTTGCGACCGTCAGAAAGGTAGTTGCGTCGATAAAGAAGATCATCCCTTAGGCAAAAGTTGCTAGCCAGGCGGTGGAGAGCGCGAGACGGCGAAGGAGTGAGAGGATCAGAAATAATGCTTATGAGGCCATTGATCCAGGGATCCTCTCGTTGTTTCACCGTCATGTTGCGCAAGGCGGATGACGCAAGTGCAGGCTCGAGGGAAGAGAGGCAAACATCTTCATCCGATATGGGTGAGCGAGAAAGGGCGTCGGCGTCCGTGTGCTTACGACCAGATCTGTAAATAACGCGGATGTCATATTCCTGAAGTTTGAGCGCCCAGCGAGCAAGTCGTCCGGAAGGGTCTTTAAGTGTGGATAGCCAACAAAGGGCGTGGTGGTCAGTGACGACGTCGAATGCTGACCATACAGGTAGAGGCGAAATTTTCCAAGGGCCCAAACAATAGCTAAACACTCTTTCTCGGTTACGGAGTAGCTAGCCTCGGCTTTCGTCAAAGTTCGGCTTGCGTAGGTGACGACATATTCATCAAACCCTGCCTTTCGTTGCGAGAGCACAGCGCCAAGTCCAACACCGCTGGCATCAGTGTGAACCTCCGTGGGAGCGGCAGGATTGTAGTGGCGGAGGATTGGTGGTGAAGTCAGCAAGTGGCGTAATTTGGTGAATGCATCGTCGCATGCTGGTGACCAGTCGGAAAGGTCTTTATCGCCGCTAAGAAGGTCCGTAAGGGGCGCACATACGGAAGCAAAATTTCTAATAAAGCGTCGGAAGTATGACGACAAGCCGACAAAACTTCTAAGTTCCTTCAACTTCTTTGGCTTCGGAAAATCGGCGACTGCTCGAAGCTTGGCGGCGTCGGGAAATATGCCGTCCCGCGATATGACGTGGCCAAGAATGGTGAGCTGCCGGGCACCAAAACGACACTTCTTGAGGTTGAGTTCAAGGCCGGCGTCGGTGAGACGTGTGAGGACGTGATCGAGACGATTTAAATGGGTGTCGAAATCGGTGGAATAGACAACTACGTCATCGAGGTAGCATAAACATGTGTTCCACTTGAAGCCTCGTAAAATAGTGTCAATCATTCTTTCAAAAGTGGCTGGAGCGTTACAAAGGCCGAAAGGCATAACGGTAAATTCGTATAATCCATCTGGTATTACAAATGCTGTTTTCGGTCGGTCAGATGCTTCCATAGGAACTTGCCAGTATCCAGATCGTAAATCCAGCGAAGAAAAGTATTCTGCTCCCTGCAAACAGTCAAGGGCGTCATCTATTCAGGGTAACGCCTAAACGTCCTTACGAGTGATCTTGCTTAAACGTCGATAGTCCACACAGAACCGAATGGAGCCGTCCTTCTTCTTAACAAGAACGACCGGTGACGCCCAGGGACTGTTAGAAGGCCATACAATACCCCGCTAGAGCATGTCAGCAACCTGGTCGTCAATAACACGGCGCTCCGACGCTCAGACTCGGTAGGGGCGCTGCCGTAGAGGCGCATGGCTTCCTGTGTCAATCTTGTGAGATACGTTCGATGTGCGACTGAGGCCAGAAGCGTGGCTGTCAAAAAAAAGTACGAAACTTTTGCAGCAGGTTCACTAACTGGCTTCGTTCTGGAGAAGACGTTGCGACATCGATGGAGCGGTGGAAAGCGTCAAGGAGTGACTGGTCAACAACTGAGTCAGAAATGAGTGCGCTGAGGTCCATAGAAAGTAAACTAGATGGAGCGTCAAAAATGTGACGGGCTTCGATCGGATGCACGTGACTGAGACATTCACCATAGAATAAAGGTAAAGGCCCTTCTAGCGTATTGTACACGAGCGTCTTCGTGACGCTATGGTGGAGAGTAAGGAGAGCAACGGGCAGTGGAGAACATTTGCGTTGAATGAACAGGGCAGAGGGCGTAAATAAAATATCACCGTCGGAAATAGCGTCACACGACACAGTCACCAGCAGAGAAGAGCGCGGTGGTACGGTGGTGTCGTCGGAAACAAACAGTTTATAACATGGCAGGGAGGCTTCGGCAGCGTCAACATCAGGAAGTGCAGATAGCTCAAGTTCAGCGCGACAGCAGTCAATGACAGCATTATTATTCGCAAGGAAGTCTCAGCCGAGTATCATGTCATGGGAACACGAGGGCAGCACTACGAATTCGACGATATACACAATCCCTTCGATGACGACTCGTGTGGTACAGGCTGCGAGAGGTGTTACACTTTCTGCGTTAGCCGTTCTAAGAGAGAGGCCGGATAATGGCGTCAGAACTTTGCGGAGTTTGCGGCACAGGTTGATGGAAAGGACGGATAGAACGGCTCTGGTGTCGACAAGCGCCATGACGACGATACCATCGACTGACACTTCTATGACGTTAGCTGGACAGGGGCGAGGACCTGTGCATGGCAACGGGGACGCAGTTTGTGCCTCGGGAACTGCGGCCATTAGTTTTCCTGGTCGGTGGGTCCGGAACAGCGACGCATAGGGGAAAGCGAACGTCGACGTGGAGATGGGTAGCGGCGGGTCGGGCCGTGTGGACGATCAGAAGGAAACGAAGGGGAAGGAGGGCTTGAAGGCGTAGAAGAAAACTGAGGGTCGAAAGAGGGCATTCATCGAATGTTCTGAGCAGCCTGGTGACGACGACAATAACGTGCCACGTGGCCAACACCGCCACAAGCAAAACATATGAGACGGTTGTCGTAGGTCCGCCAGTGGTCGGAGTAGACTCCGACTTGCGGCTGGGGGGCAGAAAACTGCGGCCGAGGTGGTATCGGCATAGGCGGCGGTGAATATCGGCGGCGAAAATGGCGGCGGCGAATACATACGCTGGCTGGAACGCAGGCTGTCGAGGTCGAGCAACGAGTTCGGCGTACGTGAGAGGTGCGGCGACTGGGGGCGGTTCACGGGCGGGAGGAAGAACTTGTGCGACCTGGTCTTGAATGAAGTCGCGGAGTGTAGACGTCCATCTGCGTGGTTGATCGGGTACGCAGGACATCAAAGAGAGCTGACGAGCGACCTCAGCGCGGATGAACTCTTGGATCTTGGAGAGAAGAGGTGTATGGTCTTCTCCTATGCCAAGGGTGGAAAGGCTGGACAAAGAGTCGTCGAGCACCGAGGGACGTCGGGTGGAAAGACGTTGCCGTCGCAACTCGTCAAAACTCTGACATAACTCGCTCAGTTCTAGGACAGTGCGAGGACTCTTAGAAAGCAACATTTGGAAAGCGTCGTCCTCAATGCCCTTCATGATGTGCTTGACCTTAGGCTATTCGGCCATTGACTCGCTGACGCCCTTGCAAATGTCCCGAACGTCCTCAATATAGCTTGTGAAATTCTCACCAAGCTGCTGGGACCGAGTATGTAAGCGTTGTTCGGCACGGCGTTTGCGTACCTCAGGCCGTCCAAAAACTTGTGTGAGGCTCGTTTTGAAGACCGACCTTGTAGGGAGTTCCGCTTCGTGGTTTATAAACCACAGCTTGGCCACGTTCGACAGGTAGAAGGAGACGTAGGCCAACTTGGGAGCGTCATTCCATTTGTTGTGAGTACTCACTCGCTCGTACATTGAAATCCAGTCGTCAACGTCCTTGTCTTCTGTGCCTGAGTAAACAGGGGGATCTCGCAGACGCAGAAAACCGGCGCAGAGAACAGTAAGCGGTGCCAGTGAAGCAGTTGGAGCGGCGTTTGCGTCGGTAGGCATAATGGATGGTAAAATGCGATTCCGAAGCTCCAGGGTGATCGAAACCCAGCAGACTCCACCACTTGTAACGGGGTTTATTTGCAGAGCAGAACGCAGAAAGCGAAGCAGTCAGCAGCGTCCGGCCAAGCGCAGCAAGCACGAGCTAATGCTGATAGTGACGCCCCTGAGGCGCTGAAGTTCCTCTTCTTCACTACAGTATATATATAATGATGATATATATGATTACCATATTATATATATATATATATATATATATATATATATATATATATATATAAATATAATTATTGGTTTTGAGTTGCAGGCAGTTGAAGTGTTAGGCCGTTCGCATATGCAGATGATTTGTATTTTTTTCATGGGACTAAACAGTACATAGAAACAGACTGTTGGAGCTGTGCGTGCTTTTAGCCAAGCTACTGGGAGCAGTGTTAATTGGTGTAAGTGTTGGGGCTCTGGCATGGATCATGGCCAACGAAACCAGACCACTTCGCTAACGTGCCCTGGCCAACGACCCCTGGCAAGTACTGAGGTGGGTCACTTGACCTATACGGCTCAAGCGACCAGTTTTGGAAAGGTGAAATTCAGGACACACAGCAGAAAGCGAAGGAGTGGAAAGGAGACCCGTTCAAGATCTTTGCCAGGGCCAACGTTTGCAATATCTTCTTTACCAGCTAGCTCTGGTACAATGAAGGTACTAAATCGCTCAAGGACGAATGTGCAAAGGTTTCACAGAATATTTGCCGTCTTTGTATGGGTTTCAGGGTGGGAATGCTACTGCCGTACTCACTCGTTACGATGAGTAAAAGACGGAAGGCTTGGACTAGTTCACTTATCTATGCCGCAGCTAGTTAACTGGTTTTGTTCCTGCGCACGCTATGTCAATTACAACTGGGCAGACTCATACTGAAGTGTATGTTGTCTCAAATAAATGTAGTGTAGGAGGGATAGAAGGCTAACACAAGGAAATATGTCTAGTGTACGATTATACGGTTTTGAAGAGAATACCTTTAGAACGTTAAACGAAAAGAACTATATTTCTCTTCAGGTGACATTGCCTTTACTGTGCCGTTGCATAAGTCATTGTACAGTGGAGGCCCAGGCAGCAACGTTTTCAAAAGAGTGAAAGTGTATGCGCAGCCTGAAACAAAATCTTTTTTTATTTAGTCGCACTCTGGTGCATTGCCAGTTGAAAAACATTAGGAAGGTAAAGGATGTTATTTGCCTTGGGAAACGCATGATCCCAGAAGCCATAGATCTTGTGTTTTTACATTGTTGGAAAGGGTTTTATTTTTGGGAAGTGCTGCAGTGTGCTCTAACTAAAGAACTCCCATTGGACCCATACGGGAGTCGGTTCTTGAGTGTAGAGAATGAAAATGGCCTGCCATTCGACACATGGGCCTCCACTCGTCGTGGCATTTAAGAATGGCAGGCTACATAGGTGTGTCAGTGGGAGGGGGGTGAGGGGGGCGTGAGCCCCCTTATTGAGAAAATTTCGAGAATGGAGAATGAAAGTGACCTTTCGAGTGACCATTCTCGAAAGAAGAATTACATTCTCGTTTGGAGAATGCTCACTCTAATCACTAAATCACCTTCTTACGAAAGAATGTAATTGTTATATATATATATATATATATATATATATATATATATATATATATATATATATATATATATATATATATATATATATATATATTCCCGGCTGACGAGTGAAGTAGGTTGCCCCCCTCCCCCACCTTGCGATAATAGAGTTGGTACGCCACTGGCAGGCTATCATCATATTGGTAAAAATGCGTGGCCTGCCCGAGGCTATTTCAGAGAGAGCATTTATCGCTTTGTTGAAATTCACAAAGAGGCACCGGAACCACCCGACTGGCTTTCAAGAGTACAGCCGCTGGTCACATTACCCGAATTTTAATCCGACGATACCGGCACCATACCGGTTGACTTAATAAAATTGTCACCGTATGCTCGTTGTACATGGTGTGGTTTTAACATCAGTGTTGTTTGGGCTATTTGTTATGAACCAAAGACAGGTAATACAGAAAAAAAAGGAAGGGGTCACATATGCGTCAGGGAAAAAGTGAAATCGAGTTTCTAACTGCCTGCTGGACACACGCAGCGCATATTGACGCAAGGTAGGCTGGCAACTATAGTAGCCAGCATCTGAAGAGGACAACGAAGTAGATCTGTGTGCGCGTGCTCTGGTGTTCGCGTTTCTGGCCCTTGGGTTGCGAAAGTAAACGCCCTATTTTGTACCTGCGTGCCTGTGTCTTTGTGACATTTTCTGGTGGAAGTGCTGGGCACGGTAGATGATACGGTCCCCTGAGAGCACCCCTGACGCAAGTCCATCGAGTATCTCAGCCGAGCTTACCCCTGTGCACGTACGTTCCAGCCGTCGTCTCCAGGGACTCGAGCCACAGCACGGTTTGCTGCCTGAACGTCAGAGGGCTATGAATCAAACACCGCCTAACGTCACCGCGCCACCACCAGCGCACCTGGTTATCAACCAGCCCAAGACGCCGAAGACATTTCACGGAGCTGCTTTTGAAGATGCCGACGACTGGCTCGAGCATTTCAACCGGGTCGCCGTCATCAACGATTGGACCCCAGAGCGTAAGCTACGCTATGTGTACTGCTTCCTGGAGGACTCCGCGAAAACGTGGTTTGAGAACCACGAAGCAGCGCTTACGTCATGGGATGAGTTTCAACGGCAGTTCCTCAAGGCATTTTCCCGAGAGGACAGGAAGGAGACAGCGGAGCGTGCTATAGAGGCAAGGGTTCAAGGCCCTAACGAAAGGGTGACGACCTACGTAGAGGACATGGATCGGCTTTTCAAGCGTGCGGAGCCCGCCATGTCCGAATCCAAGAAAGTTCGCCACCTAATGCGTGGTGTTAAAGAAGAGATTTTTGCCGGCCTGATTCGAAACCCGCCTGCGACACTTGCGGAGTTCCATGAGGAAGCCACTGCCATGGAGAGGGCCCTTCAACAGCGTGCCAGACAGTATAACCGTGGTGTAAACCCAAGTGAGGTCACTTCTGTCACTCTCGGCAATGACATCAGCGCGTTGCGAGAGCTTATCAGAGCTCTCATTAAGGAAGAGCTACAAAAGATGCAGGTGACTGCTTCACCTGCAGAGCAGCTCTCCATTGCGGAGATGGTACGCGCCGAGCTACGGCAAGCTGTTCACGCTCCCCAACCATCCGAGGCGCCACAACAGAGGCACTGCGTCGAGATGAGCTACGCGGAAGCAGTGCGACGTCGTCCATCGTACAGTTCAACCAGCGTATGTTACCCCAATGAGCGACACGCTCAACAAATGGAGGAAGGCTTCCGCCCTCGCAGCTCACCGTTGATCGCCGAAGCAAGACCGAGAAAGAGTGACATCTGGCGTACACCCGACCACAGGCCCCTTTGCTTCCACTGCGGGGAAGCCGGACACGTCTACCGGTCATGTCCATACCGTCGTGTGGGTCTCCGTGGATTTTCGCCTAATGCCCCTCGTCCACGACCTGGCGAGCGACCACAGGAAATAGAGAGTTTCATCTCGAGTCGTCGCAGTATCGAACATCGGTCACAAGAGCCTCGCTCGTCGTCGCCTACTCGCTACAGGTCACCGAGCCCAGCCTATTCACGCGGCGCTCCAAGACGCCGTTCACCCAGTCCTGCAAGTCGGGAAAACTGAGTTCAGCGACCTCCGGAGGTGAGGCCGCTGACGCTGACTCTACGGAAGATCCTCCACTACGACGACAGCGACAGCAGCAAAAAGATGTACAGACGCAGTCAAACGGGATGCGAAGAGTGGTAACATCAAACATTGCGGTAACTGTGGACGACGAAGAAGTAATGGCGCTAATTGACACTGGAGCAGACACTTCTGTTATGAGCATGGGTCTTGCCTGCAGGCTGAAGAAGGTTTCTACCCAGTGGGCTGGGTCGCAGATACGTACGGCAGGAGGCCATCTTCTTACTCCGGTGGGGCGGTGCACAGCGCGAGTCAGTATTCACGGATTTACGTATCTCGGAGATTTTGTAATACTGCCGAGTTGCTCGAGGGACCTAATTCTCGGACTGGACTTTCTGCGTGATAATGGAGCCGTGATTGATTTGCAACAGTCGCAAGTGACGTTTTCTACGGCACACGCTTTAGCGCGCAACCCTCACGGCAGTTACGTCAATGCTTTGAGAATTGTTGACGATGACGTCACGTTACCGCCGAAGAGTAGCGTGTTCACCTTGGTAGCCTGCGACGTTTTCGACGAATTCAACGACTATGAAGGTATTGCTGAGGCAAATATCCCGCTGCTGCTCAAACGAAACATATGCATAGCCCGATGCCTTGTTCGGTTAGAGAATAAACGCTCTCGAGTTCTGCTGACCAACTTCAGCAATGAGTTTCAGCACGTTCCTAGAGGAACTACTGTTGCTTTCCTCAGTGAAATAGCCGACTTTTCCGATATCAGCACAATGGATACGACTTCACCGTATGCAAAAGCTTGTGCTGACCTTGGAAGCCGCATTCACGTTAATCCAGACTTGCCAGATTCACGAAAAGAGCGGCTGCTAAACCTTGTGAGGGAATTCTCGGACTGCTTTTCCACAGCATCGAAAGTTCAGCGTACCGCCGTTACAAAACACCGCATTGTTACCGAGGAGTCGGCGCGGCCTCTTCGCCAACATCCATACCGTGTGTCCCCGAAGGAAAGAGAGGTGATTAAGCGTCAAGCTCAAGAAATGCTGAATGATGACGTCATCCAACCCTCAACAAGTCCGTGGGCGTCACCTGTTGTCTTAGTAAAGAAAAAAGACAACACACTACGCTTCTGCGTCGACTATCGACGGCTTAACAAAGTCACGAAACGCGACGTTTACCCCCTGCCACGGATTGATGACGCCTTAGACCGTCTACGCCACGCCCAGTTCTTCACATCACTAGATCTCAAGTCAGGGTACTGGCAAATTGAAGTTGACGAAGGCGACCGTGAGAAAACCGCGTTCGTGACGCCTGACGGGCTGTACGAATTTAAAGTGCTGCCTTTCGGTCTCTGTTCCGCTCCCGCCACGTTTCAACGCATGATGGATACTGTACTGGCTGGACTAAAGTGGCAGACGTGTCTTGTATACTTGGATGATGTCGTTGTGTTTTCAACCACATTTGACGAGCATATTTCAAGGCTAAAAAGTGTCCTCACTGCAATAATGAGAGCGAACCTTACCATCAAGCCCGAAAAGTGCTACTTCGGCTATCAGGAACTCAAGTTTCTCGGCCACGTGGTTAGCCCGCGGGGTGTTCGACCAGATCCGGACAAGTTGGCTGCCGTTGCCGATTTCCCTCGTCCTGGAGACAAAAAGGCTGTTCAGCGATTCCTTGGACTCTGTGCGTACTACCGCCGTTTTGTCGAAGGATTTTCGAAAATTGCGGAACCTCTTACAAGACTGACACGGCCAGATGTACCTTTCGTATGGACGGAAGAACAACAACAAGCCTTCGTAGAGCTGCGCAATCGACTGCAGACAGCTCCAGTGCTGGCACATTTCGACGACACTGCCGACACCGAGATCCACACAGACGCCAGCAACGTGGGAATCGGAGCCATTCTAGTTCAATGGCAGAACGGCGCAGAGCGTGTGATCGCTTACGCGAGCCGCAGTCTCACAAAAGCAGAGGCTAATTACTCTACCACCGAAAAAGAGTGCCTAGCAGTCGTTTGGGCCATTAGCAAGTTTCGACCCTACCTATACGGTCGGCCATTTCGAGCGGTCAGTGACCACCATTCGCTCTGTTGGCTTGCCAATCTACGGGATCCATCAGGCCGCCTCGCCCGCTGGAGCCTCCGCCTTCAAGAGTACGACATAACGGTGGTCTACCGATCAGGACATAAGCATACAGATGCTGACTGCCTGTCTCGTGCTCCTATTTCCCCGACGTCATCTGACACTGAACAAGATTTACCGTTTCTTGGCATCGTCGATGTGGTGCGGATGGCTGAGCTTCAACGTGAGGACACTGAGCTACTTCCTGTCATCCAGCATCTTCAAGGACAAGACGTTGTCGTCCCACGCCGACTCTCGCGTGGTTTGGCTACGTATTGCCTGCGGAACAATGTTCTCTACAAGAGAAATCTTGAGAGCAGCCAGGAAACTTTCCTCCTCGCCGTTCCAATGGCACTGCGTGAGGAAGTCTTGCAGGCGTGCCACGACGATCCTTCGGCCGGTCACTTAGGCTTTGCTCGGACATTAGCGCGCATCCGACAGAAGTACTACTGGCCACAGCTGTATTCGTCCGTTCAGCGCTATGTCCGCACCTGCCGTGACTGTCAGAGGCGTAAAGTTCCACCCGCAAAGCCCGCCGGTTTCCTCCAACCTTTAGATCCACCTCGAGCACCATTTCAGCAAGTAGGAATGGATCTTCTTGGTCCCTTCCCTTTGTCATCCTCAGAAAATAAGTGGATAATTGTCGCGACCGACTATCTGACTCGCTATGCAGAAACCAAAGCTGTGCCTAAGGGAACTGCAGTTGAAGTCGCCAGATTCTTTGTCCACGACATTGTTTTGCGCCATGGTGCACCTGCTGTTCTCATAACCGATCGCGGAGCAGCATTTACGGCAGAGTTATTGCAACAAGTCACCAAGCTGACGCACACCAACCACCGGAAAACAACAGCTTATCATCCCCAAACAAACGGCTTGACGGAGAGGTTAAACAAAACATTGGCCGACATGCTATCTATGTATGTTGACGTAGAGCACAAAACGTGGGATGAAATTTTGCCGTACGTCACGTTTGCCTATAACACCGCTGTGCAAGAGACCACAGACCTAACACCATTCGAGCTTGTTTATGGCCGTCGCGTCACAACACCGTTAGACGCTATGCTCCCTGTAGACCAGGACAACAGCGGAAATGCCAGCGTTGACGACTTCGTTGAGAAAGCCGAGGGAGCCCGCCAGCTTGCACGGAACCGCATTCGCGCGCAGCAAGATATCGACGCTCGCCGTTACAACCAAGGCCGAAGGAGCGTCCACTATCAACCAGGTGACTATGTATGGGTGTGGACACCAGTTCGCCATCGTGGCCTTTCGGAGAAGCTATTGCGGCGCTACTTTGGCCCTTACGAAGTTGTGCGCTGCCTCAGTGACGTGAATTACGAGGTAGTTCCCCAAAGCTCCGACACCAGTTTAAACCGAAGACGTCCACGTCCAGAAGTAGTCCATGTAGTACGGATGAAACCGTACCATGCCCGCGACTTATGAACACTTCGAACTTTTTCCTTATTATCCACAACAGCGTGGGTTTTTTTTCATTGACGTGATCATTTTTTTTCTTTCATGGCCACCTCTAGCATCTCAGTCAATCGACCGTGACGGTCTCTCTTGAAAGGGGGGAATTGACGCAAGGTAGGCTGGCAACTATAGTAGCCAGCATCTGAAGAGGACAACGAAGTAGATCTGTGTGCGCGTGCTCTGGTGTTCGCGTTTCTGGCCCTTGGGTTGCGAAAGTAAACGCCCTATTTTGTACCTGCGTGCCTGTGTCTTTGTGACAATATCATGCGTGATCCACATAATGCATTTAGGTGTCAATATAGCTACCGTCCTGCTTTTTCATTCGGATCACGCGCCTGAAGCAGGGCATCCTCCAAACTCTCTCTGCTTCAACAGTGGGTTCCGCATGCAGCTAAAGGCATGGGCGCCGTGGCTTAGTTGGTTAAAGCGCCTGTCTAGTAAACAGGAGATCGTGAGTTCGAATCTCACCGGTGCCTTGGCAAAAAACTTTTTTTTACTCTGCTCCTTTGAGGTGTACCTGGTAGCGTCCTGACACCAGAGTACAGCGGATAATAATAACTCATTTCCTTATTTACATAACACCATGTCGCTTTTTGTCAATGAGACAGTTTAAAAAAGCATATAACTGAAGACCCTTCCATCAAGTATCCGCTGAAAGAGCTTGAGTAAAAAAATAAAAAAAGATCTCTTTAACAATGGCATCCGGGTCTTTTTATATGTTCATAATGTGACGCACAATGATCTAAAGAAAGTGTCACAAAAATCCGGTGACGGAGACGTTTCCAGCGCCCGTCACAAGCTATGTTGCCTCTTCAAGAAGACTGACGGTGATCAGGCAGAAACTTGTTGCAAACAGAAGCACTTGCAACATTTCCTTAAATGTCGAGAGAACGTTGTGTGAAATATTCCTCCACTTACGGAAGTTGTGACATCGGCTAATGGAGCCGCTGCACAAGTAAAGGTTACGTGAACATCCCGAATCGCTATAAGGGTCTGTGCGTAGCCACCTTGCAGACCACTGCGAAAATTGTGATTGTGAAGCAGTCTTCAAGGATAGCGATATTCTATGCAATTACGCTGAGCAACGCCAACGGGAAATTGTTGAGGTCATATGCATCCAGGAAAGCGGAGATCATTGTGTCAGCGTAGCTTTGCTATCGCTTCGAGAAAAATAAAACGAAGAACCTCTCGAAAGTTTGAGTCCGCATGTTTCATTAATAACGTGTTCCTCGAAGTGCTCACTGGTTGTATTTTCTTGTATATATCGACGCGCAAACGCAATAATACAATGTTTTTAGTCAGTGCCCTGTTTTTATCTTCTCATTTCTGTCCTGTTCTAGCGCTGTTTCTTCAATCAAGGTCATTTCAGTGTGACACAAAATTATCAGCTTAAGACTGGTTTTATGCATTTGCCGCCGCAAAACCTCCAAGCTTTTATAGTGTGGTTCCACTAGGATTCCCTTTACTAAAGCATCGGCGAGTTGTGTAACTGCATGCTTGCAAGCTTTTAACTCATCGCGTTGAAGCATCCTTGGCATTTTTTAGAATAAAATGACACTCGCCCTTAAATTTGTCTGACGCTCATTCATTACGATGAACCGTTCAAGGCGACCTTGAATACAACACCCCGACTGAGAGAAAGAAACGCGGCGTACCTATGTAAACACGGTTTCAATGTATGACGGGTCTAGTGGCTAAAATACTCGGCTGCTGACCCGCAGGTCGCGGGATCGAATCCCGGCTGCGGTGGCTGCATTTCCGATGGAGGCGCGAATGTTGTAGGCCAGTGTGCTCAGATTTGTGTGCACGTTAAAGAACCCCAGGTTGTCGAAATTTCCGAAGCCCTCCACTACGGCGTCTCTCATAATCATACGGTGGTTTTGGGACGTTTACCCCACATATCAATCAATCAATGTATGACGGGGGAAGAAGGCAGAAGCTCAACCTTCTCTCCACCCGTGCCGCTTTTGCATTGATTGCAATGAGAATAAGAAACTGAACGAGGTTGCCATGCGTATTCAATAAGGAGCTTTTTAAAAATAGGTGCCGATTGGTTGGCGTGCAGTCATGGCCGAGTGGTTAAGGCGATGGACAAGAAATCCTTTGGGGACTCCCCGCACAGGTTCGAATCCTGTCGACTGCGCTGGATTTTTTTTTCGTGTGGTATCTAACACTCTTTATTCAAATGTGGTGCGGGTGTATGGTTTGTAAGGTATCGTAACTAATGAAGTGTTTTGCCGAGTTGTTCCTGCTACGTTGTGCATTTCATGCAGTTTGTACAAGTTGTGCACGAAGTGGTGTAGCTGGTAACTGATTTCTAAGAGGGAAAGGAGTGGCATATAGGTAATATGCGAAAACGACAGGAGTCTGACAACAGAATACCAGGGGGTAACAGAATGCCTATGAAAAAATATGCATTTCGTGTTAAAAAGCACACCGTGTTTACCAGTGCGATGAGTTCTTTCTTAAACTGAAGAAAAAAAGCAAGAGAGAGAAGGCCAGAGCAATTGCTTTCAACACAAGAACAACGCATCAAAGAGAATGTTCGAAACGGATGTGCAGTTATGGCGTCTTGATGAAAGATAAAAATATCGTGTGCGAGCAAAAAAACATCTAGCAGAGCGTGGTTTGGATCCACGTTATCCACGATCTTGGTTATGGGCCCAGCACGCTTCCACTGCGCCACTCTGCTCAGTAAAAGGAGCCTGACATGTAGCAGCTCTTTCACACTGGAGCGCATAGCGATCTCCCCTGCGTAGACCAGTGTCCTTCACGCATATAAAGGACGTGAACCGGTCGCTGTAATTGCATGCACCTGCAGGCGTTCCGTATGAAAGAGATAAAAGCTCGTCGTGCCATCTGCATGATAGTTGTTGCTTCAACATCGAGGCGTATGCAGTCAAGTATGTCGCGTTCACTTACAACTATCCCCTTTATATTTGTACTTCCTGTATGAACGAAGAATACACTTGTTAGTAACTAGTCACTTCATTCCCAGCCATCGGCCTACCCGGGGTGTAGCGAGGGTTCAAACCACCCACCCCACTGAAGTTTCTATGTTCTGCGTGTGTATGAGTATATGAGTAAACTCATAATTAAAAGCACACACACGAACATTCATAAAAGGTGGTTGAACACAGCCCCTCACCCTGCCCCCCCTTCCCCACTGCCCAAGAAGATATCTGACTACGCCCCTGACTTGTGTTGCAGCTTTAGACAGGAAAATGCAATTACAACGAGGATGGTGGTGATGCATCAACTATGGCTCATAGCCATTCAGGGGGACTGGCCAAGAATTGGTCATATGAGCTTTTAGTCCTTTCAGGTAATCGACAATCCTAAGATCCAGAGGAATAAACGAACTTAAAATGGAAAAGGTGCTATATTTACTTTTTGTGATTCCGACCAGACAGTATAGTCTTTATCTTGAATATCGAACGTGCTTAAATTTTATGTTGTGACCTTGCTGATTAATACTATGATAATATATATACACAAATAGGAATTTAGAAGCGCATTCGTTTTACTTCATGAAGATAACGGCGAACGGTATCAAACGCGTTCCTATGGCTGAAGCCCAGACCCGTAGCACCAAAGGTATACGCATAGTGTCAATGGTCAAGGTCAGTCCTCGGTTATCGGATGGGATGACAAGGAGTCGTTTCCACAAGCACATGAAGTGTAGGGCTCCACGAAGAAAGAAATACATGCTGATTCCCTAAATAAATGACATTACGAGGTAAAACACCAGGTAAAACAAAATAAACTTCAGCAGTAGTTCAGGGATAGCTGTAGAAAGATCACAACAACGGTCGCGTGCACCGTAGTTGTCCGCCGCCGCCTGTGTCCGCAACCATTGTCCCATGAAATAGGAAGAAAAAAATCTTAATTGAAAACACCAAGGACACCACGGAATTTCAACACGGCTCCGCTACGTCCTAGGCTATAGTATTCTACCACAGTGTCACGCCGGGGCTTGAAACTCTGTTCCAAACTTGCCTTACGCAGGCTTGATGTCGTTAAATAAAATGCGTTTGTATGAGTAACGAAACGTTTTGAAACAGCAAAACAACAGCCAGGCGTCACCCCATGCGAATTGTGTAACGAGTGGGTCATCCAATGTCCCAAACAAGCTTGTGAATGCGACTTTTCAGTGCATAGAGGAACACACCAGTGGGTAAATGCGAATAAATCATTCAAGAGTAAATAAGATAAATAAAGCAAAGTACCGTTTCAATGCACGATCGTCTGGGTTATGAGTCCAGCACACTTCCACTGCATGATTGTGTTTCGCCACTATTGCTTCTTTCTTTTTTTTCTTTTTGTTGTTAAAACTGCACTGTTGCGCTCGTATGTTCGGCTAATTGTATACGTTCAGCAGAATGGCGCAGTGAAAGTGTGCTGGGCCCATAACCCAGAGGTCCGTGGGTCAAAACCCCGCTCTGCTATTTTTATTTTCGTTCGTATTAGTGCGCACATCCTTACCGCACATTTTCCCACGTAACTAGAGTGCCGCAGAGTGGCGCAGTGGAAGCGTGCTGGGCCCGTAACTCAGAGGTCCGTGGATCGAAACCCCGCTCTGCTAATTTTATTTTTATTTGTATTAGTGTGCACTTCCTAACTGCACATTTTCCCACGCAACTAGAGTGCCGCAGAGTGGCGCAGTGGAAGCGTGCTGGGCCCGTAACCCAGAAGTCCGTGGATCGAAACCACCCCTGCAAATTTGATATTCGTTTGTACTTAGTGCGCAGTTCCTTTATGCACATTTTCCCACGTAACTACAGTGCAGCAGAGTGGCGCAGTAGAAGCGTGGTGGGCCCATACCTCAGAGGTCTGTGGATCGAAACGACGCTCTGCTAATTTTATTTTCGTTTGTATTAGTGCGCACTTCCTTACTGCACATTTTCCCACGTTACTAGAGCGCAGCAGAGTGGCGCAGTGGAAGCGTGCCGGGCCCGTAACCTAGAAGTCCGTGGATCGAAACCACCCCTGCAAATTTTATATTCGTTTGTACTTAGTGCGCACTTCCTTGCTGCACATTTTCCCACGTAACTACAGTGCAGCAGAGTGGCGCAGTAGGAGCGAAGCGTGGTGGGCCCATACCTCAGAGGTCTGTGGATTGAAACGACGCTCTGCTAATTTTATTTTCGTTTGTATTAGTGGGCACTTCCTTACTGCACATTTTCCCACGTAACCAGAGTGTCGCAGAGTGGCGCAGTGGAAGCGTGCTGGGCCCGTAACCCAGAGGTTCGTGGATCGAAACGACGCTCTGCTAATTTTATTTTCGTTTGTATTAGTGGGCACTTCCTTACTGCACATTTTCCCACGTAACCAGAGTGTCGCAGAGTGGCGCAGTGGAAGCGTGCTGGGCCCGTAACCCAGAGGTCCGTGGATCGAAACCCCGCTCTGCTAATTTTATTTTTATTCGTATTAGTGCGCACTTCCTTACTGCACATTTTCCCACGTAACTAGAGTGCAGCAGAGTGGCGCAGTGGAAGCGTGGTGGGCCCATAACTCAGAGGTCCGTGGATCGAAACCACGCTCTGCTAATTTCATTTTCGTTTTTATTAGTGCGCACTTCCTTACCGCACATTTTTCCACGTAACTAGTGTGCCGCAGAGTGGCGCAGTGAAAGAGTGCTGGGACCGTAATCCAGAAGTCCGTGGATCGAAACCAACCCTGCAAATTTGATATTTGTTTGTACTTAGTGCGCACTTCCTTGCTGCACATTTTCCCACGTAACTACAGTGCAGCAGAGTGGCGCAGTAGAAGCGTGGTGGGCCCATACCTCAGAGGTTGGTGGATCGAAACCACGCTCTGCTAATTTTATTTTCGTTTGTATTAGTGCGCACTTGCTTACTGCACATTTTCCCACGTAATTAGAGTGCAGCAGAGTGGCGCAGTAGAAGCGTGGTGGGCCCATACCTCAGAGGTCTGTGGATCGAAACCACGCTCTGCTAATTTTATTTTTATTCGTATTAGTGCGCACTTCCTTGCTGCACATTTTCCCACGTAACTACAGTGCAGCAGAGTGGCGCAGTAGAAGCGTGGTGGGCCCATACCTCAGTGGTCTGTGGATCGAAACCACGCTCTGCTAATTTTATTTTCGTTTGTATTAGTGCGCACTTGCTTACTGCACATTTTCCCACGTAATTAGAGTTCAGCAGAGTGGCGCAGTGGAAGCGAAGCGTGGTGGGCCCATACTTCAGAGGTCTGTGGATTGAAACGACGCTCTGCTAATTTTATTTTCGTTTGTATTAGTGCGCACTTCCTTACTGCACATTTTCCCAGTTAACTAGAGTACCGCAGAGTGGCGCAGTGGAAGCGTGCTGGGCCCGTAACCCAGAGGTTCGTGGATCGAAATGACGCTCTGATAATTTCATTTCGTTTGTATTAGTGCGCACTTCCTTACTGCACATTTTCCCACGTAACTAGAGTGCAGCAGAGTGGCGCAGTGGAAGCGTGGTGGGCCCATAACTCAGAGGTTCGTGGATCGAAACCACGCTCTGCTAATTTCATTTTCGTTTGTATAAGTGCGCACTTCCTTACTGCACATTTTCCAACGCAACTAGAGTGTCGCAAAGTGGCGCAGTGGAAGGGTGCTGGGCCCGTAACCCAGAGGTTCGTGGATCGAAACCACGCTCTGCAAATTTCATTTTCGTTTGTATTAGTGCGCACTTGCTTACTGCACATTTTCCCACGTAACTAGAGTGCAGCAGAGTGGCGCAGTGGAACCGTGGTGGGCCCATACCTCAGAGGTCCGTGCATCGAAACCACGCTCTGCTAATTTTATTTTCGTTTGTATTAGTGCGCATTTCCTTACTGCACATTTTCCCACGCAACTAGAGTGCCGCAGAGTGGCGCAGTGGAAGCGTGCTGGGCCCGTAACCCAGAGATTCGTGGATCGAAACGACGCTCTAGCTAATTTCATTTTGTTTGTATTAGTGCGCACTTCCTTACTGCACATTTTCCCACGTAACTAGAGTGCAGCAGAGTGGCGCAGTGGAAGCGTGGTGGGCCCATACCTCAGAGGTCCGTGGATCGAAACCACGCTCTGCTAATTTCATTTTCGTTTGTATTAGTGCGCACTTACTTACTGCACATTTTCCCACGCAACTAGAGTGCCGCAGAGTGGCGCAGTGGAAGCGTGCTGGGCCCGTAACCCAGAGGTTCGTGGATCGAAACGACGCTCTGCTAATTTCATTTTTGTTTGTATTAGTGCGCACTTCCTTACTGCACATTTTCCCACGTAACTAGAGTGCAGCAGAGTGGCGCAGTGGAAGCGTGGTAGGCCCATACCTCAGAGGTCCGTGGATCGAAACCACGCTCTGCTAATTTTATTTTCGTTTGTATTAGTGCCGCACTTGCTTACTGCACATTTTCCCACGCAACTAGAGTGCCGCAGAGTGGCGCAGTAGAAGCGTGCTGGGCCCACAGCCCAGAGGTTCGTGGATCGAAACGACGCTCTGCTAATTTCATTTTCGTTTGTATTAGTGCCGCACTTCCTTACTGCACATTTTCCCACGTAACTAGAGTGCAGCAGAGTGGCGCAGTGGAAGCGTGGTGGGCCCATACCTCAGTGGTCCGTGGATCGAACCCACGCTCTGCTAATTTCATTTTCGTTTGTATTAGTGCGCACTTCCTTACTGCACATTTTCCCACGCAACTAGAGTGCCGCAGAGTGGCGCAGCGGAAGCGTGCTGGGCCCGTAACCCAGAAGTCCGTGGATAGAAACCACCCCTGCAAATTTGATATTCGTTTGTACTTAGTGCGCACTTCCTTGCTGCACATTTTCCCACGTAACTACAGTGCAGCAGAGTGGCGCAGTTGAAGCGTGGTGGGCCCATACCTCAGAGGTCTGTGGATCGAAACGACGCTCTGCTAATTTAATTTCGTTTGTATTAGTGCGCAAGTCCCTACTGCAAATTTTCCGACGTATTTAGAGTGCCGCAGAGTGGCGCAGTGGAAGCGTGCTGGGTCCGTAACCCAGAGGTTCGTGGATCGAAACGACGCTCTGCTAATTTCATTTTCGTTTGTATTAGTGCGCACTTCCTTACTGCACATTTTTCCACGTTACTAGAGTGCCGCAGAGTGGCACAGTGGAAGCATGCTGGGCCCGTGACCCAGAGGTCCATGGATCGAAACGACGCTCTGCTAATTTCATTTTCGTTTGTATTAGTGCGCACTTCCTTACTGCACATTTTCCCACGTAACTAGAGTGCAGCAGAGTGGCGCAGTAGAAGCGTGCCGGGCCTGTAACCAAGAAGTCCGTGGTTCGAAACGATGCTCTGCTAATTTCATTTCCGTTTGTATTAGTGCGCACTTCCTTACTGCACATTTTCCCACGTAAGTACAGTGCAGCAGAGTGGCGCAGTAGAAGCGTGCCAGGCCCGTAATCCAGAAGTCCGTGGATCGAAACGACGCTCTGCTAATTTCCTTTGCGTTTGTATTAGTGCGCACTTCCTTACTGCACATTTTTCCACGTTACTAGAGTGCAGCAGAGTGGCGCAGTAGAAGCGTGCCGGGCCCGTAACCCAGAAGTCCGTGGATAGAAACGACGCTCTGCTAATTTAATTTTCGTTTGTATTAGTGCGCACTTTCTTACTGCACATTTTTCCACGTTACTAGAGTGCACCAGAGTGGCGCAGTAGAAGCGTACCGGGCCCGTAACCCAGAAGTCCGTGGATCGAAACGACGCTCTGCTAATTTCATTTTCGTTTGTATTAGTGCGCACTTCCTTACTGCACATTTTCCCACGTAACTAGAGTGCCGCAGAGTAGCACAGTGGAAGCGTGCTGGGCCCGTGACCCAGAGGTCCATGGATCGAAACGACGCTCTGCTAATTTCATTTTCGTTTGTATTAGTGCGCACTTCCTTACTGCACATTTTCCCACGTAACTAGAGTGCAGCAGTGTGGCGCAGTAGAAGCGTGCCGGGGCCGTAACCCAGAAGTCCGTGGATCGAAACGATGCTCTGCTAATTTCATTTTCGTTTGTATTAATGTGCACTTCCTGACTGCACATTTTCCCACGTACTACAGTGCAGCAGAGTGGCGCAGTAGAAGCGCGCCGGGCCCGTAACCCAGAGGTTCGTGGATCGAAACGACGCTCTGCTAATTTCATTTTCGTTTGTATTAGTGCGCACTTCCTCACTGCACATTTTCCCACGTAACTAGAGTGCAGCAGAGTGGCGCAGTAGAAGCGTGCCGGGCCCGTAACCCAGAAGTCCGTGGATAGAAACGACGCTCTGCTAATTTCATTTTCGTTTGTATTAGTGCGCACTTCGTTACTGCACATTTTCCCACGTAACTACAGTGCAGCAGAGTGGCGCAGTAGAAGCGTGCCGGGCCCGTAACCCAGAGGTTCGTGGATCGAAACGATGCTCTGCTAATTTCATTTTCGTTTGTATTAGTGCGCACTTCCTTACCGCAAATTTTCCCACGTAACTAGAGTGCCGAAGAGTGGCGCAGTGAAAGAGTGCTGGGACCGTAATCCAGAAGTCCGTGGATCGAAACCAACCCTGCAAATTTGATATTCGTTTGTACTTAGTGCGCACTTCCTTGCTGCACATTTTCCCACGTAACTACAGTGCAGCAGAGTGGCGCAGTAGAAGCGTGGTGGGCCCATACCTCAGAGGTTGGTGGATCGAAACCACGCTCTGCTAATTTTATTTTCGTTTGTATTAGTGCGCACTTGCTTACTGCACATTTTCCCACGTAATTAGAGTGCAGCAGAGTGGCGCAGTAGAAGCGTGGTGGGCCCATACCTCAGAGGTCTGTGGATCGAAACCACGCTCTGCTAATTTTAGTTTTGTTCGTATTAGTGCGCACTTCCTTACTGCACATTTTGCCACGTTACTAGAGTGCAGCAGAGTGGCGCAGTAGAAGCAGTGCCGGGCCCGTAACCCAGAAGTCCGTGGATCGAAACCACCCCTGCAAATTTTATATTCGTTTGTACTTAGTGCGCACTTCCTTGCTGCACATTTTCCCACGTAACTACAGTGCAGCAGAGTGGCGCAGTAGAAGCGTGCCAGGCCCGTAACCCAGAAGTCCGTGGATCGAAACGACGCTCTGCTAATTTCATTTGCGTTTGTATTAGTGCGCACTTCCTTACTGCACATTTTTCCACGTTACTAGAGTGCAGCAGAGTGGCGCAGTAGAAGCGTGCCGGGCCCGTAACCCAGAAGTCCGTGGATAGAAACGACGCTCTGCTAATTTATATTCTCTTGTATTAGTGCGCACTTTCTTACTGCACATTTTTCCACGTTACTAGAGTGCACCAGAGTGGCGCAGTAGAAGCGTACCGGGCCCGTAACCCAGAAGTCCGTGGATCGAAACGACGCTCTGCTAATTTCATTTTCGTTTGTATTAGTGCGCACTTCCTTACTGCCCATTTTCCCACGTAACTAGAGTGCCGCAGAGTAGCACAGTGGAAGCGTGCTGGGCCCGTGACCCAGAGGTCCATGGATCGAAACGACGCTCTGCTAATTTCATTTTCGTTTGTATTAGTGCGCACTTCCTTACTGCACATTTTCCCACGTAACTAGAGTGCATCAGAGTGGCGCAGTAGAAGCGTGCCGGGCCCATAACCCAGAAGTCCGTGGATCGAAACGATGCTCTGCTAATTTCATTTTCGTTTGTATTAATGTGCACTTCCTGACTGCACATTTTCCCACGTAACTACAGTGCAGCAGAGTGGCGCAGTAGAAGCGCGCCGGGCCCGTAACCCAGAGGTTCGTGGATCGAAACGACGCTCTGCTAATTTCATTTTCGTTTGTATTAGTGCGCACTTCCTCACTGCACATTTTCCCACGTAACTAGAGTGCAGCAGAGTGGCGCAGTAGAAGCGTGCCGGGCCCGTAACCCAGAAGTCCGTGGATAGAAACGACGCTCTGCTAATTTAATTTTCGTTTGTATTAGTGCGCACTTCCTTACTGCACATTTTCCCACGTAACTACAGTGCAGCAGAGTGGCGCAGTAGAAGCGTGCCGGGCCCGTAACCCAGAGGTTCGTGGATCGAAACGATGCTCTGCTAATTTCATTTTCGTTTGTATTAGTGCGCACTTACTTACTGCACATTTTCCACGTAACTACACTGCAGCAGAGTGGCGCAGTAGAAGCTTGGTGGGCCCGTAACCCAGAAGTCCGTGGATCGAAACGACGCTCTGCTAATTTCATTTTCGTTTGTATTAGTGCGCACTTACTGCACATTTTCCACGTAACTACAGTGCAGCAGAGTGGCGCAGTAGAAGCTTGGTGGGCCCATACCTCAGAGGTCTGTGGATCGAAACGACGCTCTGCTAATTTCATTTTCGTTTGTATTTTTGCGCACTTCCTTACTGCACATTTTCCCACGTAACTAGAGTGCCGCAGAGTGGCGCAGTGGAAGCGTGCTGGGCCCGTGACCCAGAGGTCCGTGGATCGAAACTCCGCTCTGCTAATTTTAGTTTTGTTCGTATTAGTGCGCACTTCCTTACTGCACATTTTGCCACGTTACTAGAGTGCAGCAGAGTGGCGCAGTAGAAGCGTGCCGGGCCCGTAACCCAGAAGTCCGTGGATCGAAACCACCCCTGCAAATTTTATATTCGTTTGTACTTAGTGCGCACTTCCTTGCTGCACACTTTCCCACGTAACTACAGTGCAGCAGAGTGGCGCAGTAGAAGGCGTGCCAGGCCCGTAACCCAGAGGTCCTGTGGATCGAAACGACGCTCTGCTAATTTCATTTGCGTTTGTATTAGTGCGCACTTCCTTACTGCCCATTTTCCACGTTACTAGAGTGCAGCAGAGTGGCGCAGTAGAAGCGTGCCGGGCCCGTAACCCAGAAGTCCGTGGATAGAAACGACGCTCTGCTAATTTATATTTCGTTGTATTAGTGCGCACTTCTTACTGCACATTTTTCCACGTTACTAGAGTGCACAGAGTGGCGCAGTAGAAGCGTACCGGGCCCGTACCCAGAAGTCCGTGGATCGAAACGACGCTCTGCTAATTTCATTTTCGTTTGTATTAGTGCGCACTTCCTTACTGCCCATTTTCCCACGTAACTAGAGTGCCGCAGAGTAGCACAGTGGAAGCGTGCTGGGCCCGTGAACCCAGAGGTCCATGGATCGAAACGACGCTCTGCTAATTTCATTTTCGTTTGTATTAGTGCGCACTTCCTTACTGCACATTTTCCCACGTAACTAGAGTGCATCAGAGTGGCGCAGTAGAAGCGTGCCGGGCCCATAACCCAGAAGTCCGTGGATCGAAACGATGCTCTGCTAATTTCATTTTCGTTTGTATTAATGTGCACTTCCTGACTGCACATTTTCCCACGTAACTACAGTGCAGCAGAGTGGCGCAGTAGAAGCGCGCCGGGCCCGTAACCCAGAGGTTCGTGGATCGAAACGACGCTCTGCTAATTTCATTTTCGTTTGTATTAGTGCGCACTTCCTCACTGCACATTTTCCCACGTAACTAGAGTGCAGCAGAGTGGCGCAGTAGAAGCGTGCCGGGCCCGTAACCCAGAAGTCCGTGGATAGAAACGACGCTCTGCTAATTTAATTTTCGTTTGTATTAGTGCGCACTTCCTTACTGCACATTTTCCCACGTAACTACAGTGCAGCAGAGTGGCGCAGTAGAAGCGTGCCGGGCCCGTAACCCAGAGGTTCGTGGATCGAAACGATGCTCTGCTAATTTCATTTTCGTTTGTATTAGTGCGCACTTACTTACTGCACATTTTCCACGTAACTACACTGCAGCAGAGTGGCGCAGTAGAAGCTTGGTGGGCCCGTAACCCAGAAGTCCGTGGATCGAAACGACGCTCTGCTAATTTCATTTTCGTTTGTATTAGTGCGCACTTACTGCACATTTTCCACGTAACTACAGTGCAGCAGAGTGGCGCAGTAGAAGCTTGGTGGGCCCATACCTCAGAGGTCTGTGGATCGAAACGACGCTCTGCTAATTTCATTTTCGTTTGTATTTTTGCGCACTTCCTTACTGCACATTTTCCCACGTAACTAGAGTGCCGCAGAGTGGCGCAGTGGAAGCGTGCTGGGCCCGTGACCCAGAGGTCCGTGGATCGAAACTCCGCTCTGCTAATTTTAGTTTTGTTCGTATTAGTGCGCACTTCCTTACTGCACATTTTGCCACGTTACTAGAGTGCAGCAGAGTGGCGCAGTAGAAGCGTGCCGGGCCCGTAACCCAGAAGTCCGTGGATCGAAACCACCCCTGCAAATTTTATATTCGTTTGTACTTAGTGCGCACTTCCTTGCTGCACACTTTCCCACGTAACTACAGTGCAGCAGAGTGGCGCAGTAGAAGGCGGTGGGCCCATACCTCTGAGGTCTGTGGATCGAAACCACGCTCTGCTAATTTTATTTTCGTTTGTATTAGTGCACACTTCCTTACTGCCCATTTTCCTACGTAACTAAAGTGCAGCAGAGTGGCGCAGTGGAAGCGTGCTGGGCCCGTAACCCAGAGGTCCGTGGATCGAAACGACGCTCTGCTAATTTTACTTTCGTTTGTATTAGTGGGCACTTCCTTACTGCACATTTTCCCACGTAACTAGAGGGCTGCAGAGTGGCGCAGTGGAAGCGTGCTGGGCCCGTCCCCCACAGGTCCGTGGATCGAAACCCCGCTCTGCTAATTTCATTTTCGTTTGTATTAATGTGCACTTCCTTACTGCACATTTTCCCACGTAACTACAGTGCAGCAGAGTGGCGCAGTAGAAGCGTGCCGGGCCCGTAACCCAGAGGTTCGTGGATCGAAACGACGCTCTGCTAATTTCATTTTCGTTTGTATTAGTGCGCACTTCCTTACTGCACATTTTTCCACGTTACTAGAGTGCAGCAGAGTGGCGCAGTAGAAGCGTGCCGGGCCTGTAACCAAGAAGTCCGTGGTTCGAAACGATGCTCTGCTAATTTCATTTCCGTTTGTATTAGTGCGCACTTCCTTACTGCACATTTTCCCACGTAACTAGAGTGCAGCAGAGTGGCGCAGTAGAAGCGTGCCGGGCCCGTGACCCAGAGGTCCGTGGATCGAAACTCCGCTCTGCTAATTTTATTTTTGTTCGTATTAGTGCGCACTTCCTTACTGCACATTTTTCCACGTTACTAGAGTGCAGCAGAGTGGCGCAGTAGAAGCGTGCCGGGCCTGTAACCAAGAAGTCCGTGGTTCGAAACGATGCTCTGCTAATTTCATTTCCGTTTGTATTAGTGCGCACTTCCTTACTGCACATTTTCCCACGTAAGTACAGTGCAGCAGAGTGGCGCAGTAGAAGCGTGCCAGGCCCGTAACCCAGAAGTCCGTGGATCGAAACGACGCTCTGCTAATTTCCTTTGCGTTTGTATTAGTGCGCACTTCCTTACTGCACATTTTTCCACGTTACTAGAGTGCAGCAGAGTGGCGCAGTAGAAGCGTGCCGGGCCCGTAACCCAGAAGTCCGTGGATAGAAACGACGCTCTGCTAATTTAATTTTCGTTTGTATTAGTGCGCACTTTCTTACTGCACATTTTCCCACGTAACTAGAGTGCAGCAGAGTGGCGCAGTAGAAGCGTAGCCGGGCCCGTAACCCAGAAGTCCGTGGATCGAAACGACGCTCTGCTAATTTCATTTTCGTTTGTATTAGTGCGCACTTCCTTACTGCACATTTTCCCACGTAACTAGAGTGCCGCAGAGTAGCGCAGTAGGAAGCGTGCCGGGCCCGTAACCCAGAGGTCCAGTGGATCGAAACGACGCTCTGCTAATTTCATTTTCGTTTGTATTAGTGCGCACTTCCTTACTGCACATTTTCCCACGTAACTAGAGTGCAGCAGGTGGCGCAGTAGAAGCGTGCCGGGGCCGTAACCCAGAAGTCCGTGGATAGAAACGACTGCTCTGCTAATTTCATTTTCGTTTGTATTATGTGCGCACTTCCTGTACTGCACATTTTCCCACGTAACTACAGTGCAGCAGAGTGGCGCAGTAGAAGCGTGCCGGGCCCGTAACCCAGAGGTTCGTGGATCGAAACGATGCTCTGCTAATTTCATTTTCGTTTGTATTAGTGCGCACTTCCTTCACCTGCACATTTTCCCACGTAACTAGAGTGCCGCAGAGTGGCGCAGTGAAAGAGTGCTGGGACCGTAATCCAGAAGTCCGTGGATCGAAACCAACCCTGCAAATTTGATATTCGTTTGTACTTAGTGCGCACTTCCTTGCTGCACATTTTCCCACGTAACTACAGTGCAGCAGAGTGGCGCAGTAGAAGCGTGGTGGGCCCATACCTCAGAGGTTGGTGGATCGAAACCACGCTCTGCTAATTTTATTTTCGTTTGTATTAGTGCGCACTTGCTTACTGCACATTTTCCCACGTAATTAGAGTGCAGCAGAGTGGCGCAGTAGAAGCGTGGTGGGCCCATACCTCAGAGGTCTGTGGATCGAAACCACGCTCTGCTAATTTTAGTTTTGTTCGTATTAGTGCGCACTTCCTTACTGCACATTTTGCCACGTTACTAGAGTGCAGCAGAGTGGCGCAGTAGAAGCATGCCGGGCCCGTAACCCAGAAGTCCGTGGATCGAAACCACCCCTGCAAATTTTATATTCGTTTGTACTTAGTGCGCACTTCCTTGCTGCACACTTTTCCCACGTAACTACAGTGCAGCAGAGTGGCGCAGTAGAAGCGTGCCAGGCCCGTAACCCAGAAGTCCGTGGATCGAAACGACGCTCTGCTAATTTCATTTGCGTTTGTATTAGTGCGCACTTCCTTACTGCACATTTTTCCACGTTACTAGAGTGCAGCAGAGTGGCGCAGTAGAAGCGTGCCGGGCCCGTAACCCAGAAGTCCGTGGATAGAAACGACGCTCTGCTAATTTATATTCTCTTGTATTAGTGCGCACTTTCTTACTGCACATTTTTCCACGTTACTAGAGTGCACCAGAGTGGCGCAGTAGAAGCGTACCGGGCCCGTAACCCAGAAGTCCGTGGATCGAAACGACGCTCTGCTAATTTCATTTTCGTTTGTATTAGTGCGCACTTCCTTACTGCCCATTTTCCCACGTAACTAGAGTGCCGCAGAGTAGCACAGTGGAAGCGTGCTGGGCCCGTGACCCAGAGGTCCATGGATCGAAACGACGCTCTGCTAATTTCATTTTCGTTTGTATTAGTGCGCACTTCCTTACTGCACATTTTCCCACGTAACTAGAGTGCATCAGAGTGGCGCAGTAGAAGCGTGCCGGGCCCATAACCCAGAAGTCCGTGGATCGAAACGATGCTCTGCTAATTTCATTTTCGTTTGTATTAATGTGCACTTCCTGACTGCACATTTTCCCACGTAACTACAGTGCAGCAGAGTGGCGCAGTAGAAGCGCGCCGGGCCCGTAACCCAGAGGTTCGTGGATCGAAACGACGCTCTGCTAATTTCATTTTCGTTTGTATTAGTGCGCACTTCCTCACTGCACATTTTCCCACGTAACTAGAGTGCAGCAGAGTGGCGCAGTAGAAGCGTGCCTGGCCCGTAACCCAGAAGTCCGTGGATAGAAACGACGCTCTGCTAATTTAATTTTCGTTTGTATTAGTGCGCACTTCCTACTGCACATTTTCCCACGTAACTACAGTGCAGCAGAGTGGCGCAGTAGAAGCGTGCCGGGCCCGTAACCCAGAGGTTCGTGGATCGAAACGATGCTCTGCTAATTTCATTTTCGTTTGTATTAGTGCGCACTTACTTACTGCACATTTTCCACGTAACTACAGTGCAGCAGAGTGGCGCAGTAGAAGCTTGGTGGGCCCGTAACCCAGAAGTCCGTGGATCGAAACGACGCTCTGCTAATTTCATTTTCGTTTGTATTAGTGCGCACTTACTGCACATTTTCCACGTAACTACAGTGCAGCAGAGTGGCGCAGTAGAAGCTTGGTGGGCCCATACCTCAGAGGTCTGTGGATCGAAACGACGCTCTGCTAATTTCATTTTCGTTTGTATTTTTGCGCACTTCCTTACTGCACATTTTCCCACGTAACTAGAGTGCCGCAGAGTGGCGCAGTGGAAGCGTGCTGGGCCCGTGACCCAGAGGTCCGTGGATCGAAACTCCGCTCTGCTAATTTTAGTTTTGTTCGTATTAGTGCGCACTTCCTTACTGCACATTTTGCCACGTTACTAGAGTGCAGCAGAGTGGCGCAGTAGAAGCGTGCCGGGCCCGTAACCCAGAAGTCCGTGGATCGAAACCACCCCTGCAAATTTTATATTCGTTTGTACTTAGTGCGCACTTCCTTGCTGCACACTTTCCCACGTAACTACAGTGCAGCAGAGTGGCGCAGTAGAAGGCGGTGGGCCCATACCTCTGAGGTCTGTGGATCGAAACCACGCTCTGCTAATTTTATTTTCGTTGGTATTAGTGCACACTTCCTTACTGCCCATTTTCCTACGTAACTAAAGTGCAGCAGAGTGGCGCAGTGGAAGCGTGCTGGGCCCGTAACCCAGAGGTCCGTGGATCGAAACGACGCTCTGCTAATTTTACTTTCGTTTGTATTAGTGGGCACTTCCTTACTGCACATTTTCCCACGTAACTAGAGTGCTGCAGAGTGGCGCAGTGGAAGCGTGCTGGGCCCGTTCCCCACAGGTCCGTGGATCGAAACCCCGCTCTGCTAATTTCATTTTCGTTTGTATTAATGTGCACTTCCTTACTGCACATTTTCCCACGTAACTACAGTGCAGCAGAGTGGCGCAGTAGAAGCGTGCCGGGCCCGTAACCCAGAGGTTCGTGGATCGAAACGACGCTCTGCTAATTTCATTTTCGTTTGTATTAGTGCGCACTTCCTTACTGCACATTTTTCCACGTTACTAGAGTGCAGCAGAGTGGCGCAGTAGAAGCGTGCCGGGCCTGTAACCAAGAAGTCCGTGGTTCGAAACGATGCTCTGCTAATTTCATTTCCGTTTGTATTAGTGCGCACTTCCTTACTGCACATTTTCCCACGTAACTAGAGTGCAGCAGAGTGGCGCAGTAGAAGCGTGCCGGGCCCGTGACCCAGAGGTCCGTGGATCGAAACTCCGCTCTGCTAATTTTATTTTTGTTCGTATTAGTGCGCACTTCCTTACTGCACATTTTTCCACGTTACTAGAGTGCAGCAGAGTGGCGCAGTAGAAGCGTGCCGGGCCTGTAACCAAGAAGTCCGTGGTTCGAAACGATGCTCTGCTAATTTCATTTCCGTTTGTATTAGTGCGCACTTCCTTACTGCACATTTTCCCACGTAAGTACAGTGCAGCAGAGTGGCGCAGTAGAAGCGTGCCAGGCCCGTAACCCAGAAGTCCGTGGATCGAAACGACGCTCTGCTAATTTCCTTTGCGTTTGTATTAGTGCGCACTTCCTTACTGCACATTTTTCCACGTTACTAGAGTGCAGCAGAGTGGCGCAGTAGAAGCGTGCCGGGCCCGTAACCCAGAAGTCCGTGGATAGAAACGACGCTCTGCTAATTTAATTTTCGTTTGTATTAGTGCGCACTTTCTTACTGCACATTTTTCCACGTTACTAGAGTGCACCAGAGTGGCGCAGTAGAAGCGTACCGGGCCCGTAACCCAGAAGTCCGTGGATCGAAACGACGCTCTGCTAATTTCATTTTCGTTTGTATTAGTGCGCACTTCCTTACTGCACATTTTCCCACGTAACTAGAGTGCCGCAGAGTAGCACAGTGGAAGCGTGCTGGGCCCGTGACCCAGAGGTCCATGGATCGAAACGACGCTCTGCTAATTTCATTTTCGTTTGTATTAGTGCGCACTTCCTTACTGCACATTTTCCCACGTAACTAGAGTGCAGCAGTGTGGCGCAGTAGAAGCGTGCCGGGGCCGTAACCCAGAAGTCCGTGGATCGAAACGATGCTCTGCTAATTTCATTTTCGTTTGTATTAATGTGCACTTCCTGACTGCACATTTTCCCACGTAACTACAGTGCAGCAGAGTGGCGCAGTAGAAGCGCGCCGGGCCCGTAACCCAGAGGTTCGTGGATCGAAACGACGCTCTGCTAATTTCATTTTCGTTTGTATTAGTGCGCACTTCCTCACTGCACATTTTCCCACGTAACTAGAGTGCAGCAGAGTGGCGCAGTGAAAGAGTGCTGGGACCGTAATCCAGAAGTCCGTGGATCGAAACCAACCCTGCAAATTTGATATTCGTTTGTACTTAGTGCGCACTTCCTTGCTGCACATTTTCCCACGTAACTACAGTGCAGCAGAGTGGCGCCGTAGAAGCGTGGTGGGCCCATACCTCAGAGGTTGGTGGATCGAAACCACGCTCTGCTAATTTTATTTTCGTTTGTATTAGTGCGCACTTGCTTGATGCACATTTTCCCACGTAATTAGAGTGCAGCAGAGTGGCGCAGTAGAAGCGTGGTGGGCCCATACCTCAGAGGTCTGTGGATCGAAACCACGCTCTGCTAATTTTAGTTTTGTTCGTATTAGTGCGCACTTCCTTACTGCACATTTTGCCACGTTACTAGAGTGCAGCAGAGTGGCGCAGTAGAAGCGTGCCGGGCCCGTAACCCAGAAGTCCGTGGATCGAAACCACCCCTGCAAATTTTATATTCGTTTGTACTTAGTGCGCACTTCCTTGCTTCACACTTTCCCACGTAACTACAGTGCAGCAGAGTGGCGCAGTAGAAGGCGGTGGGCCCACACCTCCGAGGTCTGTGGATCGAAACCACGCTCTGCTAATTTTATTTTCGTTTGTATTAGTGCACACTTCCTTACTGCCCATTTTCCTACGTAACTAAAGTGCAGCAGAGTGGCGCAGTGGAAGCGTGCTGGGCCCGTAACCCAGAGGTCCGTGGATCGAAACGACGCTCTGCTAATTTCATTTTCGTTTGTATTAGTGCGCACTTCCTTACTGCACATTTTCCCACGTAACTAGAGTGCAGCAGAGTGGCGCAGTAGAAGCGTGCCGGGCCTGTAACCAAGAAGTCCGTGGTTCAAAACGATGCTCTGCTAATTTCATTTTTGTTTGTATTAGTGCGCACTTCCTTACTGCACATTTTCCCACGTAACTACAGTGCAGCAGAGTGGCGCAGTAGAAGCGTGCCAGGCCCGTAACCCAGAAGTCCGTGGATCGAAACGACGCTCTGCTAATTTCATTTGCGTTTGTATTAGTGCGCACTTCCTTACTGCACATTTTTCCACGTTACTAGAGTGCAGAAGAGTGGCGCAGTAGAAGCGTGCCGGGCCCGTAACCCAGAAGTCCGTGGATAGAAACGACGCTCTGCTAATTTATATTCTCTTGTATTAGTGCGCACTTTCTTACTGCACATTTTTCCACGTTACTAGAGTGCACCAGAGTGGCGCAGTAGAAGCGTACCGGGCCCGTAACCCAGAAGTCCGTGGATCGAAACGACGCTCTGCTAATTTCATTTTCGTTTGTATTAGTGCGCACTTCCTTACTGCACATTTTCCCACGTAACTAGAGTGCCGCAGAGTAGCACAGTGGAAGCGTGCTGGGCCCGTGACCCAGAGGTCCATGGATCGAAACGACGCTCTGCTAATTTCATTTTCGTTTGTATTAGTGCGCACTTCCTTACTGCACAATTTCCCACGTAACTAGAGTGCATCAGAGTGGCGCAGTAGAAGCGTGCCGGGCCCATAACCCAGAAGTCCGTGGATCGAAACGATGCTCTACTAATTTCATTTTCGTTTGTATTAATGTGCACTTCCTGACTGCACATTTTCCCACGTAACTACAGTGCAGCAGAGTGGCGCAGTAGAAGCGCGCCGGGCCCGTAACCCAGAGGTTCGTGGATCGAAACGACGCTCTGCTAATTTCATTTTCGTTTGTATTAGTGCGCACTTCCTCACTGCACATTTTCCCACGTAACTAGAGTGCAGCAGAGTGGCGCAGTAGAAGCGTGCCGGGCCCGTAACCCAGAAGTCCGTGGATAGAAACGACGCTCTGCTAATTTAATTTTCGTTTGTATTAGTGCGCACTTCCTTACTGCACATTTTCCCACGTAACTACAGTGCAGCAGAGTGGCGCAGTAGAAGCGTGCCGGGCCCGTAACCCAGAGGTTCGTGGATCGAAACGATGCTCTGCTAATTTCATTTTCGTTTGTATTAGTGCGCACTTACTTACTGCACATTTTCCACGTAACTACAGTGCAGCAGAGTGGCGCAGTAGAAGCTTGGTGGGCCCGTAACCCAGAAGTCCGTGGATCGAAACGACGCTCTGCTAATTTCATTTTCGTTTGTATTAGTGCGCACTTACTGCACATTTTCCACGTAACTACAGTGCAGCAGAGTGGCGCAGTAGAAGCTTGGTGGGCCCATACCTCAGAGGTCTGTGGATCGAAACGACGCTCTGCTAATTTCATTTTCGTTTGTATTAGTGCGCACTTTCTTACTGCACATTTTCCCACGTAACTAGAGTGCCGCAGAGTGGCGCAGTGGAAGCGTGCTGGGCCCGTGTCCCAGAGGTCCGTGGATCGAAACTCCGCTCTGCTAATTTTAGTTTTGTTCGTATTAGTGCGCACTTCCTTACTGCACATTTTGCCACGTTACTAGAGTGCAGCAGAGTGGCGCAGTAGAAGCGTGCCGGGCCCGTAAACCAGAAGTCCGTGGATCGAAACCACCCCTGCAAATTTTATATTCGTTTGTACTTAGTGCGCACTTCCTTGCTGCACACTTTCCCACGTAACTACAGTGCAGCAGAGTGGCGCAGTAGAAGGCGGTGGGCCCATACCTCTGAGGTCTGTGGATCGAAACCACGCTCTGCTAATTTTATTTTCGTTTGTATTAGTGCACACTTCCTTACTGCCCATTTTCCTACGTAACTAAAGTGCAGCAGAGTGGCGCAGTGGAAGCGTGCTGGGCCCGTAACCCAGAGGTCCGTGGATCGAAACGACGCTCTGCTAATTTTACTTTCGTTTGTATTAGTGGGCACTTCCTTACTGCACATTTTCCCACGTAACTAGAGTGCTGCAGAGTGGCGCAGTGGAAGCGTGCTGGGCCCGTCCCCCACAGGTCCGTGGATCGAAACCCCGCTCTGCTAATTTCATTTTCGTTTGTATTAATGTGCACTTCCTTACTGCACATTTTCCCACGTAACTACAGTGCAGCAGAGTTGCGCAGTAGAAGCGTGCCGGGCCCGTAACCCAGAGGTTCGTGGATCGAAACGACGCTCTGCTAATTTCATTTTCGTTTGTATTAGTGCGCACTTCCTCACTGCACATTTTCCCACGTAACTAGAGTGCAGCAGAGTGGCGCAGTAGAAGCGTGCCGGGCCCGTGACCCAGAGGTCCGTGGATCGAAACTCCGCTCTGCTAATTTTATTTTTGTTCGTATTAGTGCGCACTTCCTTACTGCACATTTTTCCACGTTACTAGAGTGCAGCAGAGTGGCGCAGTAGAAGCGTGCCGGGCCCGTAAACCAGAGGTTCGTGGATCGAAACGACGCTCTGCTAATTTCATTTTTGTTTGTATTAGTGCGCACTTCCTTACTGCACATTTTTCCACGTTACTAGAGTGCAGCAGAGTGGCGCAGTAGAAGCGTGCCGGGCCCGTAACCCAGAAGTCCGTGGATCGAAACGACGCTCTGCTAATTTCATTTTCGTTTGTATTAGTGCGCACTTACTTACTGCACATTTTCCCACGTAACGACAGTGCAGCAGAGTGGCGCAGTAGAAGCGTGGTGGGCCCATACCTCAGAGGTCTGTGGATCGAAACGACGCTCTGCTAATTTCATTTTCGTTTGTATTAGTGCGCACTTCCTTACTGCACATTTTCCCACGTAACTAGAGTGCCGCAGAGTGGCGCAGTGGAAGCGTGCTGGGCCCGTGACCCAGAGGTCCGTGGATCGAAACTCCGCTCTGCTAATTTTATTTTTGTTCGTATTAGTGCGCACTTCCTTACTGCACATTTTTCCACGTTACTAGAGTGCAGCAGAGTGGCGCAGTAGAAGCGTGCCGGGCCCGTAAACCAGAAGTCCGTGGATCGAAACCACCCCTGCAAATTTTATATTCGTTTGTACTTAGTGCGCACTTCCTTGCTGCACATTTTCCCACGTAACTACAGTGCAGCGGAGTGGCGCAGTAGAAGGCGGTGGGCCCATACCTCTGAGGTCTGTGGATCGAAACCACGCTCTGCTAATTTTATTTTCGTTTGTATTAGTGCACACTTCCTTACTGCCCATTTTCCTACGTAACTAAAGTGCAGCAGAGTGGCGCAGTGGAAGCGTGCTGGGCCCGTAACCCAGAGGTCCGTGGATCGAAACGACGCTCTGCTAATTTTACTTTCGTTTATATTAGTGGGCACTTCCTTACTGCACATTTTCCCACGTAACTAGAGTGCCGCAGAGTGGCGCAGTGGAAGCGTGCTGGGCCCGTCCCCCACAGGTTCGTGGATCGAAACGACGCTCTGCTAATTTCATTTTCGTTTGTATTAGTGCGCACTTCCTTACTGCACATTTTTCCACGTTACTAGAGTGCAGCAGAGTGGCGCAGTAGAAGCGTACCGGGCCCGTAACCCAGAAGTCCGTAGATCGAAACGACGCTCTGCTAATTTCATTTTCGTTTGTATTAGTGCGCACTTACTTACTGCACATTTTGCCACGTAACTAAAGTGCAGCAGAGTGGCGCAGTAGAAGCATGGATTAGTGCGCACTTCCTTACTGCACATTTTCCCACGTAACTAGAGTGCCGCAGAGTGGCGCAGTGGAAGCGTGCTGGGCCCGTGACCCAGAGGTCCGTGGATCGAAACTCCGCTCTGCTAATTTTATTTTTCTTCGTATTAGTGCGCACTTCCTTACTGCACATTTTTCCACGTTACTAGAGTGCAGCAGAGTGGCGCAGTAGAAGCGTGCCGGGCCCGTCCCCCACAGGTCCGTGGATCGAAACCCCGCTCTGCTAATTTCATTTTTGTTTGTATTAATGTGCACTTCCTTACTGCACATTTTCCCACGTAACTACAGTGCAGCAGAGTGGCGCAGTAGAAGCGTGCCGGGCCCGTAACCCAGAGGTTCGTGGATCGAAACGACGCTCTGCTAATTTCATTTTCGTTTGTATTAGTGCGCACTTCCTCACTGCACATTTTCCCACGTAACTAGAGTACAGCAGAGTGGCGCAGTAGAAGCGTGCCGGGCCTGTAACCCAGAAGTCCTTGGATCGAAACGACGCTCTGCTAATTTAATTTTCGTTTGTATTAGTGCGCACTTCCTTACTGCACATTTTCCCACGTAACTACAGTGCAGCAGAGTGGCGCAGTAGAAGCGTGCTGGGCCCGTAACCCAGAGGTTCGTGGATCGAAACGACGCTCTGCTAATTTCATTTTCGTTTGTATTAGTGCGCACTTCCTTACTGCACATTTTCCCACGTAACTACAGTGCAGCAGAATTGCGCAGTAGAATCGTGGTGGGCCCATACCTCAGAGGTCTGTGGATCGAAACGACGCTCTGCTAATTTCATTTTCGTTTGTATTAGTGCGCACTTCCTTACTGCACATTTTTCCACGTTACTAGAGTGCAGCAGAGTGGCGCAGTAGAAGCGTACCGGGCCCGTAACCCAGAAGTCCGTAGATCGAAACGACGCTCTGCTAATTTCATTTTCGTTTGTATTAGTGCGCACTTACTTACTGCACATTTTGCCACGTAACTAAAGTGCAGCAGAGTGGCGCAGTAGAAGCATGGATTAGTGCGCACTTCCTTACTGCACATTTTCCCACGTAACTAGAGTGCCGCAGAGTGGCGCAGTGGAAGCGTGCTGGGCCCGTGACCCAGAGGTCCGTGGATCGAAACTCCGCTCTGCTAATTTTATTTTTCTTCGTATTAGTGCGCACTTCCTTACTGCACATTTTTCCACGTTACTAGAGTGCAGCAGAGTGGCGCAGTAGAAGCGTGCCGGGCCCGTCCCCCACAGGTCCGTGGATCGAAACCCCGCTCTGCTAATTTCATTTTTGTTTGTATTAATGTGCACTTCCTTACTGCACATTTTCCCACGTAACTACAGTGCAGCAGAGTGGCGCAGTAGAAGCGTGCCGGGCCCGTAACCCAGAGGTTCGTGGATCGAAACGACGCTCTGCTAATTTCATTTTCGTTTGTATTAGTGCGCACTTCCTCACTGCACATTTTCCCACGTAACTAGAGTACAGCAGAGTGGCGCAGTAGAAGCGTGCCGGGCCTGTAACCCAGAAGTCCTTGGATCGAAACGACGCTCTGCTAATTTAATTTTCGTTTGTATTAGTGCGCACTTCCTTACTGCACATTTTCCCACGTAACTACAGTGCAGCAGAGTGGCGCAGTAGAAGCGTGCTGGGCCCGTAACCCAGAGGTTCGTGGATCGAAACGACGCTCTGCTAATTTCATTTTCGTTTGTATTAGTGCGCACTTCCTTACTGCACATTTTCCCACGTAACTACAGTGCAGCAGAATTGCGCAGTAGAATCGTGGTGGGCCCATACCTCAGAGGTCTGTGGATCGAAACGACGCTCTGCTAATTTCATTTTCGTTTGTATTAGTGCGCACTTCCTTACTGCACATTTTCCCACGTAACTAGAGTGCCGCAGAGTGGCGCAGTGGAAGCGTGCTGGGCCCGTGACCCAGAGGTCCGTGGATCGAAACTCCGCTCTGCTAATTTTATTTTTGTTCGTATTAGTGCGCACTTTCTTACTGCACATTTTTCCACGTTACTAGAGTGCAGCAGAGTGGCGCAGTAGAAGCGTGCCGGGCCCGTAACCCAGAAGTCCTTGGATCGAAACCACCCCTGCAAATTTTATATTGGTTTGTACTTAGTGCGCACTTCCTTGCTGCACATTTTCCCACGTAACTACAGTGCAGCAGAGTGGCGCAGTAGAATGCGGTGGACCCATACCTCAGAGGTCTGTGGATCGAAACGACGCTCTGCTAATTTCAATTTCATTTGTATTAGTGCGCACTTCCTTACTGCACATTTTCCCACGTAACTACAGTGCAGCAGAGTTGCGCAGTAGAAGCGTGCCAGGCCCGTAACCCAGAAGTCCGTGGATCGAAACGACGCTCTGCTAATTTCATTTTCGTTTGTATTAGTGCGCACTTCCTTACTGCACATTTTTCCACGTTACTAGAGTGCAGCAGAGTGGCGCAGTAGAAGCGTGCCGGGCCCGAAACCCAGAAGTCCGTGGATAGAAACGACGCTCTGCTAATTTAATTTTCGTTTGTAATAGTGCGCACTTCCTTACTGCACATTTTCCCACGTAACTAGAGTGCAGCAGAGTGGCGCAGTAGAAGCGTGCCGGGCCCGTAACCCAGAGGTTCGTGGATCGAAACGACGCTCTGCTAATTTCATTTTCGTTTGTATTAGTGCGCACTTCCTCACTGCACATTTTCCCACGTAACTAGAGTGCAGCAGAGTGGCGCAGTAGAAGCGTGCCGGGCCCGTAACCCAGAAGTCCGTGGATAGAAACGACGCTCTGCTAATTTAATTTTCGTTTGTATTAGTGCGCACTTCCTTACTGCACATTTTCCCACGTAACTACAGTGCAGCAGAGTGGCGCAGTAGAAGCGTGCCGGGCCCGTAACCCAGAGGTTCGTGGATCGAAACGATGCTCTGCTAATTTCATTTTCGTTTGTATTAGTGCGCACTTCCTTACTGCACATTTTTCCACGTTACTAGAGTGCAGCAGAGTGGCGCAGTAGAAGCGTGCCGGGCCCGTAACCCAGAAGTCCGTGGATCGAAACGACGCTCTGCTAATTTCATTTTCGTTTGTATTAGTGCGCACTTACTTACTGCACATTTTCCACGTAACTACAGTGCAGCAGAGTGGCGCAGTAGAAGCGTGGTGGGCCCATACCTCAGAGGTCTGTGGATCGAAACGACGCTCTGCTAATTTCATTTTCGTTTGTATTAGTGCACACTTCCTTACTGCCCATTTTCCTACGTAACTAAAGTGCAGCAGAGTGGCGCAGTGGAAGCGTGCTGGGCCCGTAACCCAGAGGTCCGTGGATCGAAACGGCGCTCTGCTAATTTTACTTTCGTTTATATTAGTGGGCACTTCCTTACTGCACATTTTCCCACGTAACTAGAGTGCCGCAGAGTGGCGCAGTGGAAGCGTGCTGGGCCCGTCCCCCACAGGTTCGTGGATCGAAACGACGCTCTGCTAATTTCATTTTCGTTTGTATTAGTGCGCACTTCCTTACTGCACATTTTTCCACGTTACTAGAGTGCAGCAGAGTGGCGCAGTAGAAGCGTACCGGGCCCGTAACCCAGAAGTCCGTAGATCGAAACGACGCTCTGCTAATTTCATTTTCGTTTGTATTAGTGCGCACTTACTTACTGCACATTTTCCCACGTAACTAAAGTGCAGCAGAGTGGCGCAGTAGAAGCATGGTGGGCCCATACCTCAGAGGTCTGTGGATCGAAACGACGCTCTGCTAATTTCATTTTGGTTTGTATTAGTGCGCACTTCCTTACTGCACATTTTCCCACGTAACTAGAGTGCCGCAGAGTGGCGCAGTGATTCTTTCGTCGGCACTCACGCGCGTCGGACGCAGGAATCATGTGCTCCGTAGGAGCGGCGTTTGCGGCAGATACTAGCCGCGGAAACAGGTCTTTTGATGACGATAAGGAATATCAAGTTGTGTTGCCAACCCTTCCTACAGGACGAATTGTTTTAAACACGGTTTTTCTGCACGCTGACGTACGAGCCCGACCTTATCGAGTGGAAGATTTCCGTGACACCTTGGCCAGCCTGCGACTGCTCCCCGAAGTGGTTGCTTTGGGGGCATATAGGATGAGCCACGTGTGGGCGGTAACGTTCAAGAACAGGGACGCTGTCAAGACGATTCTATCGCAAGGCGATATCAAGGTAAAAAATTGTCGCTGTCTTGTCATTGATCCGGCAAACCAGGATGTGCGTATGAAAGTGCACTGGCTGCTGCACAACGTTCTCGATGAGGATGTGCGACGTGCTTTCGAGCCGTACGGCCAAGTGGTTGACGTCAACAGAGAGCGGTGGCGTGTAAACGGCATCAGCGAAATAGGCTCCACTACCCGTATTGTGACACTTCGGTTGAAAGTGGGCGTCAAAATTGAAGACCTGCCTCACCAAGTGAACGTAAGCGGTGAGCAAGCTTTGGTGGTTGTTCCGGGCAGAGCGCCAGTGTGCTTACGCTGTCGAGCAAACGGGCACATACGGCGAGATTGCCGTGTGCCACGCTGTGGTGCCTGCCGAAGATTTGGCCACGAGGAGAACGACTGCACGTTGTCTTATGCCAGCGTCACCGGACCTCCGAGTGGCAACGACCACGCAGAGCTGTTAATGGATGAGCATGAAGCTGAAGAGGCAGCGAGCGCGACTGCGAGGAAGGAAGAGGCGACCCCAGAATTGGTGAAACTGAGCAGGCCTAGTAGGATGGACAATGAAAAGGTCGAGAACAAGGCATCCGAACCACAGCCAGAAAAACCGATAACGACAGACAAGCCAGAACAGCACCTGCCGACTGTGAAGGCTCCCAGCAACGCAGACACACTGCAAGACGACATGGAAATCAGCGACAACGCAGGCAGTGGACTAGCTGGAAAGCGACCAAGAGACATTGTTGGGGAAGACTTCACTACCTCCGGAGACGTTGGTCGAGAAGAACCACCAGCAAAAACCATAGGAATGAGGCGACCAACGTTGAAGCCACGGCCGAACTTGCAGACTAATCCACGGGCGGAGGCCAAGCAGCCTTCGCAAAAGCTTCCTGGGACTTGAGTTTTTTGTGCCTTTTTCCGGATGGAGAGTAACCCGTAAGTGAACGGAGTTTACGCACACCATGCCTCTGTAAAACCTGAACCGATTGCCGCAAAACTATCAGTAAAACTAAAGCCATTTTTTTAGAAACGTTCACCTAAAGTAAACACTGTGTTTTGTACTCCCTTCCCTAAACAAAAAAACATGGCTTTCAATATAGAGTCAGCCTTACGCGTCGCAACTTTTAACGTTAGAGGTTTACGCTCGAAGAGGCGACAGTATCAGTTACGTCGTTTGTTTCTTGAAAATGACGTTGATATTGCCGCTGTGCAGGAAACGAAAATTGAATCTGAAGAGCAGATGGACACCATATTTTTGAACTTCCGCTCCAGATACAATATATGTGTGAGTCATTCTGTAGGTACTTCAGGCGGATGTCTTCTCTTTATAAGGAACACAATTGGCATTGTCGAAAAAAGTGTACACAGTGATAATGAAGGGCGATTAATTGCATGTGATTTTCTTCTTTCCGGCATTAGTTGGCGCGTTGTGTGCGTATATGCGCCAAATAGACAACAAGATAGGAAAATATTCTTCGAAAGTCTTGATACGTATCTATCATGCGAGAAGGCAGTTATACTTCTAGGCGATTTCAACTGTGTGTGTAATGCCGAAGACAGGGCATGTAAAAACTTTGTACGTGACTCTAGTGCCTTGGTATTGGATTCAATGACGCGTGAGCGGAACTTGGATGACGTGGGATATGTACTGGCGCAGGGTACTCACTATACGCATTACCAGCTCAACAGTAAAGCTAGACTTGACAGAGCATACGTGTCTACGTCCCTGCTTCCTATGTGCCAGGGCTACGCAGTGAAGAATGTTTCCTTTAGTGACCATAGTCTAGTAATGTTCACCATTAATAAAAAAGAAAAGCCCAAATTCAATTGGGGGCTCTGGAAGTTAAATGAAAAGCTACTCGAGGATGAGAAGTTTGTAGAAAATGCTGAAAAGGAATTAAAAGAAGTGGCGAAAGGTGACGCAAGTAGTTCAATTTACACATGGGAGTGCTTCAAGGAAAAAGTAAAAATAGAAGCAATTGGAAGATCAGTTTCAATAAAACGCACTAACCTGAAAAAAGAAAGACAACTGCAATGTGAGCTTGATTTTTTGCTATGTCAAGAATGCGCGCAACCAGGAGAGCGCAGTAAAGAAATAAGAAGAGTGAAGCAAGAATTAGAAGCCGTAGATACGGAAAGGTACAGAGGAGCGGTGGTACGCGCACGCGCAGAAAGATTATGGTGTGGCGAGGTTCCCACAAAACGTGCCGTCACAGATGAAAAGAGCTACGCGACAAGAAACGAGATAAGGGCGATAGAACACAAAAATGAAGTCACCACAGATAAAACCGAGATTGAGCGCGCGTTCGTGGAATATTTCCAAGAACTGTTGGGAGGCGTCAGAGCGGACACGAGTACGTATAGTCGGCGTTTCTTGTCACTTATGCCGAAGCTTGAGGATGACGTAAAAGCGAGATTAGAAGCACCCATCTCGGTCAGAGAAATCGAAATCACCATTGAAAAAATGAAAAACGGTAAAACACCTGGTCCAGATGGACTAGGTGTAGCATTCTATAAGAAATTTAAAAATCTTGTGGCAGAAGCTTTGTGGAATGTGTTCGATGAGGCATACGAGAGGAAAGAGTTGCCAATATCTTTTCGGAGAACACACATCGTGTTAATCCCAAAAACTGAAGATCCCAGGAAACAGCTGTCCGTCACATCCTACAGACCCATAACCCTAGCGAATGTTGACTACAAAATATTCATGGGTGTTTTGGCCAGGCGAATTCAAACAGTGATTAAAAAAGTAGTCGGACCACATCAGACTTGTGGCATAAAAGGCAGAACAATTATGACGAACATTCATATAGCCCGAAATATGTTAGAATGCTGCGATGAGATTGACGGTAAAGTAGCTATGCTACAAATCGATCTCGAGAAGGCATTTGACCGCGTGAACCATGACATACTTTTCAGCATTCTTGACTATGTCAATATAGGGTCTGTGGTGTTGGAAGGGGTCCGAATGGCGTACACGGGATGCACTACAAAAATTGTAATAAACAAACAGCTTAGTGATAATATACAAGTCTTATCGAGTGTAAAACAAGGATGCCCTGCATCAGCACTGCTTTTTGCTATCTATTTAGAACCTCTATGCCAGAAAGTGATACAGAATGATCAGGTGCGGGGGTTTCATTTGATGTCTGCAGAGGTCAAAATACTTAGTTTCGCCGACGATATTGCTGTGTTCTGCGAAGATCGGGAGAGTATTAGAGAAGCACTAAACGATGTGAAATTCTTCTGTGATTGCACTGATAGTAGAGTCAACTGGAGTAAATGTCTTGGAATATGGCACGGAAATTGGCAGAACACACCATCAATATTTGAAAGCATTACATGGAAGGTTATACCTGACAAGTACTTAGGGGTACCTCTCCAACACTACAGAGACACAACAGAATATTGGAAACAAGAGACAGAGCAACTAAGAGACAAGACAAAAATGTGGGGTGGGCGCGATTTCTCAATGTTTACGAGGTCAACAGTGAGCAACATATTTCTTATTTCGCGAGTATGGTATGTTTTACAAGTGCTATTCATGTCACGTGTTGCTGTACAAAAGCTACACAGAGTGATCGCAGTGTTTATCTGGGCGTCCACATGGGAAAGGACAAGCCGAACGAATCTGTTCCGTTCTGTGAAAAGTGGGGGGCTTGGTCTTGTACACTTGTTCCTGAGACAGATAGTATCTAGGTTTGTTTTTTTACGAGATCAAGATGATCGTTTTTTGAGAACGTTGATACATGTGCGGCTGTCCCATTTTTTGCCTGATTTCATTGTAACCACTGTCAATGGGGTGACAAAAAGACCTAAGGGGTACATGAAAGAAGTGATTGCTGCTGTGGAAATACTGAGAGTGCGATTTTCGATGGAGTATCTCTCTAGGGTTTCGCGAAAGAGACTGTACAAGGACCTTGTAGAAACCATGTTGCCAGAGCCTTTGTATAGAACATTGTACCCTAATGGGCCCGGGGATGACGTCTTGAAAAGAGTGAAGAAGATGCCAATTAGACCATCAATGAAGACATTCTTTTTCAAACTTCACAGCGGCACACTCCCTACCAATCCATGGCTCCGAGAAAAAGGAATATTCGTCCCGTCAGTTGATTGCATTATCTGCAGAAAACTCGAGACAGTTGACCACATCTTTCTAGACTGTACCGATGCAGTCTTTCTCTGGGACATCCTTCAAAGGACCCTGAAGAAAGACCTGCCAGTTACACAGTATGGCATCCGTTTTTTGCCAGTCATAAATGTAGGTGGTGTGCCCTACGATATGTTCATGGTATTGGTTCTTCACAGTGTGTGGCGAACACGGATGGCAGTGCGAAACGTAGACGTGAATCCCCGGCCCGCTCGAGAGTACTTCATAGAAAGTGTACAGTATTTGATGACTGCATACGAGGCACAAGATAAGCCAGAGTGGTTGCCATGTTTAGATAAGTTGGTGGGCATAAAGCGTCTGCCTTTTTAACCCCCATGTGCTGGAAGATGTGACAGCACTTTTACACGTGACACTGCACTGTATTCTTATATTGATTTGTACTGTTTGCGAAGCAGGCAATAAAGAAAAAAAAAAAAAGCAGAGTGGCGCAGTGGAAGCGTGCTGGGCCCGTGACCCAGAGGTCCGTGGATCGAAACTCCGCTCTGCTAATTTTATTTTTCTTCGTATTAGTGCGCACTTCCTTACTGCACATTTTTCCACGTTACTAGAGTGCAGCAGAGTGGCGCAGTAGAAGCGTGCCGGGCCCGTAAACCAGAAGTCCGTGGATCGAAACCACCCCTGCAAATTTTATATTCGTTTGTACTTAGTGCGCACTTCCTTGCTGCACATTTTCCCACGTAACTACAGTGCAGCAGAGTGGCGCAGTAGAAGGCGGTGGGCCCATACCTCTGAGGTCTGTGGATCGAAACCACGCTCTGCTAATTTTATTTTCGTTTGTATTAGTGCACACTTCCTTACTGCCCATTTTCCTACGTAACTAAAGTGCAGCAGAGTGGCGCAGTGGAAGCGTGCTGGGCCCGTAACCCAGAGGTCCGTGGATCGAAACGACGCTCTGCTGATTTTACTTTCGTTTGTATTAGTGGGCACTTCCTTACTGCACATTTTCCAACGTAACTAGAGTGCCGCAGAGTGGCGCAGTGGAAGCGTGCTGGGCCCGTCCCCCACAGGTCTGTGGATCGAAACCCCGCTCTGCTAATTTCATTTTTGTTTGTATTAATGTGCACTTCCTTACTGCACATTTTCCCACGTAACTACAGTGCAGCAGAGTGGCGCAGTAGAAGCGTGCCGGGCCCGTAACCCAGAGGTTCGTGGATCGAAACGACGCTCTGCTAATTTCATTTTCGTTTGTATTAGTGCGCACTTCCTCACTGCACATTTTCCCACGTAACTAGAGTACAGCAGAGTGGCGCAGTAGAAGCGTGCCGGGCCTGTAACCCAGAAGTCCTTGGATCGAAACGACGCTCTGCTAATTTATATTTCGTTTGTATTAGTGCGCACTTCCTTACTGCACATTTTCCCACGTAACTACAGTGCAGCAGAGTGGCGCAGTAGAAGCGTGCTGGGCCCGTAACCCAGAGGTTCGTGGATCGAAACGACGCTCTGCTAATTTCATTTTCGTTTGTATTAGTGCGCACTTCCTTACTGCACATTTTCCCACGTAACTACAGTGCAGCAGAATTGCGCAGTAGAATCGTGGTGGGACCATACCTCAGAGGTCTGTGGATCGAAACGACGCTCTGCTAATTTCATTTTCGTTTGTATTAGTGCGCACTTCCTTACTGCACATTTTCCCACGTAACTAGAGTGCCGCAGAGTGGCGCAGTGGAAGCGTGCTGGGCCCGTGACCCAGAGGTCCGTGGATCGAAACTCCGCTCTGCTAATTTTATTTTTGTTCGTATTAGTGCGCACTTTCTTACTGCACATTTTTCCACGTTACTAGAGTGCAGCAGAGTGGCGCAGTAGAAGCGTGCCGGGCCCGTAACCCAGAAGTCCTTGGATCGAAACCACCCCTGCAAATTTTATATTGGTTTGTACTTAGTGCGCACTTCCTTGCTGCACATTTTCCCACGTAACTACAGTGCAGCAGAGTGGCGCAGTAGAATGCGGTGGACCCATACCTCAGAGGTCTGTGGATCGAAACGACGCTCTGCTAATTTCATTTTCGTTTCTATTAGTGCGCACTTCCTTACTGCACATTTTCCCACGTAACTACAGTGCAGCAGAGTTGCGCAGTAGAAGCGTGCCAGGCCCGTAACCCAGAAGTCCGTGGATCGAAACGACGCTCTGCTAATTTCATTTTCCATTGTATTAGTGCGCACTTCCTTACTGCACATTTTTCCACGTTACTAGAGTGCAGCAGAGTGGCGCAGTAGAAGCGTGCCGGGCCCGAAACCCAGAAGTCCGTGGATAGAAACGACGCTCTGCTAATTTAATTTTCGTTTGTATTAGTGCGCACTTCCTTACTGCACATTTTCCCACGTAACTAGAGTGCAGCAGAGTGGCGCAGTAGAAGCGTGCCGGGCCCGTAACCCAGAGGTTCGTGGATCGAAACGACGCTCTGCTAATTTCATTTTCGTTTGTATTAGTGCGCACTTCCTCACTGCACATTTTTCCACGTTACTAGAGTGCAGCAGAGTGGCGCAGTAGAAGCGTGCCGGGCCCGTAACCCAGAAGTCCGTGGATCGAAACGACGCTCTGCTAATTTCATTTTCGTTTGTATTAGTGCGCACTTACTTACTGCACATTTTCCACGTAACTACAGTGCAGCAGAGTGGCGCAGTAGAAGCGTGGTGGGCCCATACCTCAGAGGTCTGTGGATCGAAACGACGCTCTGCTAATTTCATTTTCGTTTGTATTAGTGCGCACTTCCTTACTGCACATTTTCCCACGTAACTAGAGTGCCGCAGAGTGGCGCAGTGGAAGCGTGCTGGGCCCGTGACCCAGAGGTCCGTGGATCGAAACTCCGCTCTGCTAATTTTATTTTTGTTCGTATTAGTGCGCACTTCCTTACTGCACATTTTTCCACGTTACTAGAGTGCAGCAGAGTGGCGCAGTAGAAGCGTGCCGGACCCGTAAACCAGAAGTCCGTGGATCGAAACCACCCCTGCAAATTTTATATTCGTTTGTACTTAGTGCGCACTTCCTTGCTGCACATTTTCCCACGTAACTACAGTGCAGCACAGTGGCGCAGTAGAAGGCGGTGGGCCCATACCTCTGAGGTCTGTGGATCGAAACCACGCTCTGCTAATTTTATTTTCGTTTGTATTAGTGCACACTTCCTTACTACCCATTTTCCTACGTAACTAAAGTGCAGCAGAGTGGCGCAGTGGAAGCGTGCTGGGCCCGTAACCCAGAGGTCCGTGGATCGAAACGACGCTCTGCTAATTTTACTTTCGTTTGTATTAGTGGGCACTTCCTTACTGCAGATTTTCCAACGTAACTAGAGTGCCGCAGAGTGGCGCAGTGGAAGCGTGCTGGGCCCGTCCCCCACAGGTCCGTGGATTGAAACCCCGCTCTGCTAATTTCATTTTCGTTTGTATTAATGTGCACTTCCTTACTGCACATTTTCCCACGTAACTACAGTGCAGCAGGGTGGCGCAGTAGAAGCGTGCCGGGCCCGTAACCCAGAGGTTCGTGGATCGAAACGACGCTCTGCTAATTTCATTTTCGTTTGTATTAGTGCGCACTTCCTCACTGCACATTTTCCCACGTAACTAGAGTACAGCAGAGTGGCGCAGTAGAAGCGTGCCGGGCCTGTAACCCAGAAGTCCGTGGATCGAAACGACGCTCTGCTAATTTAATTTTCGTTTGTATTAGTGCGCACTTCCTTACTGCACATTTTCCCACGTAACTACAGTGCAGCAGAGTGGCGCAGTAGAAGCGTGCTGGGCCCGTAACCCAGAGGTTCGTGGATCGAAACGACGCTCTGCTAATTTCATTTTCGTTTGTATTAGTGCGCACTTCCTTACTGCACATTTTTCCACGTTACTAGAGTGCAGCAGAGTGGCGCAGTAGAAGCGTGCCGGGCCCGTAACCCAGAAGTCCGTGGATCGAAACGACGCTCTGCTAATTTCATTTTCGTTTGTATTAGTGCGCACTTACTTACTGCACATTTTCCCACGTAACTACAGTGCAGCAGAGTTGCGCAGTAGAATCGTGGTGGGCCCATACCTCAGAGGTCTGTGGATGGAAACGACGCTCTGCTAATTTCATTTTCGTTTGTATTAGTGCGCACTTCCTTACTGCACATTTTCCCACGTAACTAGAGTGCCGCAGAGTGGCGCAGTGGAAGCGTGCTGGGCCCGTGACCCAGAGGTCCGTGGATCGAAACTCCGCTCTGCTAATTTTATTTTTGTTCGTATTAGTGCGCACTTCCTTACTGCACATTTTTCCACGTTACTAGAGTGCAGCAGAGTGGCGCAGTAGAAGCGTGCCGGGCCCGTAACCCAGAAGTCCGTGGATCGAAACCACCCCTGCAAATTTTATATTCGTTTGTACTTAGTGCGCACTTCCTTGCTGCACATTTTACCACGTAACTACAGTGCAGCAGAGTGGCGCAGTACCCCACTTCTGGCTACCGTCGCTTGCAGACGCGGAATGTTGTGCTCCTCTGGGGCGGTTCGTGCGGCCCAGCTTGGCCACGGTATCAGGCTCACGGAAATATCAACCCAGAATTATCAACTACTTTTGCCCCAGCTTCCCTTAGGTGCAACTGTATGCAATACTGTGTTTTTGGATGGTGATGTAAAGGCTTGCTCCTACCGAGTTGAGCATTTTCGCGATGCGCTCGATCGTCTCAGGCTGATGCCGGATGTGATGGCCCTAGGGGCGTATCAGATGAATCACGTTTGGGCAATAACATTCAAGGACAAATAAGGGGAAAAGAAGCTTTTGTCGGCAAAAACGCTCCGCGTTAAGGACCACGGGTGTGTCGCCATCGACCCTTCCCATCAAGACTACAGAATAAAGATGCACTGGCTTCTTCACACAACGCCCGACAAGGAAGTTCGAACAGCCTTAGCGCCGTACGGCACCGTGATAGAGATATGCAGGGAAAAGTGGCGTGTGCCAGGATGTGGGGACAAAGGCTCTCACAGTAGGCTGGTTTCACTGCGCTTGAAAGCTGGCATGACACTTTAAAACATACCACACCAAGTACGGGTGGGAGAAGACCATGCGCTCGTGTCCGTGCCTGGCAGAGCCCCACACTGCCTCCGGTGCCACGGCTTCGGCCTATTTTGGCGCGAGTGCCGGGTGCCACGCTGTAGGCTCTGTCGTTGTTACGGCCACGACGAGACCCAGTGCGTGAGGCGTTACGCCAGCGTGACCAGCTCTGGTCGGGGCGACATCATGGAGGTACACATGATGGACCAGGCTGACGCGGAAGCAACTTCAGGAGGGACTAGCGACTCACCTGCTTTGCAGGAGAGACGCGATCTGAAGACTAATGATGAATGTCAGCCCTGCGTCCAGAGGGACGAATTTCAGGACAAGAAAAGTAAAACCGAGCCTGCAGCGGAAGGAACCTCGGTACGCCCACAGGTGGTGGCTACTCAGGTGGAGGCACCGCGAAGCTCCCCTGAGATAGACGCTGCTGAAGAGCCCGCTGAAGGCATGGACTTGACTGCGTGTAGCTCATAGAGGCCCAAGGGCCCGTTTAGAACGAAGAGGGATGGAAAGGCGACGACGGTGGCTGCGAGGGTCCCCCTTCGAAAGCCAGGCAGCACGCCGGCGTTGGACCGATCTTGGACCCGTATTTGCTAACGTCGGCTCCAATATTGGGCCAAGATCGGCAACTAGGCCAAGTGCAACTTCTTCCGATGTAGGACTGATGTTCAAGCCGACTTGGGGTCGACGTTCTGCCGTTGCATTTTATAATATCCAGCCGACGCCGGCCCACTCTACACATGCCGATGAACGCCCGTCCTTTCACCGACGTCGTTGCCAACGTACATCCAGCATAGGACCATTCTTGGGCCACTTTGTTGCCAATGAAATGCCATTATTACGCAGTATTCGCTTTACGACGAATATCGGCAACCATTGGCTTGCCAATAATTTACCGTTATTAATATGGGATTTTACTATATACTGGCGTTCCTTAGCAGGTAAACTTTACATTACACTCCCAAAACTTGTCCTTGCAGCTTATAGCAGCCCCGTACTAGCCTCACGGTGTAGTATACTTCAAGGCAACTGACCACTGGACGAATAGTGTAGAAACACTACACGATTCCACTAAATCGTCCATTTTTGCCTTTTTTCTTGCATTGCTTATTACCCTCCCCACATGTAGAGCATAACACTGCATGAGTCTAGTTACTGTCTAGTTTTCTCCACACATTCCACCTCAGTTTTGTGAGAAATTGTAACATAGGCTGTTACAATTTTATCAAGTATTAGCTAAAAAACATTACCTAAAATACCTGCTCGGTGCAAATATTCCGCACACAAGCAATCTATATATAAAAACACGAGAACACAATTTTCGCAACTTTATTTCTAAGTGCACCATGTAAAACCATTTATTTTTCAGTTCAGTTTTTCAAGTTACTGCTGTACAGTAGTGCAGCCCAAACTAGGAGGCGAGTTCTGCAAGGCTCTACGGGCATATGGCTGGCCAGGCCAGCAGAGGTTGGGCGATGATTTAGAGGCTGCAGCAGGAGATGAGGCAATGATGGTGGGCTGCCCAGGGTCCTGCAAGCAGCGATTGGGCAGGAAACCAACAATCACAGGCTGTTGCAGATCCCTGCTCTGAGGGGCAGCAGCGATCGGGCTGCAAATATGGGAAGTGCCTTTCCTAACCTCCATCGAGGCCAACAAGCTTCAACAGCCACGTCTTGATGAAACGCTGAGCTTTTTTCAAACACCTGCATACGTGAATAGAAATAAACACCTCAAAATAAGTTCTAAGCACTGCAGTATAACATATGTGCAAGCTAAAACAATGAAAAACAATGACAGCAGACATTTAATGAACTATCCAGATCAAATGTCATGTGGCCTTTATGAAAAGAAATGAATATATACTTCAACAGTCATTGTGCAAAAAAAATCTGCCGCAGACCAAAATGGTTAGGAATAGGTTTCAATGAAAGTGAATTAAAACAAGCTTGTTTGACTAATTTAAAAATAAACACAAGGTCTTTCATAACTTCTAAACATGACTTACAGTGTTGCAAGCCAGGTGAACTAGTCTGCAGCTGTAGCCTATGGCTGTATAAATTTATAACAGGACAACAAGGCACACGACCGCACAAACTTTGAACTGTGTATTATTCTTGGGCACACATCAGCTAATACTGCGCAAGAGGATCCCTGACCACCAGATAGACAACACGAGATGAGAGAATCTAGCAAACCCCATTTTAGCACTGACACTTGTGGATTATTGCAAGGCGCCTGTATTAAATTCAACATGGTATCTCCAAATTTTATGAAAGATGTGCCGATGTGGTTTCCTACGTCGTTCTTTTCGCGTTAAATGAACCTCCGAAATTTCACGTGCTTTTTGAGACCTGCTTTGATCCGAAGTCTTGGTTTCATAGGAGACCAGGACTGGATAGGTGGCTCACTAAAAAACAGCAGTTGGCAGAGAGTTGCGATACAACTAAGCCATTCGTGCCCAGACGACCAGCTGCAGAGAGAGCACGCACTTGTGGCGCTGCCGTGCTTCATTTTGGAACAAACAGCTCTAAAAGCTATAGGGCCAGTAATACTTCACTGTGGTTTAAAAAAAACTTTCTGAAGGCTACTCTCACAATAATAGCACTTGAAAACGGAGAGAAGCTCTGCAAATCTGACTGCATCTATGCATATGGCATTGAAGAGACAGTGTTGTGCAGTGATGACAACCCCCTTGTGATCATTGTCTGGTTGGGATTTTGTGCTATGGTAGTACCGGCTTATATGCCCGTGTGGCGACGATACTACACTGCGCACTCCTGCAGTAAAAAAAAAACGAACAAGTAGTAGCTGCGGCATCACTTTTTTTTTTCTGGCAGCATATGTACAGTGCGATCCACTGTTAATGGGAACACGCGAACGCGTGGCCGACAGTCCGCGGGGCGCCAACTGGTGGCGAAATTTCGAAATGCGGAGCATGCGCGCTGAATCGCAAGGGTGGTACTTGCCCGCGTCGTCTGATACTTTCCCGCCCTATACGCTCGGCGCGCGCTAGCGACAAGCTTGCTGTGCTCGCTTCATCAACCATCGATTTATATGCCTGTTATTAAAAGCGGCTGGGCTGGCTGGGTCTAAGAGCATTGGGAAAGCTTACTATTGCACTTTTTTGTGAGCAAAAACACCAGGCTACACGAGTGATGGGCTTCGATATCACTTTCACTAAATTTCACAGCTGGGGGCGTATTTACTCCCTGATCGCGTTTTCGGCAGAACTAGTTCCTAAAAGCGGCATGGCTTGAGTAACTGAAGATGAAAGGCTTCAAACAGTCGAGCTGTACACCAAAGAATAGAGCCAGCATGCTGTCACTGCCATCACGAAAATGCCTCTTTCTCATAACCAACATAATTATCAGCATTACGAACGTAACTTTTTGGAGTGCCTCGTTCTGTCACAGGTAGTCCTATTTTGCTTACACAGATTTGCATTTTATTTTGTGTTTCGCAGGGCACAGATGTGTTTCATTAGCTTTGCACTATTCAAATGTTTCGACGCCACAGATCTTACCTCACTCGACCTGTCTGGCACAAAGGTTTTAGGAATAAATTTTTCTTTGTTTACTCCAAAATGTTCTACGAAAACAGCTTTTAGCGCGCGTATCGGTGAAACGTAATTATTTTAGGAAAAGTGAACGCTATCGCATTTTCCAAATAAGGAGCTTCTAGCCTTTTCGCTTCAACAAAGAAAACGCGAGTTATAACATTTGGTAAGTATTGGAATCCGCCATTATTGCATAATTTTGTGTCCCGCCGTAGTGAAATACATTGAAGTACTTTCTAACACGTGTTTCCTTAACCTTCTTTTAAGTACTACAGGCACATGGTTTTTTTTTTTCTTGCATTTCGCCTGTATTCTGAAATCGGATGCTGTGGCAATGAATGGAATTGCAACAAAGCTGCCGAGAAAGCACAACGAACAAACAGCACTTTTTTTCTGAGCGCTGATTAGGCGGGGAAGAGCAGGGAGAGTGGTGGGGACATAAATTGCAACACGGAAAAGCGAAGGCGCTATCCAGCGCACTGCCAGCGGCGGACTGAAAAGTAGCAGACAAAATGCGGCAAGCCCCACCCTTTCGCGTCATGCGCATGCGCTGTGTTTACAAATCTCACCGCCAGTTTGCGCCATGCGGGCTGCCAGCCCCGCGTTGCCGTGTTCCCTCCAAGAGTGGACCATACTGTACATCTTGTCTGCGGTATGTATGTACGTGGACGTTGATCAAGCAAACCACTGTGACAGCATAGCACGGTTGGTGTTGCGGTCTTATGCTTGATAGCGCGGGATGAATCTCCGACCATAATGGCTGCATTTAGATGGGGACGAATTATAAAAAGAACACCCGTGAACCAAAAGTTATGTGCGCTGTGGAGAACACCAAGCGGTCACAATCTTGGTACACACACTACAGCGTGCCTCAGGAAGATATCTTGTTCGCACATTGAAGCCTAGCAATTATCGATGTTGAACAGACATGTTCATTTTAGGCCAACACAGGCAAGCGGAAAAAAACTGAAATTGTGTGTTAGGTTAACCAAACAACAAGTTAACATCAAAGACATTTGATACTTCTCTAGCAACGCATAAATTCCGATGTTACTTAGCCATGGCAGCAAGTGAAAAAAACGCTTACCGAATTGGTTGGCTTCATGAAGCTAAGCTTTGATTAGTCCGCTCCTTTGTTCGTAACAAAAATTAAAAAATAAAGAATAAAGTAAAAAATAAAAAAACAAGAACCCTGTCTTTTGCACAAATTAAGTTAAACAGAGGCACTTCGGCATCGAGTTTACACCGCGAGAGTATTTTTTATAACAGTTCAGAAGCGTATGAACGTGGCCCTGCACTAGTGTTGCAGGCAACGCAACTTTCCTTTACACGCAACTGTTTACATAAAAAAAAGACTACCTGCCTATATCGTTTCGTCCACTACACGCAGTGGCATCAGATAGAGTTTGGTGGTGATGATCAAATGGACGGACGCATGGAAACTTCGCTAATCTTGAAGTTCACTACTCAACGCTCATCGGTCCAGATAAACAAAAAGTCTACAAATTCATTTGTTGCATAATATGCTCGTTTCATTTCAGGCAAAGCACCAATTAAACTAGACTGTTTGTCCCTGGTTTCCACTGGTGGCTGTCTTTACTATCGAATAAGTAAAGCAGACACGTGCCATCCGGTTTAGAAACGAGCCCGACAGCACTAGAAAGGAGAGCGAGAGCAGAATTTTTCTCGGCTGACCACTTGATTGCAACGCTGCCTCCTCTTTCTATGTTCTCCCTTTCCTCCATACGTCCTCCTTTTTACATACTGTTGCGCTTGAATACGCAGAAGTACCGCCAGTGCCCTTTGGTTTTTTTTTTTAGAGAAATATATTTCCTTAGTGCGCAGAGAACGTTTCAGAAGGAAGATATAGCACTGAGTGATATCTGGGGTTTGACGTCCCAAAACCACCATATGATTGTGAGAGACGCCGTAGTGGAGGGCTCCGGAAATTTCGACCACCTGCGGTTCTTTAACGTGCACCCAAATCTGAGCACACGGGCCTTCACCATTTCCGCCTTCATCGGAAAAGGAACATATAGCAGAGAGATAGAACAGAGCGCGCACTTACAGCCAATTTTATTGCACAGATGGTGGGAATATATATACGGTTAAAAGGGTGAGGAGATCACGCACAGAAAAAAGGACAAATGATGGCACATGCGCTAAACCACCTTATTCCAGTCTTAAAATAACAACTTAACTAAAAAGGTACCTGTGTTCATTATCCAACAGATTGGCAGATATCTTTCATGTTGTCACTCTAAGATTGGAATAAGGTGGTCTGGTGCGTGCGCCATCATTTGTTCTTTCTTCTGTGCGTAATCCCGTCACCCTCTTGACCATATATATATTCCCGCCATCTGTGCAATAAAATTTGCTGTAAGTGTGCGATCTATCCTATCTCTCTGCTATATCTTTCCTCTGAAACATTCTCTGCGCACTAAGGAAGTATATGTCTCTCAAAAAATGCAATACCAACCAGCCCAAGTAACCACTCCTTTGGTTTTGTTACGGCAAAGCGCGCACGTAACATCTCTGCCAGCCGCGACTCTCGTCTGCGGGAGCAGCTGAGAAGTGCGCGCTCTCACCGCCAGGGTGGCCGCGGAAACTCCAACGCTGGTTCCCTATACTAGCTACGTTTACGATTCGACGGTGCGGGTTTCGGAGAAAAAACCTTGGAGAAGGATAACTTCAACATAGAAAACTTTGAACGACCCCTTTACCTGGGATGAGCAACAGAAGTCAAACCAGATAGGCATATCATCAGCACTATGGGGAGGACCCTAAAAAAGTGGAGACGGCAGGACTGGGAAGATGCACTTTTGTACTAAATAGAATCCACTAGGCAAACAAGGTATCTTTCAGGTAAAACATTTTGATTCAGGAGGTACATGTACGAATAAATTTTCATACAACTGTGAGTTTTCTAGAAAAGAAACCAGTTGTAGATAACTCAAATGAACTTTCGATTGTGTAACTTTGTGTTAGGCTTTTTTCCCATTCATATTCAGCCAAAAACAACTTTGTATCAAAGCTGCCCCACACGATGAAGATTCATTTGCATCACCTCACCTCCCCACCTCAATGGAGCCATTTGTATTAAAAATGTGGATCAATAGAACACTCCGTAGCGCGAGGGAAGGTTTTATAAACGTTCTGCCATTATTCCTTTGCCTTTACATTGGTGGTTTTTCAACAAGGAAAAAAAACAACATGAAAAATCTGTCACAAGGTAACCCCATTTCACGGTAGTACAGATAGTACTTCGACATCTAAGCTAAATTCACTGCATGTCTTCGGATCATTCTGCCGCAAAAATATCACGATAGCCCCTGAATTGGGCACTATAAAGGGATCATAATAACAATACGCCATGCCCCAAAAAGAACTCATGACTGCTGTTAAGGCGCTACAACACGAGGTCAACGACAAGAACAAGTTCAACGAAGTGATAGGCCAAGTTCAACGAAGTGATAGGACTAAAATGTCAGTGAACCTCTGCTGTTTAACTTGAATAAAATCAAGCATTGCTTCAAAGCAGTGTTTGCAGCGACTCGTGTTGCACCAGCAGTTGGCAATATTTTCTTAAGGGTACACTAAAGCGAACCAATGTTTCAGTTTAGACTGACATGCTGCATACGAGACCTCTCATGCCACAAGTTCATTATCAGTGTAGAAAATTAGGGTTGAAGTTTATTTTTTAATTTTGTGATGCTCAAATTTTGAATATGTATTGTATTTTGCAACATTGGCTTGATGTATATTTCTGAAACTCCGTATCTTCGGTCAATCACACCGACAGATGACAGTGTACTTAATTTTGATAAATTAATAATTACGTAAGACCCAGTACACGCGTTTGAATTTTATGATGTCGCATGCTTTCGTGTGAAAAGATCACAGCGGCATCTCCACCCACATTTTCTTCTTGCGCGTTTTCTCAATAATCAAGCAGCGTTTCGTGGTACAAGTGGCATTTCCTGGATTGAAAAATTGTACTTGACTAATACGTGAAAAAACGTTTCTGGTTTTAGTGCCTTTTAAAGGTGTACCTAGACAATTTTGAGACATCGCGAGAGGAACATTTTCAGTTTTCTCTGTACGCAAGTAGTATTACCACTTAGCACACAATAGTCTACCAACATGCATAAGATAGTTACTCTGACTTTAAAGTTTTCGTTGCAGAGTATTGGCAAGCGATGGAGTGGACATTATCGTGATTGGTCAACAAGGTTTCCCACCTAGTTTTGAACGGAGTTTCCGTGCAGCCTAAATCACAGAAATTACTGTCACGGTCATTAGGGACAATGCACTCAAAACGAAGACTGCTGCGGACGGCATCGTCGACAAGTACTTCCACCCTTAAGACTGCATTACAGCGGTGGCCGCACACCATGCTGTTTATGCCCGAAGACCCTGCTTCTAACTTGCGACTCCTGAACATTCAAGTTCTTTCTGTGCTTCTCGAGGAAACCGCGCCGAATGAGATCAAAGACGTGAGGATCAATGCACGAAAGAATGCCCTTGCTGTAGACGTTATGCACCGTAGCGCACTGCAAAGCCTTCGGCACATAACAGAAATCGGCAACGTGAAAGTTCGGCCAATGGTCGCTACAGTTTGTAATGGCACTGTAGGCGTCATTTATGATGTGGATCTTTCCATCTCAGCTAATGACCTGCCAATACTAATAAAGCCAGCGACTGAAGGCACCAGCATCACGCACATTACCAGACTCGGCAACTCACGCTGCTTGAGGCTTGTGTTCGAGGGAGACAGCCTTCCCTCGTATGTCAAAGTTGGCCATGTTCGCCACTCAGTGCGTCCTTACATACCGAAGCCACTGCATTGCTACAAGTGCTTCAAGATGGGACACGTAAAAGGTGTCTGTGAGAACAAAGTTGTGTGTCCGTGGTGCGCTGAGTTTCACTCAAAAGACGCCTGCAATGCCACCATGCTACGATGTCCAAACTGCCACGGCGCTCATGAGGCCTCATCCAAAGATTGCCCGCGGGTGCGAAACGAGCACGCGGTACTCAGGCGTATGGTGTGGGACAATTCAATGCATAGGGAAGCTGCCGCTACACTACGCCGACGACGGCGTCGTGGGCGAAGACCATCACGCAAAAACGGCTCTACCGATAGAGAGATGTCATCCTCTATCAAAGAGGCTGACCCACAAACACCGAGCTCACTAAAAACGGATACTGCCAAACAGAAGAAAGGGACAGCAGTCGCACCTTCCGAACAGTGGCCCTCTCTTCCACGAAGTCAACCTACTTCGGAGCTGCATCAAATCCCACCGCCCTCGACGACACCTCAAACCAGGGATGCGATGAACGAAGATCAAGTGATAAGCTTGCTGCAATCGCTGACGAGTACCATGCGTGTCTTACTGAGTAATATGAAGACTTCACCTGCGCAGACCGCACTGCATGTGCTGGACACCCTAAGTCCACTGCTTGCAGCTCTAATTTGAAACCATGGCCAGCGAGGCACCGTCGTTTCGAGCGGAAGTCAAGAATGCATCTGTCTTTCAGTGGAACGCCAGAGGACTGAAGTCGCGCATGTCTGACTTTAGACAGTTTGTATTTGTGAACCGCTTCCCCATTATCGTGATTTGTGAACCCAACCTGTGTGCTTCAATCAAGCTGTCGGGATATGAGTGCTTTATGTCCTCCACTCACAAAGACTGCAGCAAAGTTATTGTATTCATGCGCCATGACCTCACTTACGTTCACCACAAAGTCTCGCCTGATGAAGAGAATCAGTATGTGTGCCTTACTGTGAAGAAGGATAAGGCTGCTTTCACGATTATCGGAGCTTACTTATCTCCATCAAGCCGCCTTGACTGCGAGCGCTTACGCGGTATTCTGACATCAACTCCAAGGCCATGGGTGATCACTGGCGACTTCAATGCCCACCATTTCCTATTGGGGAAACACCAGGGACAACTCTAGAGGAAGAAAATTGGTGTCCTTAGCCTCGTAGTACGAACTCTGCGTTTGTAACGATGGAAGCCCTACATATTTACGCGGATCAGCCTATAGCAGCTGCCTGGACCTTACATTGGTTTCTCGCTCAATTACCAGAAAAGTGCACTGGTTTTCGGATCTGGAAACGCGGGGCAGCGACCACATACCAACCTACCTGTGTATAGAAGGTTTCACCAGCTCCAAGTCCTAAAGAGGCCTCAAGTACACCGATTGGCCGAAATTCAAAATGTTAATGGAAGACTGCTGTACCGACGGCTCATTATATAACCTAGAGGACTCAATAAAGGATGTCCTGCAGAATACCACGCATACACATTTGACTAGTCACAAGCGCACCGATTTCGACATCGAGCTTGAGAAACTTCGCGCAATACGCCGTCGTGCAGAACGAAGGTACCGACGGACAAAGTGCATGGATGATTTGAGGCTGGCTAGACGCATTCAAAAGAAAATGCAGTTGCACATGTATGAACTGGCTAGGCGACGTTGGACATCCTTTTGCGAGTCGTTGGATCCACGAAAGCCCCTATCACTGATATGGCGAACTGTCCGGGGTCTTAGCACAACCTTGGGTCAGCGACACCCGTTTACATCTCTGGCACTTCACCTTCGATGCAGAGAGATTGACGTCGCAGAATCTTTCTGTCGAAGAATTGCCGGTGATTACAATTTCACAGTATCAAGAACGGGAACATTTGACAACCCACCGCCCTCACGTGATCTCCGTATGGAATGCCAGTTTTCTATGGATGAGCTAGAGGCGGCACTGGCTCTGTGCAGACGTTCTTCAGCACCCGGACCTGACGGCATTACCTATTGTGCCCTTTGTAATCTTGGAGACGGAGCTCGGAAGGCACTCTTACGCCTATACAACGACTCCTGGCAGACTGGTACGGTTCCCCAGGCATGGAAGTCAAGTCGCCTCATTCCACTTCTAAAGGCTGGTAAATCTCCTTTGGATATTGCCTCATACCGTCCTATCGCACTTGCCAGTTGTGTGGGAAAAACGATAGAACGAATGATTCTAACACGAATGGAGTGGAATTTAGAGCACTATGAAATCTCTCCAGTATCCATGACTAGATTCAGGCGCGGCCATTCGTCAATCGACAACGTTGTTGATCTGGTGACATATGTTTAACACCAGAAAGCCTGCAAGAGACTGTGTGCCGCCCTGTTTCTAGACGTTAAGGGGGCTTACGACAATGTCACCCATGAAGCCATCCTTAGTACTTTGGAAACAGTAGGTCTTGGTGGCAAGATATATATGTGGGTGTACAGCTACTTACAGCTGAGATCATTTTACGTGATGACAGCGAATGGCCCAACACCTGATCATTACAGCAGCCGAGGACTTCCTCAGGGAGGAGTGCTAAGCCCTACCCTTTTCAACCTAACTCTCATTGGTCTAGTCGAGCAGCTACCAAGCACTGTAAAACTTTCTGTCTATGCTGATGACATCTACATATGGACATCAGGTGTGACAAGGCCTCAGCTTCACGCCCGCCTTCAGAAGGCTGCTACAACGACGTCATGCTATCTTCGTAAACAAGGCCTCGAGGTGTCCTGCGGAAATGTGCAGTGGTAGCGTTCACGCGGAAACCAATGTCTGCTTACATTATATCGATTAATGAAGAATACATATCGTTCAGCAGAAGCCACAGGTTCTTGGGAGTCATAATAGATAGAAACCTGTCGTGGATTCCACACGTGAACTATGTGAAGAAGCGGCTGATCGCAACATGCCACATGTTCAAATTCCTTGCAGGAAAGAATTGGGGAGTGCCCATACCATCCACGCTACAACTGTACAGAGTGCTGTTTATCGGATTCTTACGGTACAGCTTACCTGCAATACCTAACACCGGTAAGACCAACCTGCGCGCAATTCAGAGCATTCAAGCCCAAGCACTTAAGATATGCCTTGGATTACCCCGCAGTGCTTCAACGGCTGAAACCATTGCCATCGCTCTAGATCACTCGATAAATACGCATATTATTACCGAGACAATGCGCATGCACCTCAGGCATTATGCCAGGACCCCTTCTCGCCACCTTGCGAGCCTAGCTGCTGAAAGGCCCCGCACGACATACGGCACTATTGTCTACAAGCATCGTTCATCGTTTGCTGAGACATACGCACCTGCATGAAAGCCACTGCTTCCTCCTTGGAGCTTGAGCCAGCCGCGAGTTCATTTAATGATTCCAGGACTGAGAAGAAAATCGTACTTACCGACACATGCCCTGAAACAACTGAGTCTATTCCTACTGGAACAAAACTACAGTAACCACGTGCACATTTACACGGATGGCTCTACTACGCCGTCTAGTTCAGGTAAAGCAGTGGTTATACGATCACAAGGGGTAACTCGGTGTTTTAAGACTTCACATGTGACAACTTCAATGACGGCAGAACTCGAGACTCTGCGCAATGCACTGGAACACATCAATTCAGAAGAAAGACCAGGTAAATGGGCTGTGTTTTCTGACTCAAAACCAGCGTTACAGTGCCTGATATCAGTTCTCCGTCGCGGATGCCACGACCAGTTGACCTACCAAACCGTGAAACCTCACCACCTTTTAATACAAAAAGGCCATGACTTGGCCTTGAGTGGTTACTTGGGCATAGTTGTATAGACGGCAATGATTCTGCAGATCATGCTGCTCGCACGTCACATAAAGAAGCGAACAGCATTCCGATTCTGCTTTCAAGAGCGGATGCGGCGAGGCAGATTCGTCAACTGGCCCGCAGTCTCACACTGACTGAGTGGAACACACCAAGCATACGACGTACAAGACTCCACGAGCTCAACCCTTCACTACAACTCCGGCCTCCACCAGGCCTACATCGACGTGCAGCTTCGCTTCTCTATCGCCTTTGGCTGGGAGTTGCTTTCACGAAAGCGTATACCACGTTAATCGGAATTACTGACAGTGCAGCGTGCGATGTTTGCGGCACCGACGAAAATATCGAACACCTGCTGTGCCATTGTCCTCGATTTGCCTCACATAGACAAGTACTTGCCAACGCAATGCGGCGACTGGATGATCGGCCTCTTTCCGTGCTGGTGCTATTACAGCAACGTACACATGGCTCGACAGCCCACAAGGCAGTGAAAGCCCTGCTGTGTTTCCTGAGAAAGACAGGCTTGTGTGAACGCCTCTGACATGCGGTAGAGTTCTACACGCTGCAGTGAAATTACTGTCAGTCTCTCCCCCACCCCTTTTTTTCTTTTCCCTCTCTTCTCTCTTTCTCGTCTTTCTTGTCCCCTTCCCTAATCCCCCAGTGTAGGGTAGCCAACCGGATGTCTTTCTGGTTAACCTCCCTGCCTTCTCCCTTTTTGTTGCTTCCTCCTCCTCCTTAGAGTGGCACTCTTTTATAAAACAGGAGAGCGGTCACGACACGTCAAGTGGTAATGGCGGAACCAGTCTGAGTACCCAGCCAACCAAACGTCGTCTTCTTCACCGACTGAGTCATACCCCCTGCCTTTCTGAGTAGCATTCACCTTCTTCACTACATTTTCCTACCCTCCGGAAAAGAGCCATCCTGGCGACTCATGGGCAGGAGACAATAGAGGGATCATAATACGGTTTTAGGCGGTCTATGTGGACGGTCTCACGTCCACGGTGTCGTTTATCATGGGGCTGCTCTAGCGGCTCGACGATGTAATTGACGGGTGAAGTTTGCTTAACCACACGGTAAGGGTCGTCATACTTGTACGTCAGTTTCGTTGAGAGACCAGGGATGGTTGAAGGGATGCGAAGCCAGACAAGGTCATCTGATGCATAAAAAGCCGGAGGCGTCGGGCTATCGTGGTGGTGTTTCTGTCGTTGCTGTTCAGCACTTGTGAAGGAGCGGGCAAGCTGACGACACTTTTCCGCGTATTTAGCAGCTTGTGACATCGTCGTCGACTCAGCAACATCCGGGTGGTAAGGGTCTAGCGTGCAAGAGGGCTCGCGACCATAAAGGAGGAAGTATGGAGAGAAACCAGTGGTTGTCTGGACAGCAGTATTATGCGTGTATGTTACAAAAGGGAGAATACTGTCCCAGTTGGTGTGATCGGTTGCGACGTATGTTGACAGCATATCTCCTAATGTACGGTTGAATCGTTCTGTAATGCCATTAGTTTGAGGATGATACGCGGTGGTGGTGCGATGAATGACTTGGCATTCCTTGAGAAGCGATTCGACGGCGTCCGACAAAAACACATGCCCTCGGTCACTCAGGAGTTCACGTGGTGCACCGTGACGTAAAATGATCTGATGCAGTATGAAACGACCGACGTCACTGGCTGATGCAGAAGAGAGTGGTGAAGTTTCTGCATAGCGCGTAAGGTGATCGATAGCGACGATTACCCAGCGATTTCCAGCCGGTGTAATCGGAAGAGGTCCATACAGGTCGATACCAACACGGTCAAACGGTCGGGCAGGACAAGGTAAGGGTTGTAGTGGAGCTGGAGAACTTGGAGTAGGATTCTTCCGGCGTTGGCAAGCGAGACAGGAACGTACGTAGCGACGAACGAAGCGATACATTCCACGCCAGTAGTAGCAGTGGGACAGGCGGGTGTAGGTTTTTAACACTCCAGCATGGGCGCATTGTGGGTCGGCGTGAAAGGAGGCGCATATGTCTGAGCGGAGACGACTGGGAATGACTAGGAGCCATTGGCGTCTTTTGGAGAGATAATTCCAACTCTATAACAAACCATCTCTCATAACGAAGTGCTGTACTTGACGGCGCATACCTCTAGGGATATTTTGCGAGGGAGCTCGACTCAACAAGTTGATAAGTGAAGCGATCCAAGGATCTTTTTGTTGCTCCTGTAGCATGTCGCTGACACTAAGTGCAGATACGTCGGGGGCAAGCGAAGACGGCGACTTGTCACTACATCGTAGAGGTGATCGGGACAAAGCGTCTGCGTCGGAATGTTTGCGGCCAGATCGGTAAATGACGTGAATTTCGTACTCTTGTAGCCGAAGCGCCCAACGGGGGAGCCGGCTGGTGGGATCTTTTAACGACGAGAGCACACATAATGCGTGACGATCTGTAACCACGCTGAATGGGCGCCCGTAAAGATAGGGTCGAAACTTGCCTATGGCCCATATGATGGCTAGACACTCTTTTTCGGTGACTGAATAGTTGGCTTCTGCTTTTGTGAGTGCACGGCTGGCGTAAGAGACGACGTACTCATCAAATCCAGGTTTACGCTGGGCGAGCACAGCACCGAGGCCAACTCCGCTAGCATCCGTGTGTATTTCTGTCGGGGCAAGAGGATCAAAATGTCGAAGTCTAGGAGGTGACGTAAGAAGGTAACGGAGTGTGGCAAATGCATCATCACAAACTGACGACCAACTAGAAAGGTCGTTGTTGCCGCCAAGAAGGTCAGTCAAGGCCGATATGATGGAGGCGAAGTTGCGAATAAAACGACGAAAATATGAACATAAACCGAGAAAGCTGCGAAGTTCTTTTAAGGTCTTCGGTTTAGGAAATAAATTCGGCAACGGCACGGAGTTTCGTTGGATCCGGAAGAATGCCATCTCTAGATACAACATGACCCAAAATTAGGAGTTTTCGAGCGCCGAAGCAGCACTTCTTCAAGTTGAGCTGTAGACCGGCGGAGGTGAGGCAAGTAAGCACTGTCTGGAGCCGCTGAAGATGCGTTGAAAAGTAGCTTGAAAATATCACGACATCGTCTAAATCACACAGACATGTCTGCCATTTCAGGCCACGGAAGATGTTGTCGATCATGCGCTCGAAAGTGGCAGGCTTTATTAGAAACTTTGCTTCCGTATGTGCGCCCCTTACGGACCTTTTTAGCGGCGACAAGGACCTTTCCACCTGGTCACCAGCATGCGACTGATGCGTTCACCAAATTACGCCGCCTGCTAACTTCACCACCCATCCTCTGCCACTACGATCCTGCCGCTCCCACGGAGGTTCATACTGATCCCAGCGGTGTTAGACTTGACGCTGTGCTCACGCAACGAAAGGCAGGGTTTGATGAATATGTCGTCGCCTACGCAAGCCGGACTTTGACGAAAGCCGAGGCTAACTACTCCGTGACCGAGAAAGAGTGTTTAGCTAATATTTGGGCCCTTGGAAAATTTCGAAATTTCGCCCCTACCTGTATGGTCACGCATTCGACGTCGTCACTGACCACCACACCCTTTGTTGGCTATCTACACTTAAAGACCCTTCCGGACGACTTGCTCGCTGGGCGCTCAAACTTCAGGAATACGACATCCGCGTTATTTACAGATCTGGTCGTAAGCACACGGACGCCGACGCCCTTTCTCGATCACCCATATCGGATGAAAGTGTTTGCCTCTCTTCCCTCGAGCCTGCACTTGCGTCATCCGCCTTGCGCAACATGACCGTGGAACAACGAAAGGATCCCTGGATCAGTGGCCTCTTAAGCTTTCTTTCTGATCCTCTCACTCCTTCGCCGTCTCGCGCTCTCCGCCGCCAGGCTAGCAACTTTTGCCTAAGGGATGATCTTCTTTGTCGACGCAACTACCTTCCTGACGGTCGCAAGTGTCTCCTTGTGATACCCCGCCATCTTCGAGCTGCTATCTGCGAAGCTTTTCACGCAGATCCACAGCGCGCCCACACAGGCCTCTTCAAGACATACGTTAGGGTTCGACTCAGATTTTATTGGCGTGGCATGTATAACTACGTGCGAAAATTCATTCGCTCGTGTGCTCAGTGCCAACGACAAAAGTTACCTCCCGGGCAAGTCTACCCGTCACAACCTCTTTCCTGTCCTAGTCGACCTTTTGATCGCGTCGGCATTGACATTTACGGACCACTACCATCAACTCTAGCTAGTAATCGCTGGATTATTGTTGCGATAGACCATCTGACACGCTATGCCGAAACAGCCGCGCTGCCGACTGCCACAGCCCGTGACGTAGGAACGTTTCTGTTGCAACGTTTCATTCTGCGTCATGGTGCCCCTCGCGAGCTCTTAAGTGACAGAGGCCGTGCCTTCCTTTCTGACGCCTTGAAGGCATTACTCAACGAATGCCGAATCGTGCACCACACAAGTACAGCGTACCATCCTCAAACGAATGGCATGACGGAGCACTTCAACCGTACTCTTGGCAATATGCTGTCGATGTACGTCGCCTCTGATCATTCAAATTGGGACCAAGTTCTCCCGTTTGTCACCTATGCGTACAATACTGCCGTACAAGCTACAACTGGGTTTTCGCCATACTTTCTTCTGTACCGACGAGAACCTTCAAATACAGTAGACACTATTCTCCCATATAAACCTTATGAGTCCGAAAGTACAACTCTGTCCCAAGCTGCTCGACATGCTGAAGAATGCCGCCAGCTTGCCCGCTCTTTTTCTACCGAGGACCAGTGGCAGCAGCAATCCCGCCTGACTGGGGACCGTTCAGCTCCAAACTTTCCACCTAGCTGGTTCTTTGGTATGGCTTCGGGCACCTGCTACTGCACCTGGACGCTCCTCAAAACTTATTCCTAAATACATCGGGCCATACCGCGTTGTAGAGCAAACGTCACTTGTCAACTATATCGTGGAGCCCATCATCCCATCCACAGACCTACGCTACCGCGGCCGTGACACTGTCCACGTCTCTCGCCTGAAGCCATATTATGACCCATTAGTCGTTTCTTCTCCCTCATCCGCCAGAATGGCGCCTTTTTCTGCAAAGGGCGATTGTAGTGAAGAAGAGGGGCCTCAGCGGCATTTCTCGGCGCCTCAGGGGCGTCGCCATCAGCATGAGCTCGTGCTTGCTGCGCTTGGCCGGACGCTGCTGACTGCTTCGTCTTCTGCGTTCTGCTCTGCAAATAAACCCCGTTACAGTATTTATCATTTAGGTGAACGTTAAAGAACTCCACATGGTGAAAATTCCCAAAGCCTTCCACTATGGCGTCCTTCATAAACATATCAGTGAAATAACTTCCTCGAACAAAAATCCTTGATAATTACAGTTGATTCTTGAGCCATACATTGAAGATTCCCTGCTACTGGCCTGTCTGGAAAGTGTGGACAAGAGTCACGCAGAAGGGCCGGCAATAATTCTGAAAAGTTTCTCCGAATTCTTCAAGTTAATTGTATAAATGTTAATGTATCAAAATGACATGCCATCTGACTTTGTTTAACAAGCCCATACAAAAGCATTTCCGGTTAGAAACAATGTCGCTACTTCAGCAAAAAGCATCACGGCAAACTTTTCCCAACAGCGCTTTTTTTTTTCTTCAGGTGCAATGAATATATATTAGTTCTAATCAGAACATTTTCTGATTATCTGAAATTGTATTGTTCCCCTGCGTCTCTGGTGAGCTTCATTGCATATGAAAATGTTTCACATTTTTTCATCGGCATTGAAGATTGCATCTGGGATTGTGTGGGCTTGGGGTTGTTTTTTTTTCTTTACTACAACAACTTTCCAAAACTGTATCACTACATGCTCTTTCATGTTCCTAAATTTTGTGTTTTCACTTTGAACAATTAATAATTTTATTGACATTCTGATTATTATTGCCATTACTCCTGCTATTGCGAGTGCTATTCCCACCTACTCGTGAAAAATAGTGACCATCTCTATTATGCTTTTACTTTCACCTTTTTGAAGGACTTATTTCAATAAACACGAAATGTGATAACTTGAACTAAAATGCGCAAAATTTATCATTTCCATGGGCACTGGCTGCCGGCATGTGGATTCGAAGTAAACGTTCCCAAAACTATTTTTCTCAGGAAAAAAAAAAGATTACGTTGTCTGTCATTTGAACTGCCAGTTAGTGCCGGATCATGTGGCTGAGCCTTCTTAACGCGACGCACAATGGCACATGCGTGCAGAATGGAATATTTATCAATTTACTCCTGTCTTGAAGTATCATAAATAGTTGTCATATATGCTTCGTACCATGTTTCTATTTCATTGATACCACCATGAAGGGCGACAGTAGAAATGAACCTAAGCATTATTTGAGTGCGCTATAGCCTTTTTTTTTCAATGGACGGTGGCGAGTTAGTTTGGAACGAGATTGCAGCGATAGGCAGAAGCATAGCCTCCTTCCTATGAACAGGCCGTAAAAAAAGCGAGCGTGCGCCTCCAGATTGGCCGCTGGTAGATACACTCGGGACAATAAAGAAAGACAATGACTTGACTTAGGTTAAGAAACTGTGGTCTGAGAACTCTAATGCTACAAGTTTCACTGTCATCATTTTCTTATTAATGAATAAAAATCAAGGTCAAAATTTCAATGTTAAATTTCGTGCTTAAACATTTTTCAGGGGTGCAACAGCCGAACTAGAATTTGGAGTAATTTTCGGAGCAGCAAAATGTTACTTTTGGAGCATTAAAACTCAAATTAGAAGCAGGTTACAAGCGAAAAAACATTCATTTTTTTTCGACGAAAGACAGAATTTCGAGCAGCTTGAGAAAGAAGGCTTAGATTTGAAAATATATATATATATGTGCAAGCCATTTAACATTCCCTGAATCATGCACAGTGAATATGAGCACTGCTACTTCAACAAAGTAGTATTTTCTGTAATCACCCTACTCAGCAAACAATGATGAGGTCCACATTACAAGTCACCAGGCCTGCCAAATTGTTTGAGAATTCAAATGTGGATTTCCCAAGATGGTGACCATAAAATTCGTAAAACTAAAAAAAAACTGACTTTTTACAGCTGCAGAGATGTCATAATGTACTCCCAATAATTTTGCCAGTTACTTTTTTAGGCATCAGCGAGCATATTAGTTCTCACAAATATGTGGCATATGCATACATCAGTCATTGAACCAACTGTGCAGTGTCTAGAGACTACAACTACAAGCCCCTTCTAAATATTATAACGCTTTTCCGAAGGCCACCCATGTACTCTAGCGAAGGTGGCTTAAGCAGTGTTTCTGTACAGGTTAGAACAAGACCAAGACATTTTCAAACCATAACCCTCCCCCCCTCAATTTTTTTTCATGAAGAGGTTAGGTTTACGGCACAACTTTTTGGCTTGCTTGAAAGGCACGTTTGACCAGATAAAGTAATATGGCACGCGCCAGTTGGCCTCGCAATGGCACTGGATATCTATCGCATGTGGCGTTGCTATGGCAACTGACGTGGTCACGGCGTGAACTAAAGCTCGTAGTGTGCAAGCTCGATATGCCGAGAATTTGTACACTTCCAGCTTTAGTTCCTAATAATTCCTAACATGCCATGGCCGCACTTGCGGACAAGAAAATTCATATTTCCAACGAAGTGCTGCTGGCTACGGCAACACATCTTTTGTGTTGTAGTTGCGTCATCCCGCCGGTAAATATCTGCTGTGGTCAGCAGACCGACAGGCACGCGGCGCTGTTACTTCATCTGGTTGATCGAGTTTCGCGAGTGTCTTGACCAAATGAGCAGCTATCTTACACTGTGGTTTAGGGTTAGGGTCTGCCCGCATAAATTGATGATGCAAGCTACAAGTGGCTAAAGTGGTCTCCATTTCTCGCTAAAAATAGGGCAAATGACAAAATTTTGAGGCTGATCGGGCATTTTGGCGAAGTGTGGCACAATTTCGGCAAATTTCATGGTTTCCGCACAGCTCGGCGCACAAATGAGGTATTTCATCAAATTGGCGTAATCAGCGCAGCTGTTGTACCCCTGCATTTGAGCATCACGTAGCAAATTTCAAAATGTCTTTTTCGCATTTTCACGACATTGGCTCAATGAAATTTTCCAACCATCGTATGCTAGGTCTAGCACGCACTGAACACAATGTACTTCATTTTTGTTGAGTAGAAGCTATGTGGGACTCTCCCAGTAGACGCCTTCAATATTTCGTACGTCACTGTGTTTGGCACGGCAATCTCAGTGAAATCTCCACCCAAATTTTCTGCTTGCATTTTTTCTCCGTTGCCGAGCAACATGTCGCGCAAGAGAGGTGTTTTTGGGATAGTGAAACTACAGTTACTAATATGCAAAAAATTGTTTTGCTCTTTTGTGTCCCTTTAAAGAGACTGAAGGCGTACTTCACTTTATGACAGAACTCCTGCAGGAATTAAACCTTCAGTTTTTCGACCTAAGGCTCACACCTTACTCAAGCTGGGATGAGACGGCTGAAACTAAATTGGGAGCAGTTTTTGGAGCAGAAAAATTTCAATTTTGGAGCAGTTAGCAGCCTTTACTAAGTTGTCCTTGGAGCTTAAAAATACCTATGTATAGCAATGTGGGGGCACCAGTGCATATTTGAATTGGCTTATAATACACATTTCAATTATTCATATCTTGAAGGAAGTTTTTGAACAGGTTAATGCTAGGTATGAACTGCACTACTTTTTTCCATAACACACACTTGACCTACTAACCCTCGTAACACATGAAACAATATCTAAAAACGGTTTTCTTGAAGGCTAGGTTCTGCAGAAACATTAAGAAAACACACACATCACACTCAAAAAGAATATAAAAAATTGTGATTGCACAAGAACCTTAGTGACGTAACAGTGGTCGTTTGCTTAAAAAAAGCCTGAAGTAATAGCGTCAAGAGCTTTTAACAAACAAAAGCATGCTGCACCGCCGTTCGCGGCCACCTGATGCAGGACCACCTCAAAGAGTGCAACGCGAGAGCCGAGAAATCTCGCCGCATAGACTATCTCGTAAAGCACGGGCATATGGCACTAAGTGATAAGCGAGTGATACTGACAACGCCTCTCCACATGAGTAACCATGCACTATATTAGAGCACAAGTTGGCCACTTTTACATTTTTTCAATATCTATAGGTCATCACTGTCGATGAAGAACTCCCAATGATACACCGACTTGCAATTGCTGCCTGCGCCGCTCCTTGACTCACGTAAAGTGCTTGTGCACCACAGGTGAAAAAATCCCTGTCCATGCAAAGAAACCGCTGATCATAAAGAGGCAGGTTTTATTGCAAAAAAAGAAGAAAAGAAAGAAAACGAAGTCAACCTGCCGCCGACGGAAGCACTGATTGAGATAAGCCAAAAGCTTGCGTAGCCCAGGGCCGGCACACATGCAGCGACAGCTCTTTAAGCACTTGTTACGAGTTTCGATTACAAAACGAAGCAGTCGCGAATCGCCATTAATGAAAACTGGGCCAAGTGATTGCCGATGCGTATCGTGTCAGGAATAAAGCACCAAGGTGCCGGTTAATATCGTTTACAATGGTTTGAACACTCGTTTTGTCACCGCGGCTTCGCATGTAACCAAGTGTTTTTCTCTACCTGCAGACACTGATGTGCGGATTTCATTTGCGATGGCTTTTTTTAAATGCAAAATGCAATGAGAACTCGCCTGTCTAAATGAATTAGTAGCTAATGGGTGTCAACCAGGAATAGGTTGCACACATTCTGCCGCTCACGGAACCCATTTTGAGAACTTACGTGCACGTACCAGAACATCAGGGAGACGCGTTAGATGCAGGGAAAAAATAACTCCACGTTTACAGCTACTCGCTCACAGCAAACACGTACTCGTAGGTGACCGCATTCATCAGCGAAAACATGAAAGTCACAATGCCTGGAGGAACCCGCTATGCACGGCGGAGAACCGGAGAGTCAACCCCGCTATGCTTGCCACCCATCTCGGTGGTTTTCGCTAGCCGACAGTGGCGCTAGAACACGCAGCCTTGCTAGTAGAAGCAGCACGCTCGATGCACGGCAGCACATTTTTGTGGGGTCACGCATATTTTCTAAAGTTTAAAGATTATGGCGGCAACACGGGAGCCTTTGTCACTGGCAAGATGAAAAGTGAAACAAAAACACACACACACACACAATTGGGTGCGTCTTATTAGTCAAACTCGCTATTTTTTTCCCACTGAAGCCGAGGTCGGCACCAAAATTCTAGCTTTTGAGGCTGTTTCGGAGCAGTTCGGTGCAATTTTCTTGATTACTATGCTTTTAGAGCAGCTTGGCGCAAAAAAAAGAACGGAAATGTATTAAAAATGCGCAAGGTGAGCAGCTGTCTCAATCTTTACCAATGCATGTGTGTTGGCAGTACAGGCCCAGGTCGCAACAGCCTTTTGCCTTACACATTAGCTAATTCCAAATTGATCAAAGATGGATTGGCTGCATCTTTGGTACAGGAGGCTGTGTGCAAGTCATGTGTGCACAAGGTGTTGAGCAGTGCTTATGCTCAGATCCAGAGGTTTCCAACAGCAGGGTTTCCACATTATGTGGTCACTAGATCCTGCGAAAAGGTGGCGAGATGGATCAAACATTTAAGCAAATGCGAAGTCTGTGAGAAAAATCATGAAAGCCGCTTTAGCCTGCTGCCCTACGTTCAAGTTCTTTATTGATACAATGTGATGATGTGGATTGTGTGGCCCGTGACGGGGCGAAGAGGGAACGGCAGTTCTGCTCTGCGGTACGCCTTGGAGGGGAAGACGAGGAAAAGGAAGCGGGAGTGGGGCGTGCGGCTCGAGCAGTTGGAGCGTGACACAGTTGGAACGGCAGCTGCTGGTCGGTGGTTCGGGTCGCGACATCGCTTAACCAGGCGTCCGGCAGCCTTGCGGACCTAATGAGCTGGCTTCCTGCTTCGGGCTGCGTCACTCAACCAGTTGTCCGGCAGCCTTGCGGACCTGGTGAGCTGGCTTCCCGCTCTGTGGCCGGCGCTGACACGGGGACCGGCAGCATAGTCTGTTCGTGGCCTGAGGTCCTGGGGCCCGAGTGGTGGCACGAGGTGGCCGCGGCTCATGTTGGCGACGGGCCATTAACCTGCACTGCAGTGGCCTGGTGATCTACCGGCCTGCAGCACCACCATCACCACCACCACCACCTCACCACGGTCAAGGCAGCGTGACTGCACAAGGAACACCGGTGACAACCGACCTCGCCGTAGCGGCAACAGTCATAACGGCGAGTAGGACAGTTCGTGTGCCGAGGCGCGTAGGACGTTTGGCATGTAAATAAGGAACGCTATAGTGTGTTGTGTGTGAATTGTAAGAGTTATCGGTTGTGTTAAAGTCTGTGTTGTGTGTACAGAGTCACCTGACTGCCGGTTGATTTATTCCGGATCCTGGGCCCACATTACACCATCACAAACTTGGCGAGCCTGCCAGGATACCGCCAGTAACATCTCGAACGCGGAAATTGCCAGTCAGGTGTGTGCACGCAGCACAAGACGAAAGACATGGATCTCAATAAGTTAGCGGCTGTAGCAGCTCAGTTAGGCTTGTCTGGCGCGGAACTTCGCGAATGGATTGAGCGAGAGCAAGTTAGGCAGAGAGATGAGCACGCAGCTGAGAGAGAAGAGGCCAAAGAAGCAGCCGAGAGACAACGGTTAGCGGACGAGAGGCAACGGTTAGCAGACGAGAGGCAGCTGCAAATCCTCCAACTTAAGCTCCAGCTTCAGGAAAGTGCTCAAAGTCAGCCATCCGCGGCGGCAGCCCTCGCCCCATCGGCAAACCCGTCATGTCTGAATCCGCAGAAGTTACTACCGCTATTTGACGAGTGACGCGATGACCTGCCCGCGTATTTGCAGAGGTTTGAACGCGTGGCTACTGGGCAAGAATGGCCAAGAGATAAATGGGGAGTAGCCGTAAGCATGTGCTTAACTGGTGAGGCACTCACTGTAATTGGTCGAATGTCTGCTGACGAGGCCCTCGACTATGATAAAGTGAAAAAGCCCTACTTCAGCGCTTCAGATTCACGGCATAAGGATATAAAGACAAATTTCGGAAAGCCCGGCCTGAAGATGGCGAAACAGGGAAACAACTAGCAGCAAGGATCTCGAGCTATTTTGGTAACTGGATTGAGATGACTGATGTGCCCAAAACGTTTGAGGGTCTTCGTGACCATGTTATAGCCAAGCAATTCTTGCGTTGCTGTAATCCGAAGCTGGCCATCTTCCTGAAAGAGAGGGAATGCAAAACCCTTACATCCCTTTCAGAGTTCACCGACCACTTTCTTGAAGCGCAGGGAGTCAATAACATTGGTAAAATTGCAGATGATACAAAGGAGGCAAATAAACCCGGTGCTATGTCACAGTACAAACAGCTGAGTTGCTTTCTGTGTCACCGCAAAGGACATAGCGCTCCGGATTGTCGTGCGGTTCCGAAAGAGTCTGTGAAATGCAAAACATGTGGCCGGCTTGGCCACAAAGCCACCGATTGCAAGGATCAGAGCAAAGACAAGTCGGTGTCTTGTGCCATGATAGAACAGAAAAAACAGGATTACTTCCCTATGGCCAAGTCCAAGGATGAGACATGCGCTGCTGAATGCCCCAAGAAGTGCGAGAACCAACCTATGTTCTTAGTCGACAACATGTCAGTGGTCGAAGGACGAGTGCTTGGACAACGCGCACGTGTCTTACGAGACACAGGGAGCAACACGACCATCGTCCGACGCGAGTTCGTGCCGGATCGATGCCTGACCGGGAAGACGGCAAGAGTTATGCTTTTGGATGGAAAGGCCAAGGAACTACCGGAAGCAAACATACAAATACACACGCCCTGCTTGTGTATTTGTAAGACCTCGTGCTCGGCAATACCTTTGTAAGACCTCGTGCTCGGCAATATTCCAGGAGTAAAAGGATCATAGGAGCCAGATACTACCTGGGAGTACTCTGACGCCCTGTTCCCTGAATCGACTTGTTCGAGCAAAATCCCGGCATGCTGGGAAAAGTCAACCTTGCTTTCTGCCGTCGTCCGGACGCAGGGGAAGACGGAAAATATGATGAAGATTCCGCTAGTTGGTTCGCTAGAAGTGATTCGAGTGCAGCTAACTGAGAGCCAAAAAGACGACCCAAGTCTGAAGAGTTGCTTCAGCAAGATTGGGAAGGAGTTTCACTCCAATAAAGACATGACGTACCACTTTTCTGAAGAGGCTGGTCTACTGTATCGACATTACCGCCTTTCTACGGGGAGGACCTTTAAGCAAGTAGTCGTGCGAAGGACACTTTGACAACACATTTTGAAGGTTGCACACGAGGGCATTATGGCTGGTCACCAAGGCGTGCGACGTACCACAGACCGTATCCTTGTGGATTTTTACTGGCCAGGTATGCATGAAGAAATCAGACGGTTTGTCAAGTCGTGTGACGTCTGCCAGAGGACAACGCCGAAAGGGAAAGTCGGAGTCGCTCCGTTGGGCAACATGCCTCTCATACGGACACCATTCCGAAGAGTCGCCATTGACCTGATCGGACCGTTATCTCCTCGATCAGATAAGGGAAACCGCTATGTGCTTACCCTCATTGACTTCGCTACTCACTATTCTGACGCAGTAGCCCTACCCAGCATCGACGCTGTTAGTATGGCAGAAGCCCTCCTTGAAATAATTTCCCGAGTGGGCCTGCCTCGAGAAGTGGTTACCGATCAAGGTAGAAGTTTCACGTCGGAACTCATGAAAGAAGTGGGCCGACTACTAACTGTAAAGTTTTTTGTACCACCCCATATCATGCCATGGCCAATGAATTCGTCGAAAAATTCAACGGTACGCTGAAGGCCATGCTCTAAAGGGTGTGTCAGGAGAAGCCGCGGTCATGGGATCGCTACATTGCTCCTCTTCTCTTCGCTTATCGCGAAGTACCGCAAGCCAGCTTGGGCTTTTCACCATTTGAGTTAATCTACGGCAGACATGTGCGTGGACCTTTGAGTGTTTTAAGAGAGCTGTGGACGAACGAGAACATTGAGGATGAAGTGCGAACAACGTACACTTACCTTGTGGACCTTGGAAACCGACTCGAACACACCTGTAACCTCGCTCATGAAGAGCTTGGTAAAGCACGTGAAAAGCGAAAGCTTTATTAGGACCGTAAGACCCGCCACAGAAGGCTACGGCCCGGTGACAAGGTTTTAATTCTCCTTCCTACAGACACCAATAAGCTTCTCATGCAGTGGAAGGGCCCGTTTAAAGTTGCTGAAGCCAAGAATGATGTTGATTAAGCAATTGACTTAGGGCAGAGCATCAAGGTCTTCCACGTGAATATGCTGAAGAAGTATGAGGAAAGAGAAAGTAACGTCTCCTCATGAGGTGGCTGCAGTGAATACTACAAGTGCAACACCTGGGGAAGAGGCGAACAGTGAGAGCAACGACTCTGAGGATACCATCCCCTCTCTCAGTCTATGCCAAACACAAACGGCATCAGACGTCAAGATATCGCCCAAACTGCAGACAGACCAACTTCAACAAGTTCGACAATTGTGCGAAGAGTTTGCAGACATATTTTCGGACCTTCCCGGCAAGACACAACTTGTCGAATGCTCTCTTGACCTCGTCATCGAAAAGCCGGTTCACGTGCCTCAGTACCCGATTCCTCTAGCGCTGCGTGAGAACGTCGAAAAAGAGGTACAGGAGATGCTTCGAATGGGCATAATCGAGAAATCAAAGTCGCCATATCATGCGCCGAGCGTTGTCGTCAAGAAGCCCGACAACACCATACGGTTGTGCATTGACTTTAGGGAGCTGAACAAGACCTTAATTTTCGACAGTGAGCCAATTTCGAGAATTGATGTTGTTCTAGCTCTTGTGGGGAAACAGAAATTTTTCTCGAAATTCGATTTCACGAAGGGCTATTGGCAAGTGCCCATGGCTCCAGGCAGTCGTGAAAAGACGGCATTTTCAAGCATGACGGGGCTCTACCACTTCGAATACATGCCTTTTGGGATTAAGACTGCCCCAGCAATATTTGCACGCCTTATGAGGAGAGTTCTAGGCGATTTGCCGAATGTGCATCATTATTTTGACGATGTGGTCATCACTACTAGCACATGGCATGAATATATGGAAGCCTTACAACTTGTCTTCGAAAGAATCCGCAATGCAAACCTCACAATCAAACCGAGCAAGTGTGAGATCGAAGAGCGTACCATTACATTCCTCGGACATCGCATTGGCGAGGCGAAGGTAGAACCAATGCTGAAAACGCTGGACAAGATCCTAGCCGCCAAGCGCCCCACGACGAAGAAAGCTGTACAATCCTTTCTCGGTCTTACGGGCTATTACAGGCAGTTCATTCCGAACTACGCAGAGATTTCCAAGCCCTTGACTGACCTTACCAAGAAAGGCCAACATCACATCGTATCGTGGGGACCAACGCAAGAAAAAGCATTCACCGTGCTGAAAGACAAGCTCGCCGCAAGTCCCATACTGCAAGCACCGGATCTTTCGAAGCCTTTCGTGCTCCGTACTGATGCCTCAAGCACAAGCATCGGCGCAGTGCTTCTGCAAAACAGTGGGGACGATGTTTTACATCCGGTTGCTTATGCTAGTCGCAATCTGCTGCCTAGAGAGGCCCGCTATTCCACAATAGAGCGTGAATGCTTAGCGCTCGTGTGGGCTGTTCAGAAGTTCCACATTTACTTATGCGGAAAACCCTTCATTATTCAGTGCGACCACCAGCCACTCCGGTACTTGCAGTCAGCCAAACACGTCAATAATCGAGTGTTACGATGGAGCTTACTAATGCAAGAGTACAGCTTTACCGTAGAATACATAAAAGGCTCAGACAATGTAGGAGCGGACTACTTAAGTCGCATCTGAATTGCTCTAATCTTTCTCCACTTCTGTATTTTTCATGTTTTTTTTTTTCATTACGTGCTGTGTGGATCACAACCATTCGGATTCGTGTGAACTTGTATCCTCTTTACAAATGTGCCTGCACTTTTGCCTACTCACCGCCTGGCGTGGAGTGGAATAGTTGCTCACAACTATCTTAAGTGGGGGGTGGTGTGATGATGTGGATTGTGTGGCCCGTGACGGGGCGAAAAGGGAACGGCAGTTCTGCTCTGCGGTACGCCTTGGAGGGGAAGACGAGGAAAAGGAAGCGGGAGCGGGGCGTGCGGCTCGAGCAGTTGGAGCGTGACACAGTTGGAACGGCAGCTGGCGGTCGGTGGTTCGGGTCGCGACATCGCTTAACCAGGCGTCCGGCAGCCTTGCGGACCTGGTGAGCTGGCTTCCTGCTTCGGGCTGCATCACTCAACCAGTTGTCCGGCAGCCTTGCGGACCTGGTGAGCTGGCTTCCCGCTCTGTGGCCGGCGCTGACACGGGGACCGGCAGCATAGTCTGTTCGTGGCCTGAGGTCCTGGGGCCCGAGTGGTGGCACGAGGTGGCCGCGGCTCATGTTGGCGACGGGCCATTAACCTGCACTGCAGTGGCCTGGTGATCTACCGGCCTGCAGCACCACCATCACCACCACCACCACCTCACCACGGTCAAGGCAGCGTGACTGCACAAGGAACACCGGTGACGACCGACCTCGCCGTAGCCGCAACAGTCATAACGGCGAGTAGGACAGTTCGTGTGCCGAGGCGCGTCGGCCGTTTGGCATGTAAATAAGGAACGCTATAGTGTGTTGTGTGTGAATTGTAAGAGTTATCGGTTTTGTTAAAGTCTGTGTTGTGTGTACAGAGTCACCTGACTGCCGGTTGATTTATTCCGGATCCTGGGCCCACATTACACCACCACATACAAGCTCTTTTTAGTACATGAAAATACACAATACTTGTCAGACGTGTTCACAAAATGGCGCATAATTAAGAGAGTCGCACCCAGCTATGATGCGGCAGTAGTATGTACGGCTCTCAAGAAGCTGGGCAGCACTTGCACACGTGTTAAGCTCGGGGCCAAAGGCAAAACCAAAAATAAGGGTGTATGTGGTCAGAAACACCGAAGCTCCTCCATTCCCTGTGTTACAGGAGTAGTGTACAAGATTCCTCAGTCATGCGCCAACAGTTAAATTGGTCAGACTGGTAGGTGCATGTTAGATTACGGGGGCACCAGAAGAAATGCGAAAAGAATATCCGAATATCAACTTGTTTTCTTATTGAACAGAGTGTCACTAAAAGCTACTGTTTAACAACATTAGCAGCGCAACAGCCGAAATACAACTTGGAGCAATATCAACAGCAGCAAAATATTACTTTTGGAGCACTGATATGTAAATTTCAAGCAGGTTACAGGGAAAAAAATATGAAATTTTCATCACTCGATACCAAATTTTGAGCAGTATAAAAAAGAAGGCTTACATTTAGAAACAAAATATGGATAAACCATTCGACATCACCTAAACTGTGCAGTGTGAACATGAGCCCTGCCATTTCAATAAAAGCGGTATATTGAACCACCCCACTGAGCCAACAGTGATAAAGTCCATATAAGCATTTGCTGTGCCTGTAAAATCATTTGAGAGACTGCGAATTTAAATATGGATCTGCCAAGCTTCCGACCATGAAATTTGGGAGCTTCCTGAAACCGAAGTGCACTGGTGGTGAAAAATAAAACTGGTGCACAATTTAGTTTGCCTTTTTAGGGAACAAATATTATACACTGCTCCAAACTATTTCCAGTAGCATATTTACACATCAGTGATTACACTGATACTAATAATTAGGCAGCGTACAAACGCATGAGTAAGTGAACATTATGTGCTGTGTCCCGTTACTAGGGACAACAGCCCCTTTCTAATCTCAATGCGCTTTTCCACACAGCACCGGTGTGAAATGGCAAAGGTGGCCTATTGGGATTCCCCGCACGGGTTAGAATCCCAAGCCAACAAATTTTCTAATAACTACACCTCCCCTACCCCAACTTCCAATCTTTTTTTCACCATGTGGTTAGGTATCGCTTCGGCTCTCCCTTGAAGGCGCGTTCGACCAGGTAAAGTAAAATGGCGTGCACCCGTTGACCTAGTGACAGTACTGCAGATGTCCATCGCCAGGACCGTGGCCGGAACGAGGCAACTTCAAGACAAAAAAGGGGGGAGCGCTCAGATATTTCAATTAAATAAGGAGTGTCCAGTTTTTTTAGGCTTTCTTCACAAACTGTGCAATATTTCACCGCAGCTCTGGAAGATGAATCAGTTCTCGAAGCTTACCAAGTTTTCACCTGTAGATCAAAACAGCATTGAGAGGAAGTCACAGTGGCTATAAGCCCATCCTACAGACGTAATCTATAAGCAAAAAACCCTGTGAGCTGAGGTCGTAGATGGCAGAGGCGTTGCCAGAAATTTTTCGAAGGGGGCGCCACCTTGATTAGAATGGGTCCCAGCTAGGCAAGTAGATGTGGTAGGCCGTTATTTTCTGCGCCCCTATATACCATAGGAAAATATTGGGAGGGTAGAGGCATGGGCCTGGTGTGCCAGCCTCTGGCTACACTACTGGTGGATGGAAACCAGTGTGGTCGAGTACACACATAGAGAAGGAAAGCCGGGGAGGACGGTGGGAGTGGTACAGGCTACTGTTAGGTTAGATACCTTGGCGAGAGAAGTAGCTCTAACTGGAGCGGCACTTGTATGATGACACGACTATATGCAACGCTTATGACGCGCTCGCGGCCCTTTCGCTAGCTTCACATATGCCAAATATATAGAATTAGGTGACGGTAATTGACGACGAAGGTGAAGAACACGTCCAAACATGATAATCATAGCAATGCTGAAAGTTTAGGGCAAATTCACCTTATAATCGGCCAATCCCCTTCTTTGGGTACGAGCCATTTGCACAGGGAAACAACAAACAAACAAACATGCGTACCGTGCAAAACACGACTACATGTTACGCTCATAGTGCGCTCGCGGTCGTTTTGCTAGCTCCCCATGTACAGAATTTGTTGTTACATGACTTCAATAGATGGACAAGGTATATGACTGGTGGAAACATCATAATCATGGTACATGTGCGTCATGTGAAACAAGACTACATGCCACACTCATTGTGTGCTCGCGGCCGTTTCGCTAGCGTCACATATATCGAATTTGGTATTACGTGACATGAGTGGACGAAGACGGTAAACGACATGTCCAAACATAATAATCAGGATGTACGTGCCATGTAAATCATGAGTACATGCTACGCTCATAGCGCGCTCAGTGCCGTTTCGCTAGCTCCACACATACCAAATTGGGTATCACATGACGTGACTGGACGACGAACACAAATTCCAGGCGCAAACATGACAGTCATGTCATAGAAGTCATGTACGGCATAATTTACGTCCGCCTCGTAACGTTGTGCAGATTTTAAAGGTATATATCAACTTTCCTCATTCCAGCATTGCATATGATCTATTCGACTGTACGTGGGATCTGCCAATTTTTTTACCTGACTCATCGCTCATTCATGACCTCGTTGAAGCTTTCAGCTAGTGCGTCACCATGGCTGGATGTAGGCGCGTAAGCCTGTGCCACCATCATCGTGTATTTCTTATTGAGTTTAATTACGATACCTACAACCCTGCCAATAATGCTATAGTATTCCACTATGTTACCAGCTACATTTCTGTGGATAAGGATAAGACCTGCCCGAACCCAGAGATTCTTAGCACCCTCTGCAGCTTTGCATAAGAGGGTGCTGACAGTCATGTTATGGGTACCAATTTTTGTTCAGATCCCATTATCCGAACGGCAAGGAGAGCGAGAAGTCGTTGGCGGATACTACCTATCTATCTATCTATCTATCTATCTATCTATCTATCTATCTATCTATCTATCTATCTATCTATCTATCTATCTATCTATCTATCTGTCTGTCTGTCTGTCTGTCTGTCTGTCTGTCTGTCTGTCTGTCTGTCTGTCTGTCTGTCTGTCTGTCTGTCTGTCTGTCTGTCTGTCTGTAGAAGCCGGAATCCATAGAAGTGCCATACAAGTCGGAATCCGCTAAGGCGTGTGTAACAACTCACCTGCAGAAGCAAATATCGCGCTGAAATGAATGGCGCTCTAGCGTCGCGCCTCTCCCCGGTCAGCGCTTAGCAGAGCAGCAGGAAATTTCGGGGTGCTAAGCCGCGACAAGAAGGAGGACAGCAGCGGCGTGCGTTGAAGAGGTCAGGCATGAGCCCGCCTCCAGCCGCCACTGCTGCAAATGTTGGTGGTAGTAGCAAATACTCAAGTGAGAACCTTGAGGACTGAAGTGGAGAAGGGTTTCACGTGAACCGCAGTTCAACATGGGTCACCCACGGCGTGGTTCTCTACGGGGACGGCTGGTGAGAACCACGCCACGCGCGTGCAATCTCGGAGGCCGTGTAAGGTTCCTCGTAGTTCAGTGCTTTCTCCATACGGAGTGCTAGCAGCCGACACTACTACTTCCGCTCAGTTCAGAAGTGACGCCATCACAAAGAAACAACCATGTTGCCTCCCAGCAGTAGACGTTGCTTTAATCTCAGAGGCGAAATGTGTTAAAGCGGCCGCCGCAGCGAACGCTCGCAATCGACAACGTGTGCTAATTATTTGGAGTGCAGGATAGCTAGTAACGAGGAAAATAACCAGGGAAACTCTTTGACAGATAATATGGACAGATACGATTCCAAAGTGGCACCAATAAATAAGACATGTAGAGTCTTGGGAAGAAATAGACGTAGCCACGAGAGGCCGAGCCAATTCAGACATAGGGTATATTAACATGCAGGGAGGCTGGAACAGGCTGAAGAGGGAAGGGATAAAAGAACAGCTGAAGGAGGAGAGGCCGATGTATACGGTTTTGTAGAAACACATCTTAAGGACATGGAACAACCTCCTAACAATCCGGACTACGTGGGCGAATATTGCAAAGAATAGAAGGCAGCAGAAGGGGGGCGGGGTGCTGTTGAGGCATTCATTCATAAAAGTACAGACTGGCAAAGGGTCAAGCAGGAGTGCAAGGAACATTTATGGCTAAACGGGAAAGTGGCAGGGCAAATGACACTCCTTAGTTTGGTGTACTTGTGCACGGGAGCAAACGCCAGAGAAGAAAAACAGGCAATCGTGGAGTGTATATCAAAGGAAATTGAAGAATTAGGAGGAGAGTGCGAGATAATTATCCTAGGAGATATGAATGCGCACAGAGAAGATATAGATGGTTATACCAACCCGACAGGCAACATCATTATGGATATGTGTGAAAGGCATGATTTGATAATTTGTAACAGTAATGAGAAGTGTAAAGGGCAAATAACATGGGAAGTAGGAAGTCTGCAGACGACGATAGATTACGCACTGATGTTACATAGGATGTATGATAGGCTCAGGGGAATGCCCATAGAGAATGTGGCTCCAGAAGTCTGGGTAGTGATCACAAACGTATCAAGCTAAGTTTCGGAAGAGCACTGAAAGTGGGAAGGAGACGAAATGAGCAACTACAAGAAAATTTTTATTCAGAAAGCCAAATATAAAGAGCTACTAAACAAATCAAGAAAGTAATCACTGAGGATAAGAAAACAGGGTGGACATACACGAATCTAATTAGACCGTTTGAGCTAGAGCTTGCGAAGGCACGTGAAAAGTCACCCCGGAAAAGAAGACACATACACAAAAGTTGGTGGGATGAGGAAGTTAAAAGAGCCATAGCAAAATGTCAGGAAGCCTCTAGGGAACACAGACATGCTAAGCAGCGGGGTGAACCAACAGATGACGTTGAAAGGAAATGGGACATCTTTCTATGCTGCAGAAGAGAAGCTTCCGTTCTGATCAATGAAAAGATTCGAAGAAAGGGGGCTCAGTGGCTGGCAGAAGTACATAAAAAGGACAGAAAGGCAGCTGCGAAATTTTGGAACCATCTAATTTCCCTAAGAAATAAGACGAGCCTAGATCAGAGGTTTACAACTACAGCTCAATGTGCTAGGCCAGAAGTGGACGAAGCTATTGAATATAAAAGAACATTGGTGACAGAAAAATTTCAACGAAGAAGTGTCTTATGTTCCACAATAAACAAGGATGAATCAAGCGCAATGGCTCCATTTTCACCACGAGAATAGGAAAGGGCCGAGAAGAGTAGTGGTTCCTAGTAGTACATCAACAGGCCCAGATGACATTCCAATTATGCTGATAAAGACATTGGGTCTGAAATTTAAGCAGACATTGAGAGAGGCCATGAGCAAAATAATAATCGATGGTGAAGTCCCCGATGCATGAAAACTTAGCAGTATGAGCATGATCTATAAAGGAAAGGGAACAAGCTGACATAAACAACTACCGTTCTATAACAGTGACATCAAAGGTGTACAGGCTGGCGATGCAGATTATAAAGGAAAGGCTGCAGGCATGAATAGAAGACGAGGGGGTGCTGGGGGAACTGCAGAATGGGTTTCGGAAACACAAGAGGTTGAAAGATAATCTGTTCTCACTGACGCAGTGCATCGAAATCGCAAAAAAGGGAACACAGGCCCCTGTGGCTCGCATTTTTGGATATTGAGGGAGCGTACGATAATGTGGTTCAAGAGGACTTCGGGGTCTTGGCTTCGACCTCTCTTTCGTCAAACAAGAAAAACTCATTCAGCAGGCACTACCAGCATTTATGTACGCAGATGATATAGTGCAAATTGCCGACAACAACGAAGATTTGCTGAGATTGATCGACATATGCGGCGTGAGGGCGATAGGTTAGATTTCACATTCAGTAAGAAAAAATCAGTAGTCATGATTTTTAATAAAAATGAAGGTAGTGAACATAGAATACAGGATCTCACGCTAGAGATAACGGATAAATATCTTGGCGTATGTATAAGCAATGGGACCGAGTACCTAAGGAAACACGAAATATACGTGGCGACTAAAGGTAACAGGAATGCAGCAGTGATGAAAAATGGTACACTGTGGAATTACAATAGGTATGATGTTGTGAGACGAATATGGAAAGGGGTCATGGTTCCTGGTCTGATGTTTGGCGATTTGGCCTTGTGCATGAGATCAGAAGTTCAAGAAAGATTAGAAATTAAGCAACGTGGAATGCGTAAGCTTGCCTAAGGAGCTCACCGGAATACACCAAATCAGGGGGTACAATGTGATATGGGATGGAAATCATTTGAGGGCAGAGAAGCTAGCAGCAAAATAAAATTTGAGAAGCAATTGAGAGAAATAGAAGAGGAGCGTTGGGCTAGGAAGGTTTTCAGCTACTTGTACATGAAGATTGTCGATACAAAATGGAGGAAGCGAACCAGGAAATCGACTGGTAAATACTTAGAAAACAGCAGGGGTCCAAACTAAAAACAATTATCGGTTAAGAAGAAGGTGAAGGAAGCTGAGTCCGATATGAGGAGAATCGGCATCTTACACTAGAGATCTATCGAACTTTTAAGCAGGAAATTGCCAAGGAAAAGATCTATGATAATACTCGGGGTAGTTGTGTACTGTTTGAGGCCAGGACGGGAGTATTGCGAACCAGGACATATCGGACCAAATACGAAGGGGTAGACACGGTATGCAGTACGTGTGGAGAGGAAGAGGAAACTGCCGAACACTTGATAATGTTCTGTAAATGGCTTCGCCCAATAATTCAGGATGATGGCCCCGACTTTTTCAAAGCACTGGGATTTACGGACAGGAATGGCCAAATAGACCTTAAACGGGCAGAATTAACTAGAAGGAGGTTATCTGATTAGTGGCTAAAGTCAAGGCACGAGTTAATATTAAACCTTTCACTTCAAAGTACCAGTCCTCAACCTCACTATGTAAAGGAGGAAAAAGGATAAATCTAGTTTTGGGTTCACTAAGTATTACGGTTTCGTGGCGTTAGCCACCGACCGAATAAAGGGTACAGCCATATCAATCCATCCATCCATCGTTCGGGGGAGAACAGGAGAGGGCCGGAAACCAGCTTTTCGGCTCAAGTCGCAGGCATCTATCTAGAGGAGGCGTTAAATGTACTTCCTCAGGGAGAGCATTGAGCTGCGCAGTCTGAACGACTACAACCTTGTGTTCTAAACACACAGGTTGTCAGCGACTTAGAGTACTCGGTACTCTATTATGAGATAGCTGAAAGGCGTGTGTTGGGCCCAAGGAGGTTTAAAATAAGTTGCTGGAGGGGAAATTTGGGCCCATGACTGAAGCCGTGCAAATGGTAACATGGTTGCGGTGGCAGCCAATTTACTAAGGGCAAGATCTGTTGGAGTTCAGCAAATGTGAAAGAGCGTTTTCCTCGCACGCCCAACGCGTTTAACGGGGTGACCCTTTCGCTCAATTATTTCTTTAAATGCGTCCCCGTGTTACTATTTGTCTTTCGTAAGCCTCGAGTTCAAGGCAAATTTTATTGGAGATCGCGGATATTCTAGTCTCGTTTGATTATTTCTTCGGAAACAACTATGATTTAATTTATAATAAGCATAGCCTTTAGAGTAATAAATCAAAGCCACTTGATGTATAAGTGGGCACCACCAGAAAACAGCATGTTTCTGGGATCATTGGCAAACTCTGGCTTCACTACGGCTGGCTAAACATTGCTGGCGGATCCACTTTCAATGTTTTCAAAGCTTCTTGACTGGGCCTCACGTTTGATGTGTCTAGAAAAAGTGGGTATCGATTTAGAATATTAGTAACTCTAGTATGGGAGAACATGAAGCCGTACCGTGGGCCTGGTAGATAAAATAATGTGTTTAGAATAAATGCACGAGAATGTAGAGTACGATTTACTCTACTAAGGGAGAGCAATAAGCAGTCCCTGGGCAAATAAGCCCTTCCAAGAACAGGGGGGGAAGGTATTAGAAAAACAGGGTAGCAATTTAGAGTACAGGGTACTCTACTATGGGAGAGCTTAAAGTCATCCCGGAGTCAAAAGACACATTGCCGAGAAATAGTATTATAAAAGATCTCATACAACCATTCCTTTTTAAGCAACCTGATGATATAAAGCCTACATGGTTGCTTTAGCTACTGGGTTCATTTTCCACACAGTTTAAAAAAAAATACAATACAGTGCTTATATAGACACTGAGCATGTTCAAGTGTGTCGCCACAGGCACAATTCCTTTATTTAAAATAATAAAGAGCGCATGCCCTTCACCTTCATAAGCAGAACCCGACAGCGTAATCGCGAGCCACCTGCATCGCAGGCGTGGTCGGTCGTCACCTGTATGTATGCACGGCCGCTCGATGACTACGCACCACATGGGGTGCTGCCCGCTACGTCGAACCGGTTTGTGCGGGCGCCGCTGTGAAAAGAAAGTTGACAGTTGCTGCTGCTTTTTTCTGTGGGGGCGCTGATAGTATGGGACAGCTGCAGACTGCAGGCGTGGATAGAGGATGATGGGGTGCTGGGGGAACTGCAGAATGGGTTTCGGAAACACAGGAGGTTGGAAGACAATCTGTTCTCACTGACGCAGTGCATCGAAAATAGCAGAAAAGGAACACAGGCCCCTGTGGCTAGCATTTTTGGATATCAAGGGAGCGTACGATAGCGTGGTTCAAGAGGAATTGTGGGGAATACTGGACACACTAGGCGTGGAACATATGCTGCCATTTTTTTTTTCAACTGAGTATTCGGTGTCAGTTATTATTTTGGGGAATGCGCCCGCTTTCTGAATACGCCGTGATCTGAGTACGTGGAAAAGGGTAGTGACAAAGTTCTCTGAAAATCAGTATGTGAAGCTTAGGTCGTACGTCGAAGGGGAGTGATACAGCCACCTTCAGGGGGGGGGGGGAGGTCTCATTGGATTTTCGAATTCGTTTTTTGAGTTTCGTTGCAAAATATCTAAGTTTGCATCCAGCTATTGATTGGCTTTTATTAATTGTTTTTCCTTTTTTATTATGTTAATTTAAGTAAATCTACTTCATTTTCACAGCTTCTCTATATGTTCAACTTATTCCTCATGTGTGCATGGATTGCAATTTATTTTCTGCTGATCCTCATTTTAAACTTATAATTCCTTTTTTAGTGTTTATTTCATTGAGGTATACCTGTCTTTCTTTTTTTTTTCACACTTCCCTCACATACGCCATTAAAACACTTGTCCTTGCATCTTTCTATCTGGTTGTTGTATTCCGCTTTCTATGTAACAGCTATGAATGTATATCGGTATTGATGTCGTTATACTTAAACGAAACAGTGTGGAAAGGAATGTTAATAAACTTAGACTGAAACGCCGAATCTCCTACATCTTCGTTCCGTACGCGATATATATCCCACTTGTATGTGCTGTTCAGATGAAAATAACTTGGCAGCATATATTGAAGATTGGAGATCAGTTTGTTTCCTTCGTTTACAATTTATCGGCGCCCTGTGTGACGAGCACAGCGACTTTGTATCGTTACCACAAAGCTTCTTCTAAATGAGAAAAAAAAATCGCAGCATATCCACGGAGTGAATGATGGAGAGTGGGGCGAAGCATTCGTCCATCCATTCATTCTTGCTTCCTTCCATCCATGGGTCAATCCTCCAGTCCGTGCGTGCGTCTGTTCGTGCGTTCGTCCATGAATCCGCCCCTGCGTCCGTTCATGCGTCCATCGATGCATCTCTCTGTGTGTCCATTCGTTCATCTATTCAACCAGTACCACCATCTCGCATCTGTTCATCATATATTCCCCATATAGAAGCACCGCCATCCAGCGGACGTTCCAATGACTAAACGAGAGGTGGCACACGCACACTTTCTTACGGCATGCGCTTCGGGTCTACTTCCCACCTTTAACCACATCGAGTTCATGGTATCTACTAGTTCAGTGCATCCATGGCACTGCGGCCCAGCGCTCGCTAAACCTTTCTAAAACTAAGGAGGTTACGCTCAGTGAGTATAACGTAGCAACCTTTTCCTGTAAGATAGTATTCAATGTACATGCCAATGGCTGCTAATGGGAAATGAGAGACAGAAAAATTCGGCTTATAATTTCTTACGCCTTGCGCTTCGGGTCTACTTCCCACCTTTAACCACATCGAGTTCATGGTATCTACTAGTTCAGTGTGTAGCGGCGAGAGAAGAGAGACGTGAGACGACGTCGAAGGCGGCCGATGGGGCCGTGCCGATCTCGCCTCTTTATTCCAGGCATGAAGCGGAGCCACGTCGGCTACCAGCGTCCGCCACGCCAGGACGTGTCAGCTCGTTCTCCCTCGCGCAGCTCGAGCTAGCATCAGCTGCGCGAGAGGCGCGGCGCAGTGATCAAGAAAATGATGTTGATGATTACGACACTACAGGGCTCCCCCCCTAGCGCTTTACGCGATTTGAAGGCATGTGAAAAAAAAGAAAAAATAGTGACAAAAGCTATATACATGAACGACAATTCATAAACTGTTCATTTGGAAAGTCTAGGTTGTCAACGCTGATGGGCCATCGGTAAGCAGCGGGTCTCTGGTGGGCGACTCTGGGAGAAGCGCAAGGGACGAAGGAGGAAGTGCCTGGTCGCTGTGGTAGCCGACAAGCGGGTCTCACGGTGACCTGGCCGGACAGGCCGAGAGTGGACCGTGTGTCGCGAGGTCATGCTGCCAACGTCGGCAGAGGGCCGGCAGTGCGGGCCCTGACGTTGGGGTCGACGCAACACAGACCTCAAAGTTGAGCGGCGTCTGAAGTGCCGGCATAGACAGACGTGCCGACTCCCGCAGGAATGTGTCCCAACAATACCACCAAGTGCGCGGTGGGCAGTCGGGCACACGACCAGTGGTGGGACACCGCGTCGGACAGGCCGAGTAGGCGCCTGCGCCGTCTTCAGAGCCGTGACCGCAACCTGTGGCCGCGCAGCTGGGCGGCCCAAAAGTTGCCGCAATGTGTGACGCCAAGCACGTCGTCGTCGTCCGACGTAGGGCAACGGGTGGCAGACACGCATGAGACATGAGCGCCGTCGCGTTTGTGACACACGAGCTGGCATTGTGGACACACGTCTGGCCGTTGCCGTCCGGAGCAAAGGCTCCGGGGAATGGCGGTGGTGGAACCCAGCCAGCGTGGGCTCGCCCGGAGCACTGGACGGGACACCTGTGCTCGTGCAATGACCTCCGGCAGTCCGCGCACGAAGGCCGGCGTGCAGGCCTGCACAATTGATGGCCGCCTCCAGCCAACACCCCCCAGACTGCCCCACCGCAGGCGCTGCATGCCCGGTGAGCCCCGTCTGAAGCGGACCGGGCACGTCGTCCTCAAGCGCGTCAGTCACAGTCGCAGCGTCTTGGAAGCCTGGCCGTGGTTGATGGCCTGGCGGCCTCAACCTCAGCTGCGGGAAACTGCGAGGACGATGGTGGTCATTGCCGGCAGGACGTGGAGAACACTGAGGCTGGTCGACAGTCGCCTTCGGACATCGGGGAGGGTGAAGGCTCCGCAACCGGGAGGTGAATAGCGGGCGTGACAATGCCCATCGTCGTGGTAGCCACCGGGGCGTTCGGCGAAGTTGCCGTCGTGGAACCTGACGTGTCAGCCGTGCCGTCAGCCATGGAGGTCGGCTGAGACGAGCCGGTGGTAAGCATGCCTGCAGCGTCGTCAGCCGAGGACGATGAAAACACAAACCCCGTGGCTGACTGGCCGCATTCAGCCCAAATGTCGAGAACCTTGGCGGATGGGCAGTCGCGAGCGCAGGACACGCGTCGCCAGTGGCCAGACGAGAGGTTAGGTCTCGTTAATCAGACGCCGTTGAAGGCGAAAGCCTCGAGGTCGGGAAGTCAATAACGGGCGAAAGGTCACCTGTGCCAGACTCCGATGCGGGCGGCAAGGTGGTCGTCATGGAGTCTGGTGGGGCCACGGTGTCGCGTGCCGTCGCCTTCGTGGAAAACGTGCAGGTGGCAGGTACGTGTGATGAAGCTCTGCACGGGGGCTCTGAGGGAATGTATCTCTCGGGGGGAAGGACAGTCGCAGTGGGGGAGTCTTCTACCTCGCGGTCGTGATTTGGTGCAGGAGTGGATGTTTCTGCGACCGGATCAGGTGTAGAAGTAGTCGAAGCCGGGGTACCAAGGTAGCGGTCAATGGAGGGCTGCGGACCGGTTCGTACCTTGCTCTGCGACGCCTGGGAAACCTGCCTGGTGCGGGTAAACGGAAGCGGACGGTATGTGTTGCCGCTGCGGGCGAGCACCGCAGTGCAGAGGGCATCGTAAGGCTGCGGGCTGGTGCTTGAAGTGGCAGCGAGATGGCGCAACTCTACCGGAAGGGCGTCGAGAAGAATGGCGTGCATCAGCTGCTGGTCCGTGATGCCATTTACCGCAAGAACGGCGTCGAGCTGCATAAACCATACCTTGGGGTAAGTAGATTGGTACGGTGGCACTGGCGGGCAGAGTTGCGGGAACATGGCGGCGGGCCGCTCGGCGAAGGGCGTGTTCTCCGGGTCACCAATGTAGCGACGAGAGAAGAGAGACGTGAGACGACGTCGAAGGCGGCCGATGGGGCCGTGCCGATCTCGCCTCTTTATTCCAGGCCTGAAGCGGAGCCACGTCGGCTACCAGCGTCCGCCACGCCAGGCGTGTCAGCTCGTTCTCCCTCGCGCAGCTCGAGCTAGCGTCAGCTGCGCGAGAGGCGCGGCGCAGTGATCAAGAAAATGATGGTGATGATGATGGCACTACAAGTGTATTCATAGCACTGCAGCCCAACACTCGCTAAACCTTTCTAAAACCAATGAGGTTACGCCCAGCGAGTATAACGTAGCGACCTTTTCCTGTCAGATAGTGCTCAATGCACATGCCAATGGGTGCTAATGTTAAATGAGGGAGAGGAGAATTCGGCTTTTACTTTCTTACGGCTGGCGCTTCGTATATTCTTCCCACTTTTAACCACCTCGAGTTCATGGTTGATACTAGTTCACTGTATCCATGGCACTGCGGCCCAACGCCCGTTAAAGCTTCCTCCAAGTGACTTTGAAAAGAGGAAAAATGAAGAAATAAGCGCTGTACCGTAACTGCCTCTCTCGATGAGGGCAGCTCCACGGTTGAGCGCAGGGAATGGGGGATTTAAAATTAAAGAGACAGAATAAGGGGGGTAAAAGAAGGGTAGTGAAATGCACTAATTCGCTCGTCTCGCGCACGCGCGTACGAAACCAAACGCAGCACACGCAATCCGCCGAAAGACCGCCGAGAAACCGGAGGTGAAGCGATGCGCCACTGCCAGCAAAGAAGGAGAAAAAAACACTTGAAAAGTGGAAAGAAGGTACGGCGCTCCCCGTGTAAGAGAAAGGAAGAAGAGTGGCTGCTCAACGACACCGGTGGTGTCGGGCTGCTCCATCGGCGCGACGAGCCCGTGGGGAAGAGGGCAAAAAAAGAGAGAGAGAAAGCCGTCAGGCAGTTCAGAGCAGCCTACGTAAACAAAGTCAAAGTCACGTGGGACTCCGAGGGGACGTGGCGCGCGGTGGGATGTAAACAACGACAACGCGTGTGTAACGGGCCTGTTTAGAGGCGCACGAAAAGGTCCGCATCGTGGAAAAAGTTCACCAGAGCCTCGAAGGCCCTTAGGAGCGTTATACGATGCGCGCGGGGAAACCGTAGTTGGTCGAGACTCACGTGTGGAAGTCCCAATCGGCCGTATGCATCGAAGAGCCGCCGCCGTTGGTCTGCGTCCGGGGCACTGCAGCAGAACATGCTCGATGGTCTCCGGGCATTCCACACGCACCGGGCTACCGCGGTTGGTGCGGCGAAAATGCAGCTCAGCTGTGCGGCTGCAGTCAGTGCGTAGGCGAAGAAGGACTCGCTTGCTGGATTCCGTGCCGACCGGTTGAGCGCGCGAGCGCTTGCGATCTCCGGCGTCAGTGTAGCTCTGACCGACTGGACTTGCTCTACGCCATCTACCGACGCCGACAAGGGCTCTCGCAGGTGTGCCCCGTCCTCGGACTCCAGTGACCGTGCTCCCATCTTTCCTATATCTTCTATCCCCTGAGTTTGTTGTCGCTCGCTCTGGCCTACCACCTCACGTCTCTTCCTCTTTTCTACACCTTTACTCCTTCCCTTTTATCCCTCTTCACCCCCATCCCTTGTGAGCTACTGTTGAGGTGTCGCTCACTGAAGCAGAGAGTTACGAGGCTCACTATTCTCCTCCTTTCTCTCTTAATAATCACTTTTTTCTAGGCGAAGAAGAAAGGCACGAGCACGCCTGCCAATGCCGATCCTCGGCAGTGGTCGAGGGGGGTTTTCCGTGGCCACACGTGAGTCGGGATAGAAGGCGCGCACATGGCGCGCAATACGAAAGTGCGCTACACCACCCGTGCGGACGAACGTAGTGACGGGGGTGGACTGGTGGTGGGCCTCCTTAGCCAGGGCGTCCGCGGCCTCGTTGTCACGTAGACCGATGTGCGAAGACACCCACTGAAAAACAACGTCACAGCCACTCCGCACAATCACCACGAACTTCCCTGCGATCCTTTGCGCAGTGGGGACGCCACGTTCAGCCCGCGCGAGCGCAAGGTGCACCGCGAATCGCACAACACCGCCGCTGTTTGGTAGGAGTTCGGCGAGCTGATCTGCCGCCAGGTACAATTGACCATCGTCTCAGCTGGAAGCCCGCAATCACCGATATCCGAGAGGGATCGCGCAGGATTACCGGCATGGCCTTTCGCCTCATCGCGGGCAGCACAGGCTGCTCCCCGGACATCCCTTTGCGCCTGTACAACGCGGTGGCCTCTGCCAGAACCCTCTACGCGGTGCCTCTTCTCGGGCTCAAACCGACGCAATGGGCCACGCTCGACGTCGATCACCGTGGCGTCGTGCGCCACCACTTCGGCTTACCGCCATCCTCGCCAATCGGCCCCACCCTAGCGAAGGCTGGCCAGACACTTCTCTCGCTCCGAGCGAAAGGCGCTGCCCTGCGTCACCTGCATCACAAGCATCGGACGCCTGAGGGACGAAGATTTGCTGCCCGACTGCTCGATCGCCCGCACTCAGGTATGGGCGAGCGAGCGCTTGAGTACCGCGCTCTCGTCCCGCAGCCACCAGACTGGGGAGCGCTCCCCATCCTTCCGCACCATGATCCGGACCTCGCGATTTCAACCACGATCCCCGGCATCCGGGCCAAGCGAAACACCCCTCACTGCGTCCCCCAACAAGAGACTGCAGCAGCCATTGAGCAGCAACTCTCCGGCCGCCTCCTCATATTCACCGACGGCTCGGTGACGGCAGACGGTGCAGCGGCTGCCGCATGCGTGGTCCCCGCGATCGGCCTTCACAGACAGTGCCGGCTGCCTTTCACTGCATCATCCACCACGGCCCAACTCGCTAAAGCTTCCTAAAACCAATGAGGGTACGCCCAGCGAGTATTACGTAACAACCCTTTCTTGTCAGATAGTGCTCAATGTACATGCCAATGGCTGCTAATGGGGAATGAGAGACAGGAGAATTCAGCTTTTAGTTAACGCGCACACTGCGAATTTTTTATTGTGCAACAACGCATAGGATCATGATGATACAATATTCTTATTTATGAAAAAAAGAAAAAACGGAGGAGAGAATGTCAAGGGTGGTTTCCCCATTCCAGCACACCAGTGGCTGCTGCAGCTCGACCGGCTTGATTCAGGAGACCCCTGTGGGTCTTCAGGTCAGGTCGGGCGAGGACGACTTCCTAAGGCTCCCCCAGTAGCGTGAGTATCAGAGGTGACTGAACCTTCATAGGCTTGTTCCGGCTGTCCCATGTTACATGTTGCTAGGTCGGTCGTGACCCACACCACGGACATTGGTTTACATATGCATTGGGGTTTATGTGATGTCACCTATGTCAACGCACAGGAGAAATATCCCACCGCCACCACCTTGCAGGTCAAAGCCCAAGACATGTTACGCAATACTACGAGGGACAAACGGGTGCCGCTTTAAGGAGCTTTGCCCCTAAAAAAAGCGTGGCCTGTTAATTGCCTGGGTATTATTTTTTTCTTGCTCTATCTGTGCTGCAGATGACCATTCCAGACTTTGCCAGCTGCTGAAACATCGACCTTGGAGAAGGGCGGAGGTTAATCGCAGCAACTTCCCTCCCTATTGATCTAATGTATAGGGCAGACTTAGCACCTCTCCCCCCCTCTTAGTGAGGGCGGCTGTCACCCTACGCCTCTTCCACCTGCACGCACACTACTAAGTGAATGACACACTGATTTTCAAGGAACTTTGTCACAGCTGCTTTCTGCGTGCGTGAGCCCGAAAGCGGGTATGTTCACCAAATTAAGAACAATTTGTACAGACAAAGAAAAGGTGCGTACTTTGTGGCCTACTTTTTTTCGTTGGTGCTTTGTTCGTCCTGCAGTCATTCATTTATTTATTTGTTTATTTCTTTTTTCAGATACCTACAGAGCCCAAGGGGCATTATTGTAGGGGGGAAACAAAAAAATAATACTATACATGTGGTACAAAACATCAAGAGTTAACATAACGAGATCAGCAATGTGTTTAAAATTACAGATCACGTGACACGTGTACATTCTTAACAGGTCACTCCAAAAATATATCGCGTCTAACATAGAACAGTACATTACTTGTTGACCATTCCAGCCTTTGTCAGCTGAAACATCCACCTCGATTGGGGGGTGGGGGGGCAGGAAAGCACTGGTAAAACTTTATTGTGAGGCATATGCCACTCTAAGAACACTAAAATTGTGTGCGCGCGGCAAAACTACGTCGGACGCCTAGTTTGCGCACCCCAGAGCCACTCTTGACCATATCCTATGGGAATGTCCAGCATTAGTCAGACATTCTGGGGGTGGCGGCCTCCAATGAAGACCTTCGGGCGCGTTGGCGGACTGCGCTGCTCAGTTCGGGCCTGGACAAACAACTTTGGGCGATCCAGCAGGCCAAGGAAGCTGCCGGGAGACACGGTCTCTCCGTTGGCCCCTAGGTGGGAGCCCATCCCAGCAATCTGCCGGATATAAATAAAGTCTTTATATATATATATATCTCTCTTCTAGTTTGTGCAGCTACAGAAGGCTATCTGAATAGTAAAAATTATATTGTAAGCACAATATTGACAACGTTTGACCTTCATCTTCTCCATCTGTATATATTCATCATCACGAAAAAACGTCGTCTTCGTTCGGAGGGTTGATCAGGCGATTCGGCCTAAAAAACGCCGTCGAGACTCCAACGCTGCTACTGTCTTACAAAGTGGTGGAGGTGCTTTGATCCCCAAGTCCTCTCCGACGTCACGTTCCCCTGGAGCTTCGTTCGGGTCGCCACTTGCTTCCCCCGTCCGCTGTCTTGGCTCAAGAACCGCTGCCCGGAACATCCAGCATCCCTGTCCAACAAACCATTCCTGCGTGGATCATCAACGCCCGGCAGCGCGACCCACCCATCTTCTGTGGTCTTCCACGTGATGACGTCGAGGTATGGCTAAAAGAATACGACATGACCAGTGTTTATAACCAATGGGATGAGCCTCAAAAACTTCGTCACGTCGCCTTCTATCTGTCCAATGTCGCGAAAACGTGGTTTTTTAACCACGAGAGCTGCTTCTCGGATCGGCCTACTTTTGCTCAAGTCCGTAGGATTTTTGGAAAACCGAACATCCATACCGAAGTGTCGAAACGAAAGCTTGATGGGCGTGCCCAACTTCCCGGGGAGACGTACACTTCGTACATTGAAGACGTCCTTGCCCTTTGCCACCACGTGAACTCGGCGATGACAGAAGCTGATCGTGTTCGCCACATCATCAAAGGGATAGGCCATGTCGCGTTCAACGCTCTGGCTGTTAAAACCCCCACCATAATTGAGGACGTCATGACGACATGTCAGCATCTTGATGAACTCCAAGCCATTCGATTGCACCCAGACTACCCAGACGCCAGTGACAGCCGGCCTTCCTCGGATGCGGATTTGCGCGCGCTGATTCGCACTCTGATTCGCGAGGAAGTTCAAGCGCAAGGGTTGTCATGTGCACCCGCCCCTCGGCCTCACTCTCAATCTCCTGGTCTGCGCGACATCATCAAAGAGGAGCTCTCATTCATGGCTGGCGCTCTCCTATCGAACACTACGGCGCCACCAACACCATCCATGACGTATGCGCAAGTCGCTGCCATGCCACCTGTCTCGGTTCAGCACGCGCATCCTGTTTCTGCGCAGTCCAACGTAGCAGCATTTGCACCACACTCGCCGGTCCCAGCACCAGTACCAGTGCCTTGACAGCTCCAGCACACTACGCCCCCTGGCACTCGCCTCGCCCAACAGGTTGCTATTGTGGCATTCGGGGCCACATTTCACGATTTCGCCGCAAGCGCCAACAGGACGAACGCCGCGGCTACGATGTTTACGAAAGGGATTCGGAGCCATCCCCTAACCAGTACCAGCGACGCCCTACGACACGTTCCTTCTCTCAGACTTCTCCACTCGCCGCACCTCGCCCCTGCTATCCCGGACGCCGCCAGTCTCCTTCACCTCTACGACGCTCAACATCTCCTCTGAGACCGGCTGTACCTACTTCTGACTACCACTCGGAAAACTAACCGGTGCAGTTTTTGGAGGGAAACCTGCATCGCTCGATCAAACGCCAAGACCTCCAGAGGGCCCAGCCAACTTGTTATTAGTGTATGCGGAAGAGGTACCATGCAGTTCAGGCATTGGTGTATACGGGGGCTGCTATTTCTGTTATTCATGCGGATTTGTGAACTCGTCTACGTAAGGTTACCACACCTTATACTGGCACTCTCTTACGCAGCGCAAATGACTTGCAGATACGGCCATCAGCACAGTGCACCGTTAGAGTTTTCACTGATGGGATCCGGCATCACATTCAGCTTGTCGTGCTGGATTCTAGTGCTTTTATGCTTATTTTAGGATGGGACTTTCTTTCTGATGCTGCTGCTTCCATCTCTTGTCGACAACGACTCATACATATGCGAGAGACGGATGATATTTCCCCGAAATTATCACGTGACCGGCTACGAACAGCCAATGACTTCCTTGTGCCACCTAACCACGAGCACGTTATCACGGTTATGTCTGACTCCATTGACAATGGTGAAGTCCTAGTCAATCCAGCAGTCTGTTGTCTATCCAGAGGGAATGCACTTTCATCGAGTCTTGTCCGCTTCTCCAACGGCACCGCATTTGTCACAGTACTGAATATCACCCTATGAGCCGATTCTGCTGACCAAGGGCACTGTTGTAGTTTCCAGCGTGGACACACAACCTATCTCTGTAGCGGCTTTGGATACCAGTCTGATGGAATCACGTTCAATACCAACACAATCTCCACCCACTACGGCTCTCGTCAATACCATCAGCACGGATCTCACTCCACCGCAAGCAGACGAACTACTGGCGTTGTTGTCTAAGCATAAACTTTCTTTCGACGTACATTCCACTGCTCTCGGCCAGACTTCTGCGGTGGCTCATCGCATACACACTGACGGAACTTCTATTGTCCGTCTTCGACCATACCGTGTTTCTTCCAGCGAACGCGAGATCATCGACAAGCACGTTACTGATATGCTCAAGCAAAACATCATCCGCCCCTCCTCAAGCCCTTGGTCATCACCTGTCGTTCTCGTAAGAAACAAAGACTGTTCGGTGCGATTCTGCGTTGACTACCACGCATTAAACAAAGTAACCAGAAAAGACGTATATCCCTTGCCTCGCATTGATGATGCCTTAGATTCCTTACAAGGAGCGGAATATTTTTCGAGCCTTGACCTGCGCTCCTGTTATTGGCCAATTCCAATGCACGAGGATGACAAGGAAAAAACTGCCTTCGCCACACCCGATGGGCTTTATGAATTTAACGTCATGCCTTTCGGCCTCTGCAATGCGCCAGCAACGTTTGAACGACTAATAGACACTGTATTGCGGGGCCTTAAGTGGAAAACATGCTTATGTTACCTTGACGACATCGTCATACTTTCTTCAACATTTGAACAGCACTTGCAGCGCCTGGATGAAGTTCTGACTTGTCTCGCAGCTGCTGGCCTTCAGCTCAACACCAAGAAGTGCCACTTTGCTAGCAAAAGTATTAAAGTACTCGGACATCTCGTCAGCAAAGATGGAATCCGGCCTGATCCCGACAAGATTACCGCCGTTCTTCTCTTCCCGGTGCCTCAACGCGTCAAAGAGCTCCGAAGCTTTCTTGGCCTTGCGTCGTACTTCCGGTGCTTTATACGAGACTTCGCCACCATTGCTGCGCCACTTCACCAACTCCTTTCTTCGGGAGCGTCATACGTACGGTCGGACGAATGCCAAATGGCTTTTGACACCTTGAAACGTGCCCTCACGTCTGAGCCAGCGCTTTGTCATTTCGATAACGCCACACCCACTCTCCTCCATACTGATGCCAGCAGACACGGACTCGGCGCTGTACTTCGGCAACGAACAGAACGTTATGACGAAGGTGTGATCGCATACGCAAGTCGCACCCTCACAGCAGCAGAGGAAAACTACACCATCACCGAGCAGGAGCGTCTCGCCGTTGTCTAGGTCATCCAGAGGTTTCGGCCATATCTTCACGGCCGCCACTTTACCGTCGTCACTGACCACCACGCTTTATGCTGGCTGTCGACGTTGAAGATTTTGTCTGGACGTCTCGGTCGCTGGATACTTCGTCTCCAAGAATACGTGTTTGACGTTATCTACAAATCTGGCAAGAAACACAACAATGCCGATGCCCTTAGCCGCTGTCCTTTACAATCCTCATCAGGCACTTCTGGCCTGTCGTCAACTGTGAGTGAACCCATCAAAGTGTCTCCGTCAGTTCATTCACTCGCCGCTGTCGATTTTCTTTCTACCTTCAACAACGACACGTTTGCATCCCACCAACGCAGCGACACTTAATGTCGCTCTATAATGCAGCGCCTTCAAGGCTCCTCTCTTCCTCCCAACGCTCGCCCCCATCGACAGCTGCGGAACTTCAAGACTGAAAACTCAATCCTTTACCGCTTTGTCTTCTACCCCGAAGGACAGCGCTGGGTTCCTCTTGCTCCTAGTTCCATAAGGGCGCAGATTTTGGAGGCGTTTCACGATGACCCCAAGGCTGGTCATCTCGGATTTCAAAAAACCTATGAACGCATCCGCAGTCGTTTTGCCTGGCCTGGCCTTTCCAACTGCGTAGCGCGATATGTTGCGTCATGCTCGCTTATGCCAACGCCGCAAGCGACCCACTTCCTCCCCGGCCGGTCTTCTGCAACCTCTTCCGTGTCCTGATACTCCCTTCGATGTCATTGGCATTGACCTCTACGGACCCCTACCAATATCAGCTAGCGGCAAGCGCTGGATTGTCACAGCAGTTGACCACTTAACAAGGTACGCCGAAACCGCTGCACTTCCTTCAGGATCAGCAGAGGACACTACCACGTTTTTTCTGGAGGCAATCTTTGTAAGACATGGTGCAGCACGCATCTCATTGAGCGATCGCGGCAAGGCGTTTCTCTCGAAACTACTCGAACAAGTCCTCCACGCATTCATAAGACGACATCCAGCTACCATCCCCAGACTAACAGCCTCACAGAGCGCTTCCATCGAACTTTGATCGACATGATAACTATGTATATCAACGCCGACCACACTAACTGGGATACCATCCTGCCATTCGTGACTTTAGCGTACAATAACGCTACGCAGCGCACCACGGGCTATTCCCCATTCTTTCTCGTCTATGGCCGTCAAACAACATCTCCGCTCGACATTTCCTTTTTTGACGTCCCTGCGAACTCGTCATCGTCATCGAGGGAGCACTTAATCTCTCGCCTGGCCGATTGTCGCCGACGCGCCCACCTCAATACACAGGCAAGCCAACAAGAGCGGAAAACTACGATGGCATCCACCGCGTAGTTCACTTCAATACTGAAGATGAAGTACTGTTAAGGACCCCAACGCGGTTTCCCGGCCTGTGTGATAAGTTTCACTCACGTTTCATTGGCCCCTACGCTATAGTCGAGCAGACGTCTCCTGTTAACTATCGAGTAACCCATGTTCTCATGCCTCCCGACGACCGTTTTCGTGGTACGAAGGTTATTCACGTGTCGCGCTTAAAACCATTTGTGCGCCGTACACCACCGTCATAAACAGCGGCCAAATTGGCCGCTTCCGCGCGAGGGATAAATTAGTGTAAGCACAATATTGACAACGTTTGACCTTCATCTGTATATAATCTTCATTACGAAAAAACGTTGTCTTCGTTCGAAGGTTTGATCAGGCGATTCGGCCTAAAAAACGCCGTCGAGACTCCAACGCTGGTACTGTCTTACAATATTTATTTCCTTCTATCCCTGCAGCGAAGATAATTAGCGATAATATCTACGGTTACGATAAGTGTTTCGGGAAGCAGTTTTGCGGCAGAGACGCAGTTTCACTGCCGCCAACTGCACCCCGTCAGAAATTATTTATCCGAATATATCATTCTGGAAGCATTCGTGAAATTTTAATTTTACGGATTTTCTATTCCTCAGCAAATGAGCACACTCAAGAAGGTGGCGGCTCAATAAATAGCTCGCCAATTCTTTAGAACGGTGGTCATGTGGCTCAAGGTACGTTCGCTTGTAAAGATACGTCATTCGGCTTTATGTGAGCTCATTATCGGCGTTGCAGGCATCGGTGAGATATTGCTTTACAGTTTGGAAACATATTGCACCTCTCTCGCGACTATGAAATCTAAACGCGTTGCGCGAAGCATGCGGACACAGCCAAAGGAACGTTCTCATCCACGTGCGGTTGTCCAACGTTGGCTTGTCCCGCCGCACTGGCGCCGCTACGGCGGCGCGGAGAACAAGCCTCTTAACGTCGGGTTCGGGGTGACGTAGCAGGCGGCAGCCCGTGCGGCGCGTAGCCATCCAGCGGCCGTGCTGTATGCATGTATGTATTAACCACCTCACAGCATGTCTACGGAGTGAATGGGTGAAGCTTCGCAGGGTTTAATCGACAAACCGTGAATCATCCGCTGGCCGCATCCGTCCGTCGTCTGTCTGCCTGTTTGTTTGACGCACGGACGCACGCGGACGGATGGATGAACGGATGGATGCACGGACGGATGCATGGATGGACGGAAGCAAGAACAAACAGAGCGACGGAAACGGGGACAGACTGACGGGCGTTTCGCCCCTCTCGTCGTCATTGGCTCCATGGATATGCTGTGTTTGTTTTTTTTTCGCCGCCGCAGTGACCGCGCTGACAGCAATAAATAAACGGGGATAGAAGCCATCGATTTGTTTCATATTATACTCGGCTGATGAAGCATCATGTACGTTTTGATACGCTGCTTGCTTAACCGCGCCTCCTGAGCTCAACGCGCCGAAGCAATGCTCTGACTGCGTCACCAGGCCGACACGCTGGATTTCCAAATATCGGACATGCAACCTCGCACAGCATTCCGCGCGCCTCAGGTCTTCCTTGGATCGGAACCAGAAAGAGGGAAAAAGAGCGTTGCAGCGGGAGAACGCAGGAGAAATGAAGGAACGCATCCACGCAAAATCAATGATACGAGAGCCACGAAAAGCGTCGGAGAGAAACAGCGACAATCAGTCTTCCGTGTCGTGAGCGGAACACTCTGATTAAATACAGCTTTTCCTAAATTGAAAAAATGGCCGTATATCCACGGAGTGAATGATGGATAGTGGGGCGAAGCATCCGTCCGTCCTTTCGTTCTTGCTTCCGTCCGTCCATGCGTGCGTCTGTGTGGCCGCCCGTGCGTGCGTCTGTTCGTGCGTCCGCACGTTCGTCTGCGCGTCCGTCCCTGCATTTGTCCATGAATCCGCTCCTGCGTCCGTCCATGTGTCAATGCGTCCGTGCAGCCATCCGTGCGTCCCTCCATTCATCTGTCTGTGTGTCCGTTCGTCCACCTATTCAACACTCCAAGATACCACCATCTCGCATCTTTTCATCATATGTTCCTCATTTAGAAGCACCGCCATCCAGCGGACATTCCAAGGACTGAACGAGAGGGGCACACGCATAGAGTTTCTTAATATACACTGGAGGGAACTCTGGCGCTAGTGTCTATAGGGAGCTGCAACACACGGCGCTTCAGCGAGCATGGGAATGAGGTGTAGTACACACATTTATCTAATTTTCGTACTTCTGGCCTGCTTCTAGCTCCGTGTGTGTTCATTTGGCTTGGAGCTGTTCTTTTTTACGAAAACATGAATAAGCAATTGTTCACCGTTTGCGCTTCACAACTTTATTCTTTTTGGGTTACCATTTTGAATTAAGTCACTAAGTTCAAAAGCGCTCGTTCTTTCTTGTAAAACAAAACCGTAACCAGCAATAAACGAAGCCGCAAGTATGATTCGCCACCCGCAAATACGAAGACTAGGCAAATGTGTGTACTACCCATCATTCCTATGGTCGCTGAACGACCGCAGCGCCAGAGTGCCATCTAATTCATTTTGGGAAACTTTATGGGTACACGCACATTTTCTTACGGCTTGCGCTTCGTGTCTACTTCCCACCTTTAACCACCTCGAGTTCATGGAATATACTAGTTCACTGCATTCATGGCACTGCGACCCAACGCTCCCTGAACCTTTCTAAAACCTAGGAGGTTACGCCCAGCGAGTATAACGTAGCAACTCTTTCACGTCTACTGCACGTTGTTGAACAATAAAAAATTTGCAGCGTGCGCGTTAACTAAAAGCCCAATTCTCCTGTCTATCATTCCTCCTTAGCAGCCATTGGTATATATATTGAGCACTATCTTTTATTGTTCAATAACTCACAGAAGAAATCTCTCACCGGCACCACCTTGGAGGTCAAAATGTTATACTTATTACACACTACTTCAACGGCTACGAGAGACAAACGGGTGTCGCTATAAAAAGCTTCGACCGTAAAAAATTGCAGCTGTTCTTATTATTCACCACCTGTTCACAGATCTGACGCGTGTGTATATACACCACACAAATGGCATCGAGGGAATTACATCTCCAACTTTATCCACATTTTCGAAAGACGCCTGGCGAAGTTAGTGGCCCGGTGTAGTTGTGTGTTTCACAGTTTTGCTATATTTGTAAGGTAATAAACTTGTCATATTACCTACGATGAGCGTGTATAGATAATGCAATGAGCAGGTGCCGTGAAGACGGCAAGCAGACTAGATGGCGTGGATGTAAGCATGAGCATAATCACCCTTCCGCTTGGCTGAGGGCCCCTAAATGTAGCCTCCACATTGCTGAAGAGAGAGAGAGAGAAAATTTATTCTATCTATATACAGAGCGTACGTGGGAGGTGGCCCAGTGCGAGCCACCCCTCACAAACACTTGGTGGGCTGCTGATTCCAGAAGCCCATTGGCGTCCAACGTGAATCGGGCTTGACTCACCAGGGCCTTCTAGCTCGTCAGGTTGGAGCAGCTGAGTTGGGCTGCCTCCCAGTTCTCTCGGGCGGGGTTCGGTTTTGGGGTGAGGCGAGGTGTTGGCTGGCATACCCACAACATGTGGAAGATGTCCAATGACTTCTCCGCACAGTGCGATGTCACACCCGTCCCGTTTATTAGGGAGGCGATCGCCGGGCTAATTCCAAGAGCCGAAGTATCGGCCCCCCGAACCGCACCACGAAAGCGTGGACAATTTAGAAGTGGTCCTTTTTGGTGCGCCAGCGGACGCCGGCTGTGGCCCAAAAAACAAGTCAGAGCCGAGAGTTGATAAACAAACAAATTGTATTCTCAATACTGGCAGATCGAAAACAATACATAAGAATGCACACTCCACAATAGTTACATACAATACGTCACCAATCAAACAACGTACTACACGGTACAATCAGCCTCACTCAAAACAACGGACACGGACAACAATACGCACTACAATGCAGTCGCATGCATTGAACAACCAAGACACTTAAAGACTAAAGAGATAGAAAACCTATTCAGTCCAAAGTTCTTGGAACCAGAGTCTAGATGATACTCTTCCGAGAATCACTCACTCAAAGTCCAGCGTTGTTGTCGTTCCGCAGCCCTCTGAAGTTTCTCTTCCAGGAAACCTCGCCGGAGTTTCTCTTCCAGGAAAACTCCCGTCTTCAATAGGCCACTCTCCAAGCTTCAAACTTCTTCGCCGGAATTCCGTCGGCTTCACACACGCAGCCGTTGCCCGCGTCTTCGCTCGATAGCGGTAAACCCACGCTCTTGCCTGTAGCTCGAGCCGTCCCTACGGACCAAAAACTTCGCCGACTACACGGCGGAATTCCTACGCGCTCTGGCGTTAACTTCCGTCACCTCCTGTTCTGTCACTACGGGCAGAACCTTCGCCGACTCCACGGCGGAATCCCTACGCGCTCCGGCGCTAACTTTCCGTCTTCTCCTGCTTTCTCGTCTCGGCCGCTCGATTAAATACCTTCCGCGCCACCTTCCAGAAATTTCTCGTCCTTTCGTCGGCGCGATACGCAGCGAAGGCTGGAGAGAGGCGAGACGGTTTGTCAGCCCTCCGCGTCGGGTGACTCAGCTCGGCGTAGCCACGCCTCCTTCGTTCTGGAAATTTCTAGCGCTTGCCCGGCCGCCGCTGTGGGGTGAGGAGGTTCGTCTGCGAAGCCGTGCTTCTGCGGGGAGAGCGCGCGCCCGGGAGCCTTGGATGTTTGCTTTCTTTTTTTTTCTTTTTACCTCGCGGCGTTTCTACCGCCCGTTGTCGCAAGGATTTGGCGGCGCGCTCTTTTTTTTAGCGCTCGTTCTGTGACACTGCCCCCCACTTTAAGAATATTATCTCATAATATTCAAACCACACAAACGAGCGCGAACGGTCACCACACACTCTGAACGACTGTAACACAAACCGTCGCTCGTGACACTTCACATTCACAATAGATCACTTATTACAATTGTACATTGTAATTCAATTACACAACACATGAAATATAACCACAGGCACATGACTACAACACTTCATCACACATTCCAAACAATACAAACGTACAAAGTTCCCTTATTACAACAATGGTACAATACTATACATCACATCACAGCACAACACTTCGACACTTGTGACACAGGATAACACAACATTAACACAACGTATGGCACTCAGCACTGCCCAACACATTCTGATTCCACCTCAGCACCTATCTTGAGTACTTCGAACAGCGCTTGCGCCCCTTTTTGCGGTGCTCGCTCGATCTCTTCGTGTGTTTCCTTGTTCCTTTTCGGCGAGCCCTTTCCAACGACGATATCTGAGGCGTCGTCTCAGCCATCGTTGTCTCTTCCGACACCGTTAATGCGTCATTACATTCGACGGGTCTTGTCTGTTTATTTACCCGCTTGATCCTGCCTCTACATCTTGCCCGGCTGGCCAACTCCGTCTCCTTTACACTGTCAGTCGGTTGAGGTCGTGCCGACGTAAGTCCGGTTGCTCGGCCCGTGAACTTATTCGTCACGATCGTCTTCTCCTTCGCTGTCTCTTGCGCCGCGGTTTCACATTGGGCTCTAGTGAGATCCGTCACGGGATGCTCCTCCCTTGTATCTCGCGGCCGCTGTGTTGGCGAGGACTCTATCTTCGGGTCTTCTCCCAAACATTCGGGATCATTCGGCCCTCGCGCCCCATCGATGTTTCCGATGACAAGGTCGTAAAGAGGGGTCTTCATACACAGAGCGGTTACTTTCCCGCTGAAGTACGGGGTTTCTACCTCAATCTCTGCTTCGGGAAGCATCCGAACAGTACGATCAATTAGGCAAACCGGTTTCGTTCTGCCTGTCAACTCACTTTCCCGTACCAGATTTCTCCTCACGATAACAGTGGAGCTGCCGGTATCTCTTAACACCGTAATCGTTTTGTCCGCAACTTTTCCAGGCAGCGCTGGCATTCCTTTCATAACACCGGTTGGCTGTTTTGACATTACAGCACCCACGATAGGAATTTTTTCCTCATTTTTCAACTCTACGAATCCATCGCTGACAGCATTATTATCAGATTTCGGTGCCGCTTGCACACAGGATACCTGGTGAGTTTGACTCACTCCGTTCCGACAAGCATCTGCTTTGTGCCCAGTCTGGCCACACTTAAAACATTTTACTACCGTAGGGCTCGTAAAGATCGTTCGACAGTTTTTCGCGCGATGACCCACTCGGTTACACAGAAAACATCGCGGAATGATCTCTGGTGCACGCTTCTTTTCTTCGGGAACCAATTTCTTCGAATCATCGGGACACCCCTTCTTTACCTTGGCCAAATTAGTGCCACCTTGCGCTTCCAAGAATTGATCAGCCAATTCAAGCATGTCTTCAAGTGAGTCAGCCTTCCTCTCTTTTAAGTACAGTGACAGGCTTGGGTGGCAACTAGTAAGAAATTGTTCTCTAATCAGGAGCTCTCTAAGCTCATCGTACTCCTGTGCTGTCCCTGAAAGTTCAATCCATCTGTCGATATAATGGCAAAGTCGGGCGGCATACTGTGTAGCCGTGTCACCATCAGCTGGCTTTCCTGTCCGAAATCTGTCCCGGCAAACCTTCCACGGTAAATCTAAATCGCTTCAGCAAAGCAGCTTTCACCTTTGCGTAGTTGGCTGCATCGGTCGGCGTCAGCCTACCGTACACACTGAGTGCTTCACCACTCAAGAGAGTACTCAAAGCAGTTGCCCATTGCTGTTCCGGCCAATTCTGGCTCCTCGCAATCGTCTCAAATCTGTGGAGGTACGCGTCTAGGTCGTCCTTCCTTTCATCAAACGCTACGAGCAGCTTGCTTGGGTTCAAGCGGAAGCCTTGATCCTCTCGTTCGCTGCTTTCAACTCTAGCTTGGACCGGAGTTTCACTTCGCTGTTGCAAACGGAGCCGCTCGAGTTCTATCTCGTGCTGTCGCTGCCGTTCCCTTTCCTCTCTTTCTTCTTTCAGCTGTCGCTCTTTTGCTTCTCTTTCTTCTCTCGCCCTTTCAGCTGCCAACCTCTCTCTCTCCAGCTCCAACTTCAATTGCTGCTCTCTTTCTTCCTTCGCTCTCTCAGCTGCCAACCTCTCTCTCTCCAACTCAGCTTCTTTTTCCGCTTTGGCTCTTTCGACCGCCAACCTCTCTTTTTCCAGCTCGGCTGCTTTTTCTTCTTTTTCCTTCTGGGTGACCCACTTCCGTAGTTCGGCGCCAGAAAGACCCATCTTTTCACCAAGAGCAACTAACTTTTCGAGATCCATGGTGTCTCGCAAATAAAACCTTGCCGCGTGCAAAAAGTTTCTGCCTAGATCAGTCTATCGGAGCACTCCCCTGCACTCGTTAACGAGAACACTGAACAACACACAAAATCGTTCCGATAGCACTATCAACAACTCGAGGCTCTTTCTCACTACTTTGGACACACTGTGCACCAAAAGGTCCTGTCGCGGACGCCAGATTAATTGTCACACCCGTCCCGTTTATTAGGGAGGCGATCGCCGGGCTAATTCCAAGAGCCGAAGTATCGGCCCCCCGAACCGCACCACGAAAGCGTGGACAATTTAGAAGTGGTCCTTTTTGGTGCGCCAGCGGACGCCGGCTGTGGCCCAAAGAACAAGTCAGAGCCGAGAGTTGATAAACAAACAAATTATATTCTCAATACTGGCAGATCGAAAACAATACATAAGAATGCACACTCCACAATAGTTACATACAATACGTCACCAATCAAACAACGTACTACACGGTACAATCAGCCTCACTCAAAACAACGGACACGGACAACAATACGCACTACAATGCAGTCGCATGCATTGAACAACCAAGACACTTAAAGACTAAAGAGATAGAAAACCTATTCAGTCCAAAGTTCTTGGAACCAGAGTCTAGATGATACTCTTCCGAGAATCACTCACTCAAAGTCCAGCGTTGTTGTCGTTCCGCAGCCCTCTGAAGTTTCTCTTCCAGGAAACCTCGCCGGAGTTTCTCTTCCAGGAAAACTCCCGTCTTCAATAGGCCACTCTCCAAGCTTCAAACTTCTTCGCCGGAATTCCGTCGGCTTCACACACGCAGCCGTTGCCCGCGTCTTCGCTCGATAGCGGTAAACCCACGCTCTTGCCTGTAGCTCGAGCCGTCCCTACGGACCAAAAACTTCGCCGACTACACGGCGGAATTCCTACGCGCTCTGGCGTTAACTTCCGTCACCTCCTGTTCTGTCACTACGGGCAGAACCTTCGCCGACTCCACGGCGGAATCCCTACGCGCTCCGGCGCTAACTTTCCGTCTTCTCCTGCTTTCTCGTCTCGGCCGCTCGATTAAATACCTTCCGCGCCACCTTCCAGAAATTTCTCGTCCTTTCGTCGGCGCGATACGCAGTGAAGGCTGGAGAGAGGCGAGACGGTTTGTCAGCCCTCCGCGTCGGGTGACTCAGCTCGGCGTAGCCACGCCTCCTTCGTTCTGGAAATTTCTAGCGCTTGCCCGGCCGCCGCTGTGGGGTGAGGAGGTTCGTCTGCGAAGCCGTGCTTCTGCGGGGAGAGCGCGCGCCCGGGAGCCTTGGATGTTTGCTTTCTTTTTTTTTTCTTTTTACCTCGCGGCGTTTCTACCGCCCGTTGTCGCAAGGATTTGGCGGCGCGCTCTTTTTTTTAGCGCTCGTTCTGTGACATGCGAGCATTGTCCTGTACTGGCAGGGTCGAGATCTTTAAAAACTGCCAGGCACAGCATAACGTGTTTAGGGGTAAAGGCGGAGGAGTAAGCGATCATCCGCCTTTGTAGGGCCCTTACATGGTTTAGGATAAATTGAGTGTACGAGTCCATAGAATTCGGTCATTTCTCGAAATGTTAAGGCTAAAAATTAGGTTTGAGGTCTTTTTCAGAAGAGTCTGAAGGCGTTACCCGGGTATTGAGCACGCGCGCTGCAGCGTCAGCCATCTCATTGCCTTCGAGGCCCATAAGAGCTGTAGCCCATATGATCTCTCAGGACGCGGAAGGCCCGACGTAATTGCTGTTTTCAGAGATGTGGTACACCAGGTGTAGGACATCTCTGCGTTGAATATTTCTGCAGGCCCCTCTCGAGTTTGCCATGAAGACGCGCTAGTCCAGGTCTGCAGCAGCTATAGCGCAATGGCGACTTCCTCCGCGTGTGTTATGTCCTGTGCCCTGAATTTGAGGGCATTCACAACGACAGATTGGTGGACGACTGCAGCCGTGTACCACCCCCCATGGCGAGGGCCGGAGGCGTCCACGTAAAATATGCCGTGTTTGTTCCCATAGTGTCTACCTAGTGCCGCCGCCCGCGCAAGGCGCCTGCCACTGTGGTCGTCACGTGTCATGTTGGCCGGAAGAGGGCGCACGTGCAGGGCGTAACTTAGGGAGCCTACATACGCCGCACCTTCGTCGTTTAGGGTGGCGACAGCAGAGTCCAAGGTTGCCTAACGGTGGCTACGGCGGCCGCCAAACTTGACGGGCCGCCATATTGGTCCCCTAGTGCCCGCCCGACCTAGGGAGCCGGCATGCGCCGCGCCTCCGTAGGCGCGGAACAGAATATCTCTAGAACGACCTGCTTCGAAACGATCGTACGTGATTAGCGGTTATCGCCAAGAAGCTTTCCAAAAATTTCCTGCTGCTAGGAATAGTTGAGATCGCGGGATTATTCGTTTAATGCGGCATTCACGTCCTTGGTAAAAGCTTGCCAGTGCCTCCTTTGGAGGCACTAGCTGCACGTAGAAGCACGTAGAAGCGCTGAAATGGCCGGGGATTTTATGTCGCCTTGCTTCGCCGTCGTTCTTAACCCGGAAAGGTTCAGTGTTTAGGTAATTGCACGATGACGCCTGATTAGAGAGACGGTAGTATCATTTTCAGTTTTGCTTTTTGCCTTTTATATTATTTTAATTGTTTTGGCACTATTACCCTTTTATTTATTATGCTCTATTGTTCAATTACGCATTTTTGTGCAGATACAAGGCACTACATGTTTGTAGTATTAGGTTACCCCGCAAATGCTTTAGCATAGAAAATATCGGTGTGGTACTAACGTTTCTGATAAAAGAAAAATGGCCCTCACAGACTAAACCACTGTTGCCCATAGAACCTCCCCAGCCTATGCTTGAATCGTCCTGCCCATACTGGGCACGTGCCCAATGTGTAATTTAACATGTTTACACACACTAACAAAAATATTGTTGAGGTAGGCAACACAAAATATTACATCTATGGCTGAACAGCCAAGTCATCATGCCTTGTAGCGTACTTTTATTACACGCATAAAGCAAGACAAAATTCACGTAAAATTATTTTATTGCACTGCTTGCGTGACATGCAGATGCCCCCTTCTTGAACAACAGGCGTACATGAGAAATACAACAAACAAAAAGTAAATGTGTCCGAGCTAATAAAGGCATCAAATTTCAAGAAGCACTTTATGTAGCAGACTAATGCATGTAAAAGTGATATCACTCATTTGTGACTTTTTCCAATGGAGCTGTTGAAAAAAAACTGAACACACAGGCAACGAGCAAGTCTAAAGCCCAGATGGGCTACACAGGTGGACAATGCTGATAAGACCAACGCAGAGATAACTAATGAAAGAGAAAGCAAGTAGAGAAGAATACGGCTTGCTATACTGATGACAGTGAGAAGAAAGCATTTTACACAACGACTGCATAAGTAGCACTTTGAGCACAGATACATACATGACGCAAAATATTGAGGAAATAAATCCATAAGAAAATCCCCCAAGCCCCATTGGGTTAATTTGAATAACCCCACTGAAAGTTACATGACATTAGTTGAGAATAAAAACACGTCGTGAGCAACTGGCACAATGGAGAGCAACGTCTCAAGAGAAAGGTGCAATGTGAATGAAGGCACACCAGTGTTCTGGTTTTGAATGCTTTTTTCGGGCTGGTATTGAGGAAACAGCAAAAGAAAATGTTAGCATTAAAATATTTTACAGCTATTTTGAACACACTATAATGTAAATTATACAAATAAGCGTCAATTTTCCATTATCATCATTGTACGGCAATGAAGTTGCATAGAGTCCTTAACAAAGGCAGTCCTAAATTATGATTGAACGTACCACCCAAGTCGTTCAAGTGTCCTCACATAAAAAAAAATGATCGCAGCTGCGTATGCTCTACGCTTCTAGCTGGCTGCTGAGCTACTCCAAGTTTGCCGCAGCACAGGTTTTGCTTGCTGCCCCTTTACTCTGTGTTTATGCTGCTGCCTGAGGTAAATCTTTAGTCTTGTTCTGACATTATTTTCGTGAAGCAGCTTCTCTACAGTAGGCTTGTGCAAACTGCAACATCCCAAGTGCATTTTTGCAGACTTCTGCAGGGCAGTTAGAATGCTTGAAGATGGTTTTTCACCTTCATGACTTCCCCCATTTCAGCAAACGTTTTGAAGTTTTCTTCACAATCCATCAAAATTGTCATTACAGACATGCTTGGCTGGATGAGATTTCCGGCATTTTTTAGGTATTCCTTCAACTGGATGAGGCTGCTGTATTTCCCAGGAGCACTGTCAGTCAGTACTGCTTTAGAGCTTTTGCAGTTGTCTATAAACTTTAAGACAGACCTCAGAAGGAAACCACGGATGTACGCTACGATGTCACACTCTGCTTCCGTCAGGACAATCACAAACAAGTTCTCTAACTCCTCAGCCTGCTGAATGGGGTCTTCCTCTAGCTTTTTTAAGCTTCGGTCAAGCAAGTCAGCCAGATGGCTGCAGTCGTCAATGTTGTAGCTCGAAGTCTTAGGGGTGTGTACAAACTGGCTGACACAAATGGCCTTCAGTGCACATTTAACATCCTACGCACTTGGAACTGGCTTCTTCAATCTCACAACTGAAAAAATGTTTTCTAGGTAATCTTGTATCAGCCTAGCAGTGAGGAGGTACAAGTACCCACGCCTCGCCAGGAGCTCCTCTGACAGGCGCAGCACAACAGTCGTCGACACCAAAAGACCGGCCTGCGATGGCTTCCAGTGTGCAGTTGCTCCCATGTTCATCCGAGTGAACGTAGCACACGCCAGCTGCAATGTCCCAACTGCTTCCTGGTGCTTTGCGCGGTCAAAATGACTTAAAGCAACGATGGGGTGTCGTGATGACATCAAAGTGTACCACTTGGTGACAAGGTCCAAAAACCAGACAGTTGCTTCAGCTTCCGGCTTCAAGATTTTGAGCTTGATTAGGTAGCGAATGGCAGGAGGTGCCTCACGGAACAACTGCACAGCGATGTTTACTTTCATTTTTGCGAAATACCCATCGCTGACATGAATGTCCGACAGCTTGTTAGCGATTTTGAGGTCATTTTTTATCATATTCGAGAACAGCTTCAACATGTTCAAGGCTAACAGTTTTTCCTGGGATGCAATGCTCCTCTGTCGTCTCTTTCCCCAGGGTAAAACTTCCTGAGCGGAGAAGCTGCCCACGTATGTTTTTCAAAACGTGACCAGGATCAGCCATGAAATACAGCTCCCTACCATCCAAGTGAGGGTGTGGTATAGAGCAGACAGTTTCCGAGTACCTGCGGCTTGAAAACTCCAGCAGCTGCCACACTTTCCTGTTGGCACTTCCCATGTCACTTGTTACAACAAGAACTCTCAAGGACACCTCAAACCAAAGCGCAAATAAATTAAATATAAGCTCCTTTAAAAGGCTTCCGTCAGTAGAACGACCAGTGAAGTGGTAAGCGATGACCTGTTTCCACCTCGTGTTTAGACCTCCAATCATAAACACGAGAGCATGGTTTGCAACGTTGTCAGTTGACTCTAGAAGTGTCGTACCCCCAAAAAGGCAATCCAGAGAGCAGTCATGTTCAAACCCTTGACTAATTTCCATCTCATCCATGAAGAGGACGCAATCTTTCTCAATGTCCTCCATTGTTTCTGCCTTGCGCTTCAGAACACCCAGCACTTCAGTAAGTACACCAGGCAGAAAGTGAATGTTTTGCATTCTTCGAATCAATGTCCGGTTAGATGGCAGTGGGTGCGACAGAGACCTGAGTAATTCGTAGCCTGTTGTACCACATGCGTGCTTTATTTAGAGGGCTACGCGTATAGTCTGAACTGACCACTTGCGAACCCTGCCTTTTGTTGTTAGAGCCTTCGTTTGATCTGCAGCAAGAAATGTCGATGATCTTAATGCGTTCAGTTCTTGCTGAACTAACCTTAGTTTCTTGTTTAGACTACGTACTTTTGATCTCGTCTGCTCATGCAGTTTTACCAAGTTTTTAAACCTTCTGCTTAAGTCGGCGTTTTTTTCCGGAGCTCGGAATTTTCCCGATGCAACATTGACAATGTTGGAGTTGTGCTGCCTCCAACCATAAATGCCGCTGGCATGGTTGACTGCTCTTGTGCAGGAGTGAGACCTGCATCATTTGCTACGCTGTTGGGAGGGAGCTGTTTCAGAATGGCTACGGATGCACCTGGAGTAGCGTTTGTGTCGCTTGCTGGATAGTTGGCAGACAGGTGAGGTGGAGAGGCGGCTACTGTCTCATGATGACACCGAAACTCACCAGCGCTGTCTGCGTCATTGGCTGGAGGAACGAATGGCAGGGGCACACACACGGATGTACACTCGCACCTACACTCAGCAGCGCTGTCCGCATCACTTTCTAGATTGTTTATAGGCGGTAGAGGAAATGAGATGGCTCCCAATGCGTGAGCAAGCCTGGACTCAGGATCACTGGTGCTGATGCTTGCTGCCTTGTTGGTGGGCAAACGTGACAGCAAGTGGGCTTCTGGAGAATCACCTCTCGTGAATTCAGCAGTGCCATGAGGAAGAGCATCTGGCTGTAAAACGGCTGCTGAAACATGAGCACTCAACTGAACACCGTTCTCAAAAATCGTTATGTCGCAAGGATCCATAGGCAGCTGTGGAATGTCTCCAGATGGGCAAACACGTTTGGTGTTAGAAGAATTCGCAGGTTTCATGGCAGAAGTGCGCTTCTTCGGGGACTTCCGGTGTTTCGGAGCAGCTGGAAAAAATGAAACATACGAACATTACTACAATAACATGATTGCCTATGCAATCTCACTCAGCAAAGAGTTCCAATACTCATTTTCGCTTTGCAGACTAAAAATTACAAGCAAAGTGCTATCATACACTTTCTTGCATGGTCTGCACCACACAAAGCATATTACTGTTCCTTATAGATGTTCCGAGTAAAAAATAAGAGCGAAACGCCACAGTGCAATTGAGGCAATGCATTTAGATGAGTTTGTCTTTTCTCTGAATGACCCAAACTAGATTCACAAATTCAAAGGAAAATTAATTTTGTGTCCATATTACGGCTTGATATAACGAGTTCAGATATGTTCTTACCACGATAGGGAAAGAGAGGTAGGACAGCATCCAGCCTCAGCTTTTTCAGTCCATCTTGTCGGTGCTGCTCAAAACTTGAATCTTCAAAATGTGCCTAGAATAAAAAAGTCAATCTTAACAATATTTGAAAACCACATAATGCATTTGAATTACTCGCTAGCAAGGCAGAATGCACGCTTTTGCGCGTTTTTTTATCTTTTGGAATGGAAATTGATTATGCCCTCTAATTGCAGTACGGGAATTTTTATGGGGCGGCTCGCTACAGAAATCGTTGCAGATTTTAGTGACCCCACGTACGCAGTTTGGCAGTGTTGCAAGAAAGAATCAATCATATATTCTACCCCCGCGCGGAATATCAGCACAAGCAACGCAGGGAACAATTGCCCGTCTGCGGTAGGGGAGATTTCACAACACCTACGAGGAGAGTCTACGGTAGAGGGGGAGATCGCCAGCCAATTTTTTCGGCGACCCGATGAATATCCAGCCCAAGGCAGCTTCAAAATCGATTGCCGAACTCTGAATTGCAGCACGTTCGAAGATTTGGCAGTCACTTAGGGACAGATTTTGTCGCTTGGTATCGACCAATTTTTGTCGCAGTGAAGAAAATCGCGTGTTTTCTGTTTTTTTAGCAAGCGTGAACAGTCCGGGCCTTTCGGGGATGTTTTATAACCAGGCTTAGTTTTGAACATTCACGTTCCATGCATGCGTAAGCCGGCATAATCGAACCACGCAAAGCATCCACTTGCGCGCACGCTACATTCGCACGCTAAATTGCCGCTCGGCTACGCGCAGCCGTCGCTGGAAGCCATCAAAACAGGCCATGGCCTCCACTACCGACGCGCAATGGCGCTGCGGCGACGGAGGAGAGGTTGAGGACACGACGACGCTCGCTGAAAGTGTTCCAGGTGCATAGCACTTACATAATAGAATATAGCTGCAAGTACGCGTGCGAAAAACATGAAACGAGGTGCACTACTCACAGCGCAAACACGAGAAGCAGCAGTGGGCTCCCAGCGGTCCCTTTTCAGTTCTACGAGCCAGCGCTTTCTTCGGTTCGGGCTGGCCGGGAAGCGGAACATCCGTATGCCTTTTCTGCAATGGTTCGTACATTGCGGAACGCAAAAGCCGGGCATTTTCGGTGCTCATACAACTCCCAACACGTTCACCGAGCTGGCATGGTTACGAAAATCTTTCCGTGGTCAACAAAAGTCATGGCGAGTTACAGGCGGCACGCACGCAGACACGCGCACACGGCGGCAGTGAACCGACTGGGGCACAAGATGGCGCCGTGTCTGCCCCGTTACTATGGCAACGTGTGCTGGCAACGCTGCCCGACGGCGGGAGGCGGCACGAGCTGTGTCAAAGAGTGGCACCACCCTAAACGATGAAGGCGCGGTGCGGCGTATGTAGGCTCCCTAGCGTACCTCCAGGCTTCTGAGATGCGTACGCCCTCCTCCTCTATGTTGGATGGTGGACTCAGGCAAATGCGGAGACCCGACGGAGCGTTTGAAACTCTCGTGTATGGATTAGTCAAGTGTGCGCCTCCCGGAGCTCTCCGAAAGTGTTTCCCATCCCCAAGCCCATAAGGCACTGGCTGGACGTATACACCCAATTTCACGTAAGCGTGAAACGGTCGACATTATCAGTGTTTCCAGCTGAAGAAGGCAAGATAAAGGCGAATAATTTCAATTCGTACTTTCACTCTCTTTTTAGCACTGCATACCTCCGAAAGATTGCACCGGGTTCCCGTCACGTTGACCAAGGCAGATCACTTCCGTCGTTAGATTTGACAGCACCTGGCATTCTTTCGCTGCTATTAGATCTTGATTAAAAGAAAAGTAGTGGCCCAGACGAAATACCAAACATCTTCTTTAAACGCTATGCTGAACCATTAGCAAGTACCTCCATCTCATATTTACAAAGTCAACTATGCGCTTTTGACAAACTTTTGTAGATTGTGTCCATAAAAAAATGCCGTTTTGCGTCTCGTATCATTCCTTTTAAGGTCGACTTTAGCGTTGCTATTTGTGAGCTAGCGCTTCCGAGCGTTTTTTTTTTTGCCTTCCTTACACGCTTGACTTTGCCCTTAAGGTGAATTATATCGCGGGTAACCCATGGGTTGTGCTATCTCGTAACCGGTTTTCGTTTGGAAATAAAGTTAGAAATACAATGCATGATATCATGCTTAAACTGTGTCCGCACTTCATCTATGCACGCGTTATTATCTGCACATAGCTCAGAAAACACGGGATACTCGTGGGATGGGTAGTTCATTATCGCCGCATCATTAGCTTTATTGAAGGAGGGCACATATTTTACTGGGCCAGATTGCCGTATTGGAGTTACTATCGGCAAACTACACAGAACAATTTTATGATTCGATATGCCATCAATTGTTTCAACACTTTCACTGTCGATGGAAAAGTGATAACTTGCAAATACAAGGTCTAACACGGAATGCGACTGTCCTTGCATTCATGTATTTTCAACAACAAGCTGAGTTAGATTGAAAGCAAATAAGAAGTTGATGACTATATTATTTGACAGATGGCCTGGACTTATTGAGGACCAATTTACATCAGGTAGTTTGAAGTCGCCCCCCATTATAATCCTGCCCCCGAGCGTATGCAAATTCATATAATGCAGAAGGGGTTTAGGTACGTCGCATCGGCATTCGGGGGCCTGTAAACGGCGCCAACATACACGTAGCCATCGTTCAGGAGAAGCTTACACCAAACCTCTTCGACACTATTCACCTCCGGCTTGACCGTGTAAGCGTTTCCCTGCCGTAAAACAATTGATACTCCGATGCTTCTAGTGTCCCTATCTTTGCGGACAATTGTGTAGCTCGGTGGCACAATTTCATGGTCATGTATATTTGAATGTAGCCACGTTTCACTCACAGTACCAATATCAGCTTTCTGGGCCAATAGAACGACTTCCAATTGTTCTGCCTTGTTAGCAAGACTTTGCTCTTAACATTTAGAAGGGTTATGGGCGTTGTCGTTGAGAAGACTGCGCTGTTGGTAGTTGCTCTTTGTTTTTTTATCTACTTCAGCGATATTTTAAACTGTCTTCATCCCAAGTAAAAAGACGACAGCTTATCTGAACTCTGTCAAAAATTAGCCTTACCCTTTCCCCTCTATCATGGTTTTCTTTCGTGACTTTCCACAGTTTTTCTGTAGTTTCACGCACGCCAATCGAGTAATCCTCGCTTATTTATTAACCGCTCCCTTTCAGTTTGGAACAAGACTGGAGCCTTTTAACATTGTCGTGATAATCGGGTGATTTGAGAATTATTGGCCTGTTTTTCGGATCGCCTTCTCTAGTTCTACGAAGTCGGTGGATACGTTAAATGCCTGCAGTCTTTACGCCTAGTGTATCTTCAAATATTTCCTTTGATACGAAGTTATGAATCTCTTGAAAGGACTCATTTTGTTGTTCCTCATTTCCGTCTTCCGACTTCTGTTGTCTAGTTCTTCGATTCTCCTGTTCATGCCTTTGATATTTTCTAGTTCCACTATTTGCTTCACGCAATCAGAAACCTGCTTTTCCAGTCCACAATTTTTTTTTCAAGTTTATTATCAATTTCAGTTAGTTTCTGATTTGTGACGGATTTTTCTTTCTTGATTTCCTTTATGTCGTCCGCGATTGCCTTTAGTTGCTTTGACCAATCGCCCTCTGTAGGCCCTGGATTTGTTTCTACGTCACCACTAAGTAACAACATGTAGCAAGGAGAACGTTAGTAAGCATTTCGCACATTGACCATGGACATGGCAGCAATAATAAGCAAACGTTTTTGCTACGGTAACACTTTTGGCATTGTTTGCTCACCTGTACGAAAAACATGATCGTTTTTGAAGACCGTATCATGGCATCGCCGCCATGCCCACTCTCAGGGACCACGCTGAAGAGCCGTTTCATAGTCTCGTTGACAGATGCATCCGTTAGCGCCCCTGGTGGATCCGATGACGTTATGTTTGCTCCTCTGGGGACGATGTTTAGCCGATGAAAGACCACTGGCATCGGCTTCTCTTGATAGGTGACCAAGAACATAGCTGGCGATGAGGGGCATTGTTCATCGGTGATAGCCACGCTTGGACAAAAGACATCCAAGCAAAACCTGTGCGAAAAACATGATCGGGTTTGAAGACCGTATCTTGGCATCGCCGCCATGCTCACTGTCAGGTGCGGCGCTGAAGAGCCGTTTTATAGTCCCGTTGACAAATGCATCCGTTAGCGCCCCTGGTGGATCCGATGACGTCATCTTTGCTCCTCCGGGGACGATGTTTAGCCGATGAAACACCACGGGCATCGGCTTCTCTTGATAGGGGACCAAGAACATAGATGGCGATGAAGGGGCGTTGTTCATCGGTGATAGCCACGCTGGGACAAACATCAATCCAAGCAAAACGTGTACGAAAATTATGATCGGGTTTGAAGAACGTATCATGGCATCGCCGCCATGCCAACCATGCCCACCGAAAGAACATTCGTTCACCGAACGCGCATCTGATCACCTCACGTTGAGCGACAAGGTTCTCCAGGACAAGAACACGATGTTACCCTTTCGCTCATCACAGAGCCTATTGAGGTGATGGATATCGAAGAAGCGTCTAACTTCTTCTGGTGTGCTTCGTCCTCCGGTCACTCCAAGGCACATTCGAGGGCCACCGCGAATTGTGTGTTTGCTAGCTGTCCGCAAAAAGTTCCTGCATCGCACTGAGACCAACCATCGTAGTGCAGTCAAGTTTGTCCTCCAGAAACAGCTCGGTCTGTGCAAACCAAATCGCTGCGTGGCCAGGACAAACACCAAGATCTAGTAAGTCTTCACCATTAGAGGCGTCATGAGCAAAGCGCCAAGTGAAACTCCGGTGTTGTTTCGAGCGACCACGACGACACAGCCAGCATCGGCCGCCAGAGATGATTTTGCTAACGGTGGCACTTGAGCGTGCAGCGCCTCTGGGTCCACAACGACCAGCACTAAACAGCTAGTGCCGTCCACCTGAGAACATTTGAGCACTTCCCAATGCATGATCGCCGTATGCCCGAGTGTGTAAGGACGAAAAGCGAAATTGGCACGCGGGTGCTAGATCGAAAAAAAGACGACGACAACGAAGATCAGAATAAGAATAGCCGGCCTAAGTCTGACCGCTTCTGCTCTGTTTAGTCTATTGTGAGGAGGTGCAAACTATCCTTCCTAGGTTTAAGCTTAGTAATTTTAATATAGATCGTGGGCATAACCATTGTAGATTTTTGAATCCAGAAATCAAAGCCTTATGTAAAAGCGGCCCTGTCCGTAATTTCGAGAGAAACGTTGTTGGCCAATTCATTTGGATTCATGACACACATAGACATTTACTGACACAGTCTTATTACTCGCCGGCACAGGCCTAAGGATGGTTCTGTATAAAAGATATGGGTGCTGTTTGCAAGGCATACAAGAAAGAAGTATGCACGATTGACCACATGCTCTGGGAGTGTTGGTCTCTTGGCCCTGGAATTTCTTGGGAATGGTTTACAGGCACGATGAAGTCTTACGACCATATCCCCAAAGTCCTGGCTGTCCAGTACGTGTGTGTGTGTGTGTGTGTGTGTGCGTGCGTGCGTGCGTGCGTGCGTGTGTGTGTGTGTGTGTGTGTGTGTGTGTGTGTGTGTGTGTGTGTGTGTGTGTGCAGATGATCCAAACAGTTTAGCTTTTTCATGATTCCATTGTGCATGTGTCCTTATTGTAGTAATGACGTTGCGAAACACCCCTTGTTCTCGGAAGCTTTCGTTAGGGCTACTCCGGAAGTACCGGCAATGGAACAACAAGATGAACAGGGTGCATTGACTTTTTGCAAAATGACGTAAGTTGCTTTCGTGCAATAACATTTTCCCACACAAAAATTATCGTTCCCAGACTTTCTTTTTCGCTCCTCAAACCCCTCAACCCCCACCCTCCCACTCCAGCGATGGTGCGCAAGCACCTCGAAGGCTTTCCGAAATTCAAAATCACTGTGGATAGGCCACGCCTCCCAGTAAGCTCAATGGTATACAGATGGTGCTTGCAACGTTTTTGTTAGTAGTCAAAGCGTAGTTCGAGATGCAATTTTCATCCGTCAGGCGTGGAACGTACAGGAATTGTACAGGGAATTTGCCATATGCATTCAGGGTCCCAAATGGAACAGGGTCAACGGACTTATTTGTTTCATCAAAAAGAGAAGTAATTAGATTAACGCATTTATTTGTTCGTAAACTTGCACCGCCGCGGTGGTCTAGTGACTGAGGTACTCGGCTGCTGACCCGCAGGTCGCGGGATCAAATCCCGGCTGCGGCGACTGCATTTCCGATGGAGGCGGAAATGTTGTAGGCCTGTGTGCTCTGATTTGGGTGCACGTTAAAGAACCCCAGGAGGTCGAAATTTCGGGAGCCCTCCACTACGGCGTCTCTCATAATCATATGGTGGTTTTGGGACGTTAAGCCCCACATATCAATCATGTTCGTAAGCTTGTTTGCCGTCCCTTGTTCCCGAACGATAAGTAAGACTTACGCTACCTCCCTAAGCGCTTCTTGATGCAAGCTCTGCTAACCAATGAGTGTATTATTCCCAATTTGAGCAAAATAACTGGTAGCTTTAATAAAATTTTAGAGTAGTAGACCTCATAATACATACCAAGAAAGCATATGGTTAATCAGTTTACGGTAAGGTTAATTAGCGCACTCTTAAACAAGGACAAGAGGGATATGGTTGCATCCTTCTCACCTTAAAGCTCACTATAAGACAATGCAAGCGAATACACTTCATCTAAACACTAGCACGATCACGAAAACCACTAGCGGCTCAACGTGAGTATTTTGTGCCACCGTAGTCTATCGCGCCCGCTCTCGGCAACTATGTTCTGAGTAACTCAGTAACTCAGTCTGTTTCAATATGAAGTCAAAAAAAGGCCAGGGATGTGCCGAACGCTAGCACAGTCACAGTGAAAGCTAGAAGGCTATAAAAATTCATCATCATCAGCATCAACCTGACTACGTCCACTGAAGGACAAAGGCCTCTCCCGTGTTTCGCCAGTTAAATCGGTCCTGTGCTTGCTGCTGCCAATTTATACCCGCAAACACTTTTGGGCGAGCGATCCACCACTGCGGACCGCTCTGACCGGCCACTAATCGGAATCATCTTTTGACCAAGGCACTGCCCGACTGATACTTTGGTGACGGATCATCTGCATATTCACCGTCGCGTTCCGCTGACCACTCGGTCACCTGTTCCGCTGATGCGTGCGCAGCTCAGCTGTTACTGGAAGCATGTGGTTCCCGCCTACAACGTGAGGTGTCTCTGCAGTCAACGCCGGATCCTTCATAAATTGCTCTTCACGCCAACGGCCACCACTTTTGGGCGAGCGATCCACCACTGCGGACCGCTCTGACCGGCCACTAATCGGAATCATCTTTTGACCCAGGCACTGCCCGACTGATACTTTGGTGACGGATCATCTGCATATTCACCGTCGCGTGCCGCTGACCACTCGGTCACCTGTTCCGCTGATGCGTGCGCAGCTCAGCTGTTACTGGAAGCCTGTGGTTCCCGCCTACAACGTGAGGTGTCTCTGCAGTCAACGCCGGATCCTTCATAAATTGCTCTTCACGCCAACGGCCACCACTTTTGGGCGAGCGATCCACCACTGCGGACCGCTCTGACCGGCCACTAATCGGAATCATCTTTTGACCCAGGCACTGCCCGACTGATACTTTGGTGACGGATCATCTGCATATTCACCGTCGCGTGCCGCTGACCACTCGGTCACCTGTTCCGCTGATGCGTGCGCAGCTCAGCTGTTACTGGAAGCATGTGGTTCCCGCCTACAACGTGAGGTGTCTCTGCAGTCAACGCCGGATCCTTCATAAATTGCTCTTCACGCCAACGGCCACCACTTTTGGGCGAGCGATCCACCACTGCGGACCGCTCTGACCGGCCACTAATCGGAATCATCTTTTGACCCAGGCACTGCCCGACTGATACTTTGGTGACGAATCATCTGCATATTCACCGTCGCGTGCCGCTGACCACTCGGTCACCTGTTCCGCTGATGCGTGCGCAGCTCAGCTGTTACTGGAAGCCTGTGGTTCCCGCCTACAACGTGAGGTGTCTCTGCAGTCAACGCCGGATCCTTCATAAATTGCTCTTCACGCCAACGGCCACCACTTTTGGGCGAGCGATCCACCACGGCGGACCGCTCTGACCGGCCACTAATCGGAATCATCTTTTGACCCAGGTAATACAGTGCGAATTATTTTCTTGAACTTCTAATTGGTACCGCAGTGTGGATCGCTCGCCCCAACCATGAAACCCACTGTCGCGTCACTTTCTGAAGACTTCGAGCAATATAAGGTTGCTGTTGATGCGAAATTGAAGAAATTTTCTGCATCACTGGACGTGCTGAAACTCGCATTGGTAGACAGCAAGTCTGCTGAAATTAAGGATCTACAGCGTGAACTAAACGAGATGAAACTTTCCATGGATTTCATGAATAAGACGTTTGAGGCTGTCAAGGCGGAAAATGCCACCCTTGTTGCCAGTAACAAGTCACAGGCTGAGTGCTGCCATCGCCTTTCCAAAAAAAGTGGCTCAAGTCGAGCAGTACTCACGTTTAAATAACATTGAAATTAGGGGAGTTCCTGTAACTCAAAACGAAAATTGCTCAGAGATCCTGGAACTAATCGGAAAGAAAGTCGGTTGCCCAGTGACTCCTGATGATTTTGATACTGTGCATCGGGTCCCCACACATGTAAAAAATCAACTAAACATCATTGCCAGGTTTCGGTCACGAGACAAACGTTCCAGTTTCCTTTCTGAAGCCCGCAAAGCCCGTCTTGCGACCTCATCCCTCAATTTCAATGATCGCGAGGATTCACCCATTTTTATCAATGAACACCTTACTCCGGAAAACAAGAGATTGCTCGGAAAGGCGCGCGCGCTAAAGAAAGACAAAAACTGGATGTTCGTGTGGACCGAGAACTGTGTTATTAAGGCGCGTAAAACAATCAACAGTCGTGTATTTCGGGTACTGACTGACCACGACCTTTCAATTTTTGAAGAGTAGGCTACTTTCCTTGGCTTTGTAGCTTTCTCTCTTCTTCTGTAATGAATTGCACTTCACCAGCACAGGTGGCGAAATGGTTAGGTAACGCGAATGTTTTCAGCGCAATACATTTCAATGCTCGTAGCCTTAAAAAGAACTGTAACAAGATTTCCACACTACTTCATACTTTGAACCATCATTTCTCCATTATCTGCTTCTCCGAAACCTTGCTTACTAGTGAAGATCGTGATATGCATGGCTTTGCCGACTGTGGTTGCGAATACGATCATCGTAGTGGTAGCCCTTACGGGGGCTCTGCCATTTTCGTTTCAAACCAGCTCTCGTATTGTCGACGCAAAGATCTAAGCATAAATGTTCCCAAATGCGAATCTGTCTGGGTTAAACTCGATCCAATTGATTCTTCAAATGTTAATAGGACAGTCTTTGGCTCCGTTTACCGCTCTCCTTCATCTAATGCAGCTGATTTCTGCGATACACTTTTTCTTGTGCTTGATAAGTTGTCTTTCGAAAACAAAAATGTGTTCATCATGGGCGACTTTAACATCAATCTTCTTGATTCTGCGAATCCTATCACTTCGATCTAAACTAGTGCCTTTGTAGCTACGGTTATGAGTCACTGATAAATACTCCTACACGTGTCGTAGATCATTCTTCCCATTCCCTCCTTGACCATATTTTTTCTAATCATGATTCCCTAATAAAAGCTGGCACTATCGACTGCGATATTACCGATCACTTCCCCGTGTTTTTTTACTTGCACAAGCAGGAAAAGAACAAAACTGAAACCTTCAAGCATTCTATATTTGATCGTGAAAAATTTTTAAACCTTGTATCAGAAATAGACTGGTCCAGCATATTCAATGTCTCGAATACTGATATCGCTATACAGCAATTTTCTGATGCAATGATCAATGCTGTCGGTGACTGTACAACAATAATAACTTCCAATAGGCGTTACGCTGCCCCTCGGTGCCCTTGGCTTTCAAATTCCCTTCTTCTTGCCTTGCGTAAAAAAGATAATCTATACAAAAAGATGAAGCGCAAACCTTTAAATTCTAATCTACGAGCACGTTATAAACGCTACTCTCAAGTTCTGTGCTCGCTCCTTAAAGCCGCCAAGCGCCGCTACTACGACAATGAATTCAATAGGTGCGGTAACAACATAAAGAAAAAATGGAAGTTAGTTAAGGAATTCCTGAATAACGCTACTCAGCCCAAGCCCATCAAATCCATTGTTCAGGGCGACTCATCATTTACTGAACCTGCAGATATTGCTAATGCATTTAGCAATCATTTTTCGGGTGTATGCTCTCAACTTCCCTCGTGCCCTTATTCTTCTGACCTTTTGCGTTGCCCCCAATCGTTTTTTCTATTTCCTACTTGTTCCGACGAAATCGAAGCTACCATTGCAGGATTAAAGACTACCGGGCCTGGCTTAGATGGTATTCATGGGTTCCATTTGAAACTTGTACGTCGACTTGTTGCGCCACTACTTTGCTATATATTCAACTTAATTTTTAAAACCGGATTATTTCCACAGTCCTTGAAAATAGCAAAAATTGTTCCTGTACTCAAAAAAGGTGACGCGCGCTTTATGGATAATTATCGACCCATTTCTATTCTTTCTTTCTTAGATAAGGTTCTAGAAAAACTTATTGAGACCCGTCTTTCCCGCTACCTTAAAAAATTCAACTTACTCACCCCCTCTCAGTTTGGTTTTCGTGCTGCCCTATCAACTAATATTGCGACTGCATGTCTAACAGATAAAATTAAGTCTTTCATTGATCACGGCGACGTTGCTGCTGCTGTTTTCATAGATTTTTCAAAAGCGTTTGACACCATTGACCATGACATTCTTTTCACTAAACTGGAGCGTTATGGCATTACGGGTCCTGCTCTAACTTTGTTACGCAGCTTTCTTTTAAACAGGCAACAAATAGTTTCTGTTTCCACAGCAACATCACCCCCGGTCACAGTTAACAGAGGCGTTCCACAAGGCTCAATCTTGGGCCCACTTCTTTTTTTAATTTACATTAATGACCTTCCTCGCTGTTTAACCTCTTCACAATGCGTACTATATGCTGACGACACTACCATCTTTAATTCCCACCGAAACATGTGTACCATAACGCAAATGCTCCAAGCTGACCTATTTTCCCTCGAGCGATGGTGTCTCTTCAACAAGTTATCTATTAACGTTCTTAAAACTTGCTTTCTGCTTTTTAGTTCCCCGCAAAGAAAAATTTCCGAGTTCCCTTCCCTGTATATTTCCGGTATTAAAATTGAACTTCGTCGTAGCACTAATTTTCTTGGCGTAATAGTCGATTCTCACCTTAAATTTCATGAGCACGTAATCTTCATTTCAAAGAAAGTTATGTTCGGCATAAGAGTTCTGATTAGAGCTAGACCATACTTCAACTTGCAAACTCTCCTAACTTTGTATTACGCTTTTGTCCACAGTCACCTAAATTACTGCATTTCTTCCTGGGGTGGTACGTATCATACCCACATCGCCCCATTAATAACACTGCAGAAACAAGCGTTACGCATCATTACATTTTCCCATCGACAAGCAGAATCTTCCCCGCTGTTCTATCAGCTCCGTGTTTTGCCCCTTCATCATCTGTTTAGGTACAGCATTGGTATTTTATTTTTTAACGTCTTGCACGATCACCTTGTCTTAGATATTCTCCCTCATTGCATCACTAATAATCTCAATTCAACGCGCTTTGCCTCACGCCAGAATCTCTTACTTCCGTGTATACACACTAACTAAGGCAAACAAATGATTCTATTCTCGGCCATTTCACTCTGGAATTCACTTACCTCTGATATTAAATTTTCTAAATCACTTTGTGTTTTTAAAACCAAACTAAAGACTTTCTTGTTAGGCCCTTCTGTTTGATTGAATTCTAACTGTATTATCATGTCTTTTTTTCACGATGTATTCCTTGTTTTTTAGTGTTCCTGCTTATTATTCTAATGGTTTTTTTGTTTGCTTTTGTTTTTTTTTCATCTTTCTCTTTTTTATGCTGTGTTTAATTGCTCACAATTGTATTTCAGTGTTGCTTGACGATTACCTTTTTTTTCGTGGGGGGTCCCGCCTGCGGTTCTTACCTTGGGACCTCCCAGTGAATCTGTACCCATAAACTTTTTCATGTTCGCACTTGATGAATAAAGAATTGAATTGAAACTTCTTAATGTCATCTGCCCACCTAACCGTCTGTCTCCCCCTAACCCGCTTGCCTTCTCTAGGGATCCAGTTAGTTACCATTAACGACCAGCGGTTATCAAGTCTGCGTGCTACATGCCCGGCTAATGTTAATTTCCTCTTCTTGATTTCAACTATCATTACCTTAACCCCGGTTTGTTCTCTAATCCACTCTGCTCTCTTCTTCTCTCTCAAGGTTACACCTACCATGTTTCTTTCCATCGCTCACTGCGTCGTCCTCAATTTAAGCTGAACCCTCTTTGTAAGTCTCCGGGTGTCTGCTTCGAGCCGGCAAGATGCAGCTGTTATATACCTTCCTCTTGAGGGATAGTGGCAATCTGCCTGTCACGATTTGAGAGTGCTTGCCAAATGTGCTCCACCACATTTTTACTCTTCTAGGTACTTCAATCTCGTGGTTCGCCTCCGCGGTCAATACCTTTCGTAAGTATACATAGTCTTTCAGTGCACTAATCGCTATCTCGAAGTGCTGCTCTCTTCCGAGGTTGTCGTACATTGCTTTCGTATTCTGCAGATGAATTTTAAGAGCTACTTTTCTGCTCTCCTTGTCTAACTCCGTTATCATGATTTGCAATTCGTCCCCTGAGTTACTCAGCAATGCATTGTCATCGGCAAAGGGCAGGTTACCAAGGTACTCTCCATTAACTCTTATGCCTAACTGTTCCCATTCTAGGCCTCGGAAAGCCTCCGGTGAGCACGCGGAGATTTTATCCCCCTTCCTTACATTCTTCTTGATTGGCATTCTGTTGCTTTTTTTATGAAGCACCATGGCAGCAGCTGATTCCCTGTAGATTTCTTCCAGGATGTTTATATGTGCTTCGTCGACGCCCTGATTCCGCAGTGTCTGCATGACTGCTGATATTTCTATTGAATCAAACGCCTTCTCGTAAGCTATGAATGCTATTTATAGTGGTTGGCTATATTGTGAGCATTTCTCTATTACCTGATTAATAGTATGAATGTGGTCGATTGTTGAGTAGCCTGTTGAAAATCCTACTTGTTCCTTTGGTTGATTAAATTCTAACGTAATCTTAATTCCGTTAGCAATTACTTTTGTAAATAGCTCGTAAACTACGGAGAGCAAGCTGATCGGCCTTCAAGTCCTTCTCATTTCCTTTCTTATGTATTAGGATTATGTTAGCATTCTTCGAAGATTCTGATACTCTTCCCGTCAGGAGACGCCTCGTAAAAAAGTTGGCTAGTTGTTATAACACAATATGTCCTCCATCTTTCAGCAGATCTTATGTTACCTGATCCTCATCAGCAGCTTTGCATCTTTGCATGCTCTCCAAGGCTTTCTGTCTTCTTCTATTTTTACTGGTAGGGTGTCATCTGGGTTACTGCTAGTTCTTATATTGAGGTCGTGGTAGCGCTGACTACTGTACTGATCTCTGTAAAACTCCTCTGCTAATTTTACTATCCTATCCATATTGGTAGTTACTTCGCCTTCCTTGTCTTTTAGTGCATACAACTGCTTTTTGCCTACCCAAATTTTCTCTTCACCACTTTGATGCTTCCTCCATTCTTCAAAGCGTGTTAAATTCTCTCCATGTTATACCTTCTTACGTCAGATACGTTACGCCAATTTGTCAACTTCGAAAGCTCTACCAACTCTATTTTGTCTGTTGTACTTGAGGCTGTCATGCTTTGACGCTTCCTAATAAGACTCTTCGTTTCCTGGAACCACTTGCCAGTGTCCTGTCTAAATACAGTACCTTCAACTTCCACTGCAAACTCCGTAATGATACTCATCAGATTATCATACACTGAGGCTGGTTTCTTCGATAAGAGCCGAGTACCTGTTCTGAAGCAATACTCTGAATTCCTGTACTTTCTCTCTCAGTGCTATCTCATTGATTGGTTTCTTGCGTATCAGTTTCTGTCGTTCCTTCTTCAAGTCTAGGCAAATTCAGGACCGTACCAATATATGGTCACTGCTTCGTACCTTGCCAAGTACTTCCACATCCTGCATGTTGCTGGGGTGTGCACTTAGTATAAAATCTATTTCGTTCTTATTTTCGCGATTACGGCTCTTCCATGTTCATTTACGGTTTCCTCGCTCTCGGTAAAAGGTACTCAAAATCCGTAAATTATTGCTTTCTGCGAATTCTACTAGTAGCTCTTCTCCGGCATTTCTAGTGCTGATGCTTTAATCTCCCGCTGCCTGGTCTCCAGCCTTTTTCTTCCCTACTTTTGCATTAAGTCTCCCATCAGTATAGTATACTGTATTTTTACCTTACTCATTGCCGATTTCACGTCTTCATATAAGCTTTCAACTGACGCGTCATCATTACTGGACGTAGGCGCATAAGCCTCTACAACCTTCATCTTGTATATCTCATTAAATTTAATTACGATACCAGCCGGCCTTTCATTATTGCTATAGTATTCCTCTATGTTGCCAGCTATGTGTCTGTGGATAAGGAGCCTTACTCCTAAGTCTCTTTTGTCAGCCAAGCCCCGATAGCAAATGACGTGCCCAATATGTGACACTGCATAGGCCTCATCTGTCCTTCTAACCTCACTGAGCACTATTACAGCGATTTAATTCCTTCTAGCTCCTCGAATAGTACAGCTATACTTGCCTCACTAGATAAGGTTCTAGCGTTGAACGTTGCCAAGTTAAGGTTACACTGGTGGCTCGCCCGTATTCAGAGATTCTTACCACCTTCTGCTGCGTTGCAGATCTGACCGCCGCCATGGCCAGTTGCTTCGCAGCCGCTAGGGAGTGAGGGCCGTGAAAAATTAGGGAACCCTAAAACTTCGCCTTTATTAGTTGAACGCGATAGCGACCTCCTGTTCCTAGTGCGTATTTCAAACACTTAGTGCATGAAAGCTTTTCGAATTTGCTATGCACCGACTATACGTGGCCTTAAAAATACAGACGCAGTTGCGTATGTGCCTTTTGTAGTGAGGTAGCGGCTTCCAACAGAGGAGCCAATATGATAATCACATATTCTGATGCCCGTTGCCAATAAAGGTTGTACCATATTAATGTGTGCACGCACTATTACTGCGATTTTATGTTGCTTTGTGAAGCATGTAAATAGGACGCATGTGTTTGTGAAGCATGAAAGCTACTTTCACTGAATTTCCAAGCAGAGGAAGTTCTCTTCGCTGCTTTCACAAGCCCTCCCTATCTGCAATAGATGCCGCGTGGAAGAGACATCTTTTTAGAGACGGTGCCCCCGTTCCAGCGTGGTCTCGTGGATAGGATACCTCGCTCTCACCCAGCAGTCCCAGGTTCGATTCCCGGCGTCCGAAAGCTTGGTTGCGGTCTCATGGTGTAACGGTTCCAGTTAAAATCCAACAATCCGAGTTCAAATCTCGGTGACACCTTTACTTTTATTACTTTATAGCGTTTATACGATTCGAATAATTCAGTTGCCGCGTGGAAGGGACTTCTGGACGGTGACCTCCGTTCCGGCGTAGTATAGTGGTTAGGACACCTTGCTCTCACCGAGGAGGCCCGAGTTCTTCATTCTTCTTCCGGCAGCGCAAGCGGACGGCTACGGAATCATGAGCTCCGATGGAGCGGCGATAGCGGCCCGTGCCGGTCGCGGAAACAGGCTGGATGGTGAAGATGATAAGGACTACAAGATCGTGCTGCCTACGTTTCCCACCGGCCGTGTTGTACTGAACACGATGTTTTTGCACAGCGACGTGCGTGAGAGGCTTTACAGAGTCGAGGATTTCCGGGACGCTCTCGCATCAGTTGGCGTGCTTCCTTACGTCGTGGCGTTAGGCACATACCAAATTAACCATGTGTGGGCAGTGACCTTGAACATTAGGGAAGCCGCCAAGAAACTAGCCGTGGTAAAGGTACCTAAAGCGAAAAGGCGCCGGTGTATCATCTCTGACCCAGAGGGCCAGCAGGTGAAGCTTCGCCTCTACCGGATGCTTCACGGCGTCCAAGACGAACATATTCGGGCATCCTTTGCGGCCTTTGGCAACTACATCGAGGGGACTCGAGGGCGTTGGCGAGTTCGAGGTAGGAAGGAAAAGGGTTCAACCACAACAACCGTCCTGCGGAAATTGAAGCCTGGATACAAAGTGGACAACCGTCCCCACCAGGTCCGTGTTGCAGGGGAGTTTGTCCTCGTGGTGGAGTCCGGGCGAGACGTGCAGTGCCTACGATATCATGGCACGGGACACGTTCGCCGGAACTGCAAGGAGCCCCGGTGCTGCAAGTGCCCTCGTTATGGGCATGCGGGCGCGGACTGCATACGCACCAAGGCGTCGGCGACAGGGCAGACAAAGCCGGACCACCGTGAGGAAATGATGAGTGTTGCCGAGGCAGAAGAGGCCACTCGGGGCACCGACGAGGCTACAAAAAAGGTCGGACCTCGACACTCGTTGGCGCCTTCCTGCGGTGAAGCCCCGAAAAGGAACGCCCCGGCGGACCAAGAAGCGCAAGGTGACTTGTCAGGGTCTGTCAACCAACCGGCGGCATAGGTTCTGCCTGGGGCTTTAGGAGTCGACACCGGTAAGGGTGATACACCAACCCTCCCAGAAGCGGCGGGCGACACATCCGCGTCATCCGTGGTGACGGTGAAAGCCCCCAAAAGCTCACCAGCACCCAAGGGTTGAGAGCACAAAGATTGCAACGAGCCACCGCTGAAGAAGAGTGGCGTTCAAGCAGCGACCAACGTCGCCGCGGCTTCCAAACGTCCCCACCAACCGGCCAGCAATAAGAGTATTGAAACGACCACGCCTGGCCCTGAGGAACCGCCAGCAAAGTCTTTGCAAGGACTGCGGCCGTCTATTACCCCGCGTCCCAACTTTCCAGCCGATATTCCCGGCGGCAACGTCGAGCCAGTCGGGCAGTCATAAACTCCGCCGGATGGCGCCGCAGGCGATGGTCGGGTCTAGCCATCGGCTAGACGCGAAGGGTGAGCGCAATGCTGGTCTCCTTTCTTATCGTCAAAATGGCCCCTGCATTGCCGTTGAATGTCGCCAACCTTGACGTCACAGGACTGGCAGGTAAAAGACAACAAAGCCAGCTTTACCGTCTCGTAACGGAGCGTGACATGGACGTGCTAGCGTTACAGGAAACCAAAGTCTATAACGATGCAGAGACCGGCAGCATGGTGCAACTTTTTGCGTCAAGGTATTTTGTTGTAGTTAGCCACGTGGTGGGCACATCGTCTGGCTGCGTACTATTGGCATCAAATGATAATGATGGTGATGATGAACCTTCGGCTTTGCTGGCACTCGCCCACAGAGGGGATCGGCCAAGAACCGGGCGGCAGGATCATCAAGTGTGTTCAGTCAGGCATTCAGGTAGTTTCGTAGCCGTAAATAATAACAATAGGCTAACAGGGTAATCTCTTTGTTGCCCTTACGTACTCGCACACAGCAGAAAAAACCTCCCTGTGGCTATAACCTAATGTAATCTCTCCGAAGGATAAAATTAGTTCCACGTTTATTTTTAAACCTAGCTTCTCAATTGGTTCGACCAGGTATCTATTCCTTTGATAAGCATAACGTTTACAGGATAAAAAGAAATGACCTATTGACACAATGGAGATGCTGTTAGTCCAGCTTTATGTAGGTAGTAATTCAGATGCGGAATTCTGCATCGTAATCTGGTGATTGTAGTTTCTAACTGCCGACATACACACCACTGTTTGTTCCAGCAATATCTTAGATGTACGAAGTCTCTGACTTTATCCAATGGTAATTTTTCTATTTCATTGTGCAAACAAGCCTTTTTATATCTGAGTGCTGTTACGTAGGCAAAATCAGGTAAAATAGGTAAGATTGGTCCACTTAAAGATGCTTTGGTTAACGAGTCTGCCATCTCATTTGGATAAATCCCGCAGTGGCCGGGTATCCATAGCAAGGGAAATTTTTTCAGGTTTTCTGGTAATAAACTGCTAATCATACTGAATGATGTCAAATTTTTTGCTGTATATAGTGCAGTGTATACTGAGAGAGAATCGGTAAGTAATGACCGCTTCTGATTCGCTTGCAGGAAGTTTACGAAGCGCTAGAATTATAGCAAATAATTCAGCGATGAATATAGGCGTGTAATCTGGTAATCGAACTGAGAAAGACCAGTCGAGAGAAGTACAGAAGTTGCCTATTCCAGTCTTTTTGTTCAATACAGATGCATCCGTCGCAATAATGTTGTTTATGGACAGATGAGTCAAGTAATCTTTTAACCAAATATTTAAATATTGAAGGGGCAGTTGTTTTGCATTAGAGGGGAAAATATCATCAAATTTAATTTCATGTTTTGAATTAGGTGTGTTCGTTATGCAAATCTGATAAATATTTACATTGAGAGGCTCTAGCAATGCTTGGACGAACCTAATCTGAGGGGAGTGTAGTCTAGACCATTGCGTTCTAAAGAATGCGGTTGGTTCTTGAATAAAAACAAATGAAGCTTGTCGCAGAGGCGAATTGTATATTTTTAAGAAATTTTGAACTGTAAGTATTCTAAACCGAGTTAACAAAGGTGGAAGGCGCGCTTCCACATACAAAACATTATTTGCCACAAATTTTGGGAGTCCGAGACACAAGCGCAAAGCTTCTCTTTCTAATAATATTATTTGTCTCATCTTGTAAGCCGCGCTGCGTGAAAATAATACACACCCGAATTCCATAATAGGCCGTACATACATCTTGTAAATCATTATCAATGAACTCCAACGCAATTCTAGTTTTCTGTTTCCCAATTTGCATAACCATTCCAAGGCACGTGACGCTTTACAGCCAACCTCGTCTATAGGGCTTTTCCAATTTAGCGTCCTATTATATACGATGCCTAGGTATTTCAGGAAATCGACCAGGGGAATGAGCTCGGTACGATACATCAGGGAAATGTTGACACGGTCCTTAAAAGAGAATGGCAGAAGCGCGCTTTTTTGACGTTCAATGACATATGGATATTGTCAAGCCTTCCTTCTAGCATGTTCATGTAATTCTGTAATGCCTGATACAATGAGTGCAGATCACTGTTTGTTGCGAAGAAAGCAATATCATCTGCATATACGTAAATTTGGATATCCTGATGAGTTGGAATGGAACTTAGTAATATGTTGAATAACACCGGGGATAATACTGAGCCCTGCGGTACACCTCGTGTCTGCTGATATTTTTAGAAGAGCATCCATCCAAGAAGCAATAAAATTTTCTGTCTTTCACAAACTCTGTAATCCATGCTGTTATATATTTTGGAAAGCGATGGTCTTGCATCTGCTGGATTAGGATAGGATATTCCACTTAGTCGTACGCTTTAGCTAAGTCTAGAGTGACTAGTGCACAGTATTCGCGGCGATGCCGAGCCAGCTGTATGCGACTTTCCAAATCCACATGTGCACACCAAATGTAGTATCCCGATCTAAAGCTAATTTGTCTGGGGTTTAGTATTGTATGTTCATTGATGTAGTTTATTATGCGGGCATTTAGACTCTCTCTACAAGCTTGACCAGGTTAGATGTCAATGAAATAGGCCTTATGTTATCCAGAGTAAACTCCATTCCATGTTTCTTAGGTATCGGAATTATTTTGGAAAGCTTCCAATCGGCCGGAATCCAAGAATTTTTCAGTGAATAATTAACTATATTACGGATTTCATGTGGCGATATTTCGTATAACACTTTATTCATTGTAGAGGTCACCCCATCAGGTTCGGGAGCAGCGGGTGGTAAGCTCTTCATCACATCCGCCAATTCAGCTAAACATACCGCCTGGAAATCACAATCCACCCTTAATTTCACCATGGACTTTGGCACAATTGTCGTAAACCTGGTTTGCAAGCCTTTAGCAATATTTTCCAAGAATTCAGAGAGTTCGCGAGAAGACATAATGGTGGAATGACTGCTTTCTGTCTGTGGAATCATTTTTCTCGCACGTAAAAACCTGAAAAGCATTTTTCTTATTTTTAGTCTTAGACAATTATTGAAATTGATTCATATCATAGTCTTCTTTTGCTTTGCGCACTAGATGCTTAAAATCGGCGGCCATGAATTTATTATCACTTCAATTTTTGGGGCATTGGTTAATTAACAGCTTTTTCCAAGCCGCCTTTCGCTTTCTATACCCCCTGACACATTCTTGATTCTACCACGGGCTAAAAGATCCCGCTGTGTCCGAGTTTACAGTAAACGTTGAATTTTTTGTGAGAGTTTTTTAACACCGCACATAGACTCATAGCCCTAAGGTCTTCCTGCATTTCCTCGCGAAAAGTTAACGTAGATTTTAAGTCTTTTTGTAATTTAGCATAATTTACGAATGAGCCAACTTTCCCTGCTAAACTAAACCTCGGGAACTTCATTTCAAACATAATGGGAAGGTGGTCGCTGTTTGTAGCCCAATCTAATATATTCCACGAGGATATGCTTAAAGTGGAGCTGGAAAATGTTAAATCAATAGTCGATTTAGAGTTACCTCTTACAAATGTAGCAAATTGTGAGTTCAAGCAGGAAAAGTTATTATCAAGCGTCCATTCCTACAAACGTCTTCCGCATACATCAGATTTGAAGCTCAAGACACAAGGTGTGAATTGAAATCACCACACAGTACTATTTCTTTTCTGCATGAAGCTACCATAATATCGAGGCATCTCGTGTCTTGAACTCCTCCAGGAAAGTATACATTTGCAAAAGAGAAAGGCGAGCAGTCTGGTAGTGTTATGTCTAACACCAGAATTTTGTAATTCGTATCCATACAATGATACGATATCTTGGCTCTGTGACTAAATTTAGTTGATTTTAAAAAAGCCAGACCGCCACCTCTACTCGGCTGATCCAGCCGTAATAATCAATAATTTTTATGTAAAATTTTTTACTGTGACCAAGCCAGGTTTCCTGAATGGCAATGATGTCGGGAGAAATTTGCGAAGAAATATATTGTAAATCTGTAGTTGTCGACCAAATAGACCGGCAGTTCCACTGCAGAATTTTTAGGGAACCTATTTTGATGCTATACCAGCCGAAGAAACTGCCTGATCCAGAATATCTTTTTTCAAGAAATCATTTTTTGAAAGGTTCTCATAGAAGTCTTTCTTTGAAAAGTATTTCTTGGATTTTGGGTTCTGAGAAGACTTTTTAGAAGGGGGAGATATGTTACGTTTCAATGTTCTTAGCGATTCTGTGTCCATATCTGTAAAGTCTCCTGAATCATCTGTCACAGGTTCTGACTCAGCCTGAACTCTATTTTTTGAAGGTCCTGCTTTCTGAGAGATAGATCTATGATTGACTGTCTGATTTTCCTCCTCTGTACCCCTTGAAATCAACAGAGCGTGCGAATCCCGATTTTGCACAGAAACTGTACCAATGATTTGTGTCAGCTGTTGTGTTAACATATCAGCCAAGGGTTCAGAAAGAGTAGCTGCAAGACGCTGCATTGCCTTTTCAGTGAACTTTTCAATAGCCTCAGTTATCGACTTTGCGAGCGATGCATCCATTGCTGCTGTGTGCCGGGATGTTATGCCTGCGTAACCTTTCGATCTTTCATGCATTTCTGCTACCGCCTCCCTCCTAGAGCAAGCCTGCGTTCTATGATTTCTAGAACACACATTTCTTTCTTTTGCACCACATTCAGCAGAGTCTGCAGGGTGCGCTCCATTACACAAGCGGCACTTCTGGTCATCGAATTTGCAATCGCAGCTGTCATGACTCTCTCCGCACAGACGACATCCAGCCTGTGATCTGCATCCTTTCATGCTACATGTAGCCGAATCGCCAGCATTTTGAGCACTGCAAAGGTTTCGAGGAAAGTGGTTCTACTTTATAGATTAGTGGCCATGCCTTAATTTCTGTTGGCTAAACTCTTCCTGCAAAAGTTACTATAACTAATTCAGTAGGCGATTTTGTTTTATCAGTCGTTCGGGTGCATCGATAGACTGAAACTGCCCCAGCTACAGCAAATAAGTCAAGAATTTCTTGAGGTGTCAGACTCGTATCCACCCCACGGACTATGCCCTTCGTACATGCAAGATGAGCTGGAATAAACGGGCTCACCGCACCGCCTGTGCAGAATTCAGAGCAATTCAGAAGCTCTCGGACGCAATCCTGGTCTGCAGAGCAGCACAGGATACCCCCTCGGCCGAACTGGCGGACCTCAGTAATCTTCTGGAAAAGCGACGAGGCTTTCTGAAGCTCCACTTGTATCACCTTCGGATTCTTCATTGGAATGAAACCCCCATTTGTAGGAACCAGAGCCATAGGGACGTAGCTATCTCCACTGCGTAGCAAGGTATCGAGCGGCCAATCCTTGACCGGTAGTGAGGCCAGCCAAGGGGAGTGCCCTTGGCCGGGTGATGAGAAAGACATCAGAATATTCTGACTTGCCTGACCTCCAAAGGGCTGACACAATGTTTCAGTTGAGAGAAACTAACAAGAAATATGAGGAATGAAAAGCAAACCAAATCTTAGCTACAAGGATCCTGCCGCTCGACGTTGAGCCGATCTCCGATGGTGGGAGCACGTTCGAGGAGTAGAAAAACGAGCGACGTGACGCTGACTTGCGCTCTGCTTGACGAAACCTCGTTCTGTTCGTGGCATCAAATGAAACACGAACAGCGGAGCGCGTGGCACAAGCCTTATCAATGGCATAGTGCGTGCCGTCGACTATTCGTTGGCAGAGACAGGCCCGCACATCCGGTGTGGCAGCACTGCGTGATCGCGCTATAGTGCAATATTTCTGCTTGTGTTCCAGGTACGGTATTTGAAAGGAACAAAATAACAAAACAGAGGCTAAACTACTGCAGCTGAAGGCGAGTATTGTAGCACGATTCGTCATCACGGAGTCCATCATCTTGAAATTCCTGGCTAATTCTATTTATAGTAGACTAAATTCGGTTCATAATGCTGACAATTTCACGCTATTTCACTTCGCGCGGGTAAAGCACAACAATTTGCTCTTTCTATTCCGAAGAAACGCTCAGCATTTCCAGGTAAAGTGACGCGTTTTCGGGTCGGTCTCTGAAAGAAGGGTGCAGGTGAAGCAGCGCGGGCGAACGAGATGTGATGATCGTTTGAAAATCAACTGCAAACCGATCAATTTTCTTTTATCGTGCCAAGTCACCGATTGCACTGCGACGCTGAAGTAAAAACAAGGAATTGCGAGTGATACGATCAAAAGCGCTTGACACGCCCACGATGGCCACCATTACCACCATACGAAATCTGGACCAGAAGGGAGGAAGACGAAGTGATTCTCTTGTGGAACACATCTTTCGGTCTGTGCTGTATTTTCTGCGTTCCACAGCGCAACAGCGGGGTCTCCAGCCCCCTACATCGCGGTCATGGATGTACAATCCCCGGAGATCCCGCCCGGTACTAGTTCATCCACGGGCATTGCTTCAAGAAAGCGTGGCAACCAATCTAGTGAGAGCGAGGACACCGAGCCGTACTCTGCATCAGACTACGAGTCCTCAGAAGACGGCTTCGAACCTGTGCTCTACCGCAAGGCCAAACGAAGAATCATGAACGCATCATCGGCATTAAGTACAGCCACTGTGAGGACAGCGCCTCAGCGATGGCCTCACTCCATTCTGTTTGTGCCACAGACTACTACTGCAAATCTACGCTTCCTCAACAGGCAAGCACTGTCCTTGTACCTTGAAAACATTGTGCCTAACGAGATTAAGGACATCAGGATAAACACGAAGAAGAATATTTTGGCAATAGACGTGAGGAACCCGAGTGCACTGAACACGCTACAGCATGTGTCGGAGCTGGGAAACATCAAAGTCCGATCCATCATACCAGCGAACGGTGACACCGTAACAGGAGTTATCTATGACATAGACACTGAAATCACCAATGAAGATCTTCCTGCACTGATAAAACCAGTGAGCGAAAAGAACGTTATTGTGCATGCTGGTCGCCTAGGCAACTCTCGTTGTGTGCGAATAACATTCAAGGGTGACTGTCTTCCCTCTTACGTGAAGGTTGGCCATTTCCGTCACCAGGTTCGCCCATTTATTCCGAAGCCTATGCAGTGTTTCAAGTGCCAGAAGATTGGCCACGTGCAGGGCGTTTGCAGAAATTCCGCAGTGTACCCCCGATGCGCTGAACACCACTCAGAAGACGACTGTAATGCAACTACGTTGAAATGCCCCAACTGCCAAGGCGCTCACAGCGCTTCCTCCAAGGACTGTCCTCAGATTAAGAAAGAGATTTATATTCTGAGGCAAATGGTGCGAGACAACTCGACTCACAGAGAAGCTGCGCAAAAAGTAAGGCGAAGGCGCCGTCATCGTCGAAGGTCCTCACGAAGGACAGTTCAAAATCTGACGACAAAGTCAGAAACTCAGGTGAAATCGACAGGCGCGGCTCCTAGCACGGCAAACATCTGCGCTGAAAGAGAAGATGCCGGAAGATCTCTCTCTCCAAAGGAATGGCCACTCCTTCAGCCTAGACGATCTGTTGAGCCTCAACAGAAGCCACCTCAAGAACAAGCACAAAATGCTGCAACAGCCGGGAAGCCAGATCATCGCGTGATGGTGATGCTAAGGTCATTAGTGGACACCATTCGCATGTTGTTAAACGACATGAATACACCGTCAGCCAAAAGTGCCCTTCAAGTACTGGACGCGCTTAGTCCAGTGCTAGCAGCCCTAGAGTAGACCATGGCTAACCCACCACTGTCTTTCAAGGATGAGGTTCGTAAAGCAGCAATACTGCAGTGGAACGCCAGGGGACTGAGATCGCGCATTGGTGACTTTCGTCAATTTGTGTGCGTCAATATGTTTCCCGTAATCGTCATCTGTGAGCCGAACTTATCGAGTGCAATACGACTCTCAGGATACGAACCTTTTATGTCGTCTACTGTTAGTGAAAGCAGCAAGGTTCTGGTGTACATTTGCCGAGACCACACTTACATCTTTCAACCTGTACCACCTCATGACGGAAACCAATACGTATGCTTAAGAGTGAAAAAGAGGAGGCTCAACATCACAGTGGTTGGCGCATACCTATCACCATCAAGCCGTTTCGATCAAAAAAGACTACGAGACATCATAGCGTTAACTCCTGACCCGTGTGTTATCATCGGGGATTTTAACGCTCATCATACATTATGGGGAAGTCAGAATACCAACATGAAGGGCAGAAGCTTGGTGTCTTTTGCCTCCGACAACCAACTTTGGTTACTGAACGACGGCAGTCCTACATTTTTACGTGGCTCCACATACAGTAGCTGTCTCGACTTGGCTTTTGTTTCGCGAAGCCTAGTGAAACATACTGAATGGTTCACAGATATAGAAACGCACGGGAGTGATCACATTCCAGCATACGTCAAGATCAGAGGATTGTCACCTTCTAAAGTGCGCGACATGGTTAAAAGAGTGGACTGGAAAAAATTTCAGTCTCGTATGGAAGACCTATGCCAAGAACACATATCCGATTTACAAGAGGCCATCCAGAGCACTGTAAAAGAGACTGTGTGTACGATCCCATGCCCTGCAAGATTCATGGACATCGACATAGAGCTGGAGCGGCTTCGAGCCTTGCGACGACGAGCTGAAAGAAGGTACCGGCGCACGAAGGACATAGAAGATTTACGGACTGCTAGACGTATGCAGAAGAAAATCAAACGTCGGTTAGACAAGCTAGCATTCCAACGCTGGGTTACTTTCTGCGAGTCACTCGACCCTCGTAAGCCTTTATCGCACATATGGACGACGGTTAGAGGTTTGCGGTCATCGCCCATTCAGAAGTCACCATTCAAGGCCTTAGCCCTTCACCAAAATCGACCAGATGTGGACGTTGCTGAAGAGTTCTGTGCCGGATTATCAGGGCAAACTACAGCCATCAGCAGCTCACCACTTTCGAGCAGTTGTCCGCCACCAAGTGATCCCTCTATGGACTTCCCGTTCACCATTCAGGAGCTCAAAGCAGCACTCGCTTCATGCAAACGTACCTCTGCACCAGGACCTGACGGAATCTCCTACAGAGCCCTGTGTCATCTGGGTGAGCGCGCGAGAATAGCTCTACTTCAGCTATATAATGATTGTTGGCTAGAGGGCACAATCCCCTTAAGTTGGAAAACTAGTCGTCTAGTACCATTACTGAAACCTGGCAAATCACCATTGGTACTCTCCTCCTAGCGCCCGATCGCATTAGCCAGTTGCGTGGGTAAAGTGATGGAGAGAATGATTCTCGGCCGACTCGAGTGGTACTTGGAGTATCATCAGATCTACCCAAATGCCATGGCTGGATTTCGACGTGGTCGATCATCGATCGATAACGTCATCGACCTAGTCACGTACGTTGAACACGAGAAAGGCCATAAGCGTCTTTGCGCCTGTCTGTTCCTTGACGTCAAAGGAGCCTATGATAACGTGACACATGAATCCGTCCTTGCCGCACTAGAAGAGATTGGAGTGGGTGGCCGAATGTTTAAGTGGATACGCAGTTATCTCCAAATGCGATCCTATTTTGTGAGTACAGAGACTGGGAGCACGTCTACACATTTCAGTTGTCGTGGCGTCCCTCAGGGTGGTGTACTGAGCCCCGTGCTATTCAATATAACACTAATCGCTCTCCATACGCACCTACCAAACAATATTTATCTAGCAACATACGCTGATGACATCTGCATATGGACATCTGCGGTAACTCGCCTGCAGTTACGAGCGAGAATACAGAGAGCTGCTACTTCAACTGCTTTGTATCTACGCAATCGAGGCCTGGAAATTTCCTCCGGAAAGTGCGCTCTTCTGGCATTTACGCGCAAACCCATGTCGAATTACAGAGTGTCAATTAACGGTCAAAATATACCATATCGTCGATCTCACAAATTTCTGGGTGTCATAGTCGACAGAGACTTATCATGGAGCCCTCATGTGTCGTATTTGAAAAAGCGATTGACAGGCATATGCCATCTTTTCAAGTTTCTCGCTGGAAAGACTTGGGGAATGCAGCCTAATGCTATGTTACGACTGTACAGGGTGCTTTTCCTTGGCTTTTTACAATACAGTCTGTCTGCATTATCAAACGCCAGTAAAACAAGTCGACGCATGATACGAAGCGTTCAGGCACAGGCGCTTCGAATATGTCTAGGTCTGCCTCAGGGTGCCTCAACAATGGCGACTATAGGTATAGCCAAAGACCACCTCGTGCAGACCCATATTGAAATTGAAGCTTTGAGGATACACATAAGGCATGTGGGCCGGAATCCCCATCACCACCTAGCCTCTCTACCAGTGGATAGACCTCATACTTCCTTTTGTCGAACAATAACTACACATGGTGACTTCCTACCAACTGGTTTTACGCCCGCGGCGAGACCTTCAATTTCTCCATGGTGCCTCAAACAGCCAGTCATCTACCTGACAATACCAGGCATCCAGAAAAAAGGTGATTTCTCAATACCAGCTCTCAAGCAGCTCGCATTACTTCTGCTTTACGAGAAGTACCAAGACTGCACCCACGTCTACACCGACGGCTCCGTCCTGCCAAACAGCTCAACTGCGGCGGTCGTTATTCCAACGCACGCCACAACCATTAAGTTCAGGACAGCTCATGCAACCACAACAACGGCAGCAGAGCTTGCAGCGCTTCGCGCTGCGCTGCGTTTTATTAACGACCAAAGCACGCAACGGTGGACGATTTTTTGCGACTGCAAGGCGGCACTGCAGTCACTTCTGTCAAATTTACGCCGTGGTCCACACGAGCAGTTGGTATTTGAAACAGCAGAAATGCTACACCACATAACAGAGAAAGGGCACCACGTTATATTTCAGTGGTTGCCAAGCCACTGTGGAATTATCGGTAACGAACGAGCTGATCAAGCAGCCCGTTCAGCCCATACAGAAGACAACGACCAGTCAATACCTTTATCAAGAACGGACGCTGCTAGGAGGCTCCGCATGCTTGCTCGCCAACGCTCCATGGCTCTTTGGAATGAGCCTCTCTTTACGCATGCAAGATTACGATCCCTTGATCCAACGTTAAGCATGCAGCTTCCAACAAAAATTCGACGAGGCGACGCTACTGCTCTGTGCAGACTATGGTTGGGAGTCGCGTTTACCCGTGCGTACGCGTTCCGCATAGGTATAACCGACACCGCCGACTGTGCACACTGCGGAGATGAAGAAACAATTCGACATATACTGTGTGACTGCCCGAAATACAAGCTGGAGAGACAACACCTTTCTAATAAACTAAACAGGTTAGATGACCAGCCGCTGTCAGAAGAAAGGATATTGCGCCATCGTCATGACTCATCGTCACAGAAGAAAGCCGTGCAAGCGCTACTGGGCTTCTTACGAACTACTGGCCTGTCGGAACGCCTCTGAGTGAACTGATTTTGTGTGTGCGTGTGTGTCGGTGTTTTTCTCTTATTTGTTTTTTTAACTCCCCCTTTCTCTTTCAACCCCCTATTCCCCAACCCCAGTGTAGGGTAGCATACCGGATACTAGCATCTGGTTAACCTCCCTGCCTTCCTCTTTTCTCGTTTCTCTCTCTCTCTCTGGACCAGAAACGGAGATAACGCACTGTAGGGGGATCGCGCAGTGCTGCCGAACCGGATGTGCACGCCTGTCAATGGTGATGACTGGACAGTCAACACTATACTGTTTCTAATACTTGAAACACTCGCTCCGCTGTTCGGGTTTCATTTGACGCCGATAGTACCTTTTGTTAAAAAGTTGCCTGGGCCTAAGGTGAAGCCCATTTTTCGTTCGAAGCAGGCCGATGTAGACCTCGCCCTGAATAACACCCAGTGGCGGGTCGTGTGCGTGTACGCGTTCAACAAGGTAGAAGAAAGGGCGCTGTATTTTCCCGGTCTTGAACAACAGCTCTGTGCAGGAAATAAATTAGTAATGCTGGGCGACTGAGCGCACACGACAAAACCAGTACTCGGGGTTACAAAGATAAGGGTACCAACATCTTGCCTAATATTGTCGCGAAATTGGACGTCGAAAATGCAGCGGAGTGTGTCACAGGTACAAGTGCCGTCAAGTACACGCGATTTGAAGGCCCTAACCATCCAAGACTTGACCTCATTTACGTCTGCGTCGACATCCTACCGGAATGCACCAGTTATAATGTCACCCTTGTGTATCTTTTTCCGATCACTGCCTAGTCCTATGCTCTGTCGGAATTTCGAAGCGAAATAAGTTGTTCTATTGGGAACTGTGTAAATAAAATAATAACTTTCTGCTGGACGATGTTTGTAATCAGGCAGTGAAAAAACAAATTAGCAAAACAAGCCTCAGCAAAAAGCTTCACCTTTGGTAACAGTGAGAACTTTCTAAACAAAAGCTAAAGATCAAAGCAACAACCATCGCTACGAGCATTCGATACGATGTAAAAAAAGAGACTGAGTTGAGGGTGCTACTTGACAATTGCTCAAGCTGGAATGCCGAGCCCTGGAAAAGTGAAGATATTGGAAAAGTAAAAGAAAAGTTAGAGCTGTTGGATAAAAAGCGCTATCGAGGTGTTCCGGTGAGGGCAAGGGCGGATGACACCGAAGCAGGTGAAATGCCGTCGAATTGCGCTCTAGGCTTGGAAAAAGCCCGCGGTGAGAGAAACTTCGTACGTGAGATAGAGCGGGACTGCACCGTATTAACTGATACTGAAGGCATCACAAGAGCTTTCACGGACCATTATCGCGAGTTGTTCGCATTGCACGAAGCAAATTTTGAAAGCTTCCAGAATGACTTCATCCTATTTTTACCCCGTCCGGATGACAAACGAAAGCTTGGAGCGTGTAACAACTGCATGTGGCCGAAGTAGAAGACGCCATAGACAAGTTAAACCCAAGCAAGTCGTTCGGTCCGGACGGTTTCACAGCCGCCGTTTATAAGTAGTTTAAGCATGAAATCAGCCCTATTTTTACAGGCATATTCAATGAAGCCTATAAATTAAATACTTTGCCGCCATAATACGTAATATCCCACACGGTTCTCATACCGAAAACAGAGCGTGTATAGATAAACTGAAATCTGTCTCAGCGTATCGTCCTGTAGCCCTAACCAATGTAGACGGTAAAATTTACATGATGGTATTAGCTCGAAGATTACAGGCAGTGATACAAGACATCATGGGGCCTCGACAAACGTGCGGCATCAACAGGCGCTCCATAGCCTTAAATGTCCATAAAGCACGCAGCGTTCTAAATCTCTCTGATGATTTCGATGAAGAAGTTGCCATATTACAGATTGATATAGAAAAAGCCCTTGTTTGTGTTGAACACTAAATTTTGTTCGCTGTGGTAAATCATGTTAACGTCAGTGGTGTTATTTGCGACGGAGTGCCCTGGCGTAGCGAGACTGAACAACGAGGTTAATTGGAAATAAGAATCTGAGTGCACCCATTAACGTGTATCGTTCGGTTTCTTAGGATTGCCCCCCACGCGCTTTGTTTATTTGAGTATATGTATATATATAGAAACGTGGTCTTTGAAAATAAATATTGACCAATTATATATATATATATATATATATATATATATATATAGAGAGAGAGAGAGAGAGAGAATATTCATGCTTTTGACTTGCAGGCAGTCGAAGTTAGGCTGTTCGCATATGCGCATATGCAGATGAATTTGGCTATTTTTTCATGGGACTAAACGGTAAATAGAACAGACTGTTGGAGCTGTGCATGCTTTCAGTCAAGCTACTGGGAGCGGTGTTAAGTGGTATAAGTTTTGGGACTCTAGCATGGATCGTGGCCAACGAAGCCAGACCACTTTGCTAACATGCCCTGGGCAACGACCCCTGGCAAGTACTGAGGTGTGTCGCTTGACCCATATTGCGCGAGCGACCAGTTTTGGAAAGGTGAAATTAAGGACACACAACATAAAGCAAAGGAGTGAAAGGAGACGCGTTCACGATCTTTGCCAGGGCCAACGTCTGCAATATCTTCTTTACCAGCGAGCTCTAATACAATGAAGGTACTGAATTGCTCAAGGACGAATGTGCAAAGGTTCCACAGAATATTTGCCGTCTTTGGGTGGGTTTCAGGGTGGGGATGCTACTGCCGTACTCGCTCGTTACGACGAGTAAAAGACAGAAGGCTTGGACTAGTTCACCTATCTATGCGGCAGCTAGTCAACCAGTTTTTCTTTTTTCGAGATGTCACATATCCCTTCCTGCGCAGGCTGTGTCAATTACGACCGGGCAGACTCATACCGAAGTGTATGTTGTCTCAACTGAATATAGTGTAGGAGGAATACAAGGCTAACACAAAGAAATATGTATTGTATACGGTTTTTAAGAGAATGCCTTTAAACGAAACGAACTATATTTCGCTTTATGAGACATTGTCTCTACTGTGCCGTTGCACAACTCATTGTACAGTGGAGGCCCAGGCAGCAACGTTGTAAAGACAGTTAAAGTGTATGCGCAGCCTGTAACAAACACTTTTTTATTTATTTGCACTCTGGTACATTGCCAGTTGAAAAACTTTTGGAAGGTAAAGGATGTTATTTGCCTTGGGACACGCATGATCACAAAAACCAGAGATCTTGTGTTTTTACATTGTTGGAAAGGGTTTTATTTTTGAGAAGTACTGCAGAGCGCTCCTATATACTTAAGAACTCCCGTTGGACCCATACGGGAATCGGTTCTTGAGTGTAGAGAGTAAAGGTGGCCTGCCATTCCACACATGGGCCTCCACTCGTTCAAGAATGGCAGGCTACATAAGCGTGTCAGCCTAGGGGGGGTGGGGGTGGAGTAAGAAAAGCGCGAGCCCCCGTCCCATCCCCCCATTGAGAAAATTTGGGGGGCCGAACCACCCCATGGTCACTCAAAGACTAAATCAACTTCTTACAAAGAATGTAATTGCATTATACATATATATATATATATATATATATATATATATATATATCCCCGGCTGACGAGTGAAGTAGGTTGCCCCCCTCCCTCCCTGTCGCGATAATAAAGTTGGTACGCCACTGGCAGGCTATCATATTGATAAAAATGAGTGGCCTGTCCGAGACTATTTCAGAGACAGCATTCATCGCTTTGTTGAAATTCACAAAGCGGCACCGCAACCACCCGACTGGCTTTCAAGAGTACAGCCGCTGGTCACATTACCCGAATTTTAATCTGACAATACCGGCACCATACTGGTTGACTTAAATGTCACCGTATGTACGTAGTACATGGGGTGGTTTTAACATCAGTGTTGTTTGGATTATGTGTTATGAACCAAAGACAGGTAATACAGAAAAAAAAGGGAAGGGTTCACATATGCGTCATGGAAAAAGTGAAATCAAATCACTAACTGCCTGATGGACACACGCAGCGCATATCATGCGTGATGCACATCATGCATTTAGGTGTCAATATAGCTACCACCCTGCTTATTCATTCGGATCACGTGCCTGAAGTAAGTCATCTTCCAAACTCTCTATGCTTCAACGGTGGGTTCCACATGCAGAGAAAGCATGGGCGCCATGGCTTAGTTGGTTAAAGCGCCTGTCTTGTAAACAGGAGATCGTGAGTTCGAATCTCACCGGTGCCTTGAAAACTGACTGTTCTTTTTTTTTACTCTGCTCCTTTGAGCTGTACCCGTTAGCGTCCTGACTGCAGAGTCCAGTGGATAATAGTAACTCATTTCCTTAATAACATATCACCATGTCACTTTTTTGTCAGTGTGACAGTTAAAAAAAGCATATAACTGAAGAGCCTGTCAATAAGTATCCGCTCAAAGAGCTAGAGTAAAAAATAAAACAAAAGATCTCTTCAACAAAGGCATCCAGGCCTTTCCATATGTTAATAAAGTGACGCGCAGTGATCTAAAGAAAGTGTCACGAAAATCCGGTGTCGAAGACGTTTCCAACGCACGTCACAAGCTACGTGGCCTCTTCAAGAAGACTGACGGTGATCAGGAAGAAACATGTTGCAAAAAGAAGCGCCAGCAACATTTGCTTAAATGTCGAGAGAACGTTTTGTAAAATATTCCCCCACTAATGGAAGTTGTGACATCGGCCAAGCTGCACAAATAAAGGTTACGTGAACATCCATAATCGCTGAAGAGGTCTGTCAGCAGCCACCTTGCAGACCACTGCGAAAATTGTGATTGTGAAGCAGTCTTCAAAGATAGCGATATTTTATGCAATTACGCTGAGCAACGCCAACGGGAGATTGTTGAAATCATATGCATCCAGGAAAGCGGAGATCATTGTGTCAGCGTAGCTTTGCAATCGCTCCGAGAAAAATAAAACGAAGAACTTATTGAAAGTTCTAGTCAGGATGTTTCATTGATAGCATCTTCCTCGAAGTGCTCACTGATTGTACTTTCTTGTATATATTGACGTGCAAACGCAATAATACAATGTTTTTAGTCAGCGTCCTGTTTGTATCTTCTCATTTCTGTCCTGTTCTAGCACTGTTTCTTCAATCAAGGTCATGTCAGCGTGACATATCAAATTATCAGCTTAAGACGGGTTTTATGCATTTGCCGCCACAAAACCTCCAAGCTTTTATAGTGCGGTTCCACTGGGATTCCATTTACTAAAGCATCGGCGAGTTGTGTTAATCCATGCTTGCAAGCATTTAACCCCTTCGCGTTAGAGCATCCTGGGCGTTTTTTAGAATAAACTGACACTCGCTCTTAAAGTTGTCTGACGCTCATTCATTGCGATGAACCGTTCAAGGTGACCTTGAATAAAACACACCGACTGAGAGAAAGAAACGTGGCGTACCTATATAAAGGGGGTTCCAAAGTGTGACGGGTCTAGTGGCTAAGGTACTCGGCTGCTGACCCGCAGGTCGCGGGATCAAATCCCGGCTGCGGTGGCTGAATTTCCGATGGAGGCGGAAATGTTGTAGGCCCGTGTGCTCAGATTTGGGTGCACGTTCTGAGAGAACCCCAGATTGTCCAAATTTCTGGAGCCCTCCACTACGGCGTCCCTCATAATCATATGGTGGTTTTTGGACGTTAAACCCGAGATATCAATCAATCAATGTATGACGGGGGAAAGGGGGCGGGCGCTGATGCTCAACCTTCTCTCCACCTGTGACGCTTCTGCATTGATTGCAATGAGAATTAGAAACTGAACGAGGTTGCCATGCTTATTCACAAGGAGCCTTTTAAAAATAGGTGGCGCTGGGTAGCCGTGCAGTCGTGGCCGAGTGGTTAAGGCGATGGACTAGAAATCCATTGGAGTCTCCCCGCACAGGTTCGAATCCTGTCGACTGCGCTGGATTTTTTTTTCGTGTGGTATCTAACACTCTTTATTCGAATGTGAAGCGGGTGTATGGTTTGGAAGGTATCGTAACTAATGAAGTGTTTTGCCGAGTTGTTCCTGCTACGTTGTGCATTTTATGCAGTTTGTGCAAGTTGTGCACGAACTGGTGTAGCTGGCAACTGATTTCTGAGAGAGAAGAGAGTGGCATATAGGTAATATGCGAAAACGACAGGAGTCTGACAACTGAATACCAGGGGGTAACAGAATACCTATGAAAAAATATGCATTTTGTGTTAAAAAGCACACCATTTTTACCAGTGCGACGAATTCTTTCTTAAAATGAAGAAAAAAAGCGAGAGCGAAGGCCAGAGCCATTGCTTTCAGCACAAGAACAACGCATCAAAAGCATGTTCGAAACAGATTTGCAGTGATGGCGTCTTGATGAAAGATAAAAATATCGTGTGCGAGCAAAAAAAAAATCTAGCAGAGCGTGCTTTCGATCCACGGACCTCTGGGTTATGGGCCCAGAACGCTTCCACTACGCCACTCTGCTCAATACTACGAGGCTGACATGTAGCAGCTATTTCACACAAGAGCGCATAGCGATCTCGCCCTGCGTAGACCGGTGTCCTTCACGCATATAAAGGACGTGAACCGGTCGCTGTAATTACAGGCGTTCCGCATGAAATAGATAAAAGCTCGTCGTGCCATCTGCATGATAGTTCATCGCGGTGTATGCAGTTAAGTATGTCGCGTTCGCTTAAAATTGTCCTTTTTATACGGGTACTTCCTGTATGAACGAAGAATACAATTGTTAGTAACTAATCACTTCATTCTCAGCCATCGGCCTACCCGGGGTGTAGGGAGGGTTCAAACCACCCACCCCACTGAAGTTTTTCTGTTCTGCATGTGTATGAGTATATGAGTAAGCTCATAATTACAAGCACACGCACGATCATTTATAAAAGTTGGTTGAACACAGCCACTCACACTGCTTCCCCCCCCCCCTTCCCACTGCCCAAGAAGTTATCTGGCTACGCCCTTGATTGGTGTTGCAGCTTTAGACAGGAAAATGTAATTACAACGAGGATGATGGTGATGCATCAACTACGGCTCATACCCATTCAGGGGTACTGGTCAAAAATTGGTTACATGAGCTTTTAGTCCTCTCAAGTAATCGACAATCCTAAGATCAAAAGGAAAGAATGTACTCAAAAACGAAAAGGGTGCGCTATTTACTTTTTGACATTCCAACCAGACAGTATAGTCTTTATCTTGAATGTAAGCTACAGAGACATAGAACGTGCTTAAAATTTATGTTGTGATTTTGCTGATTAATACTGTGATATAATTTATATACAAATATGAAATAGGCACATTTGTTTTGTTTCATGGAGATAACTGCGAACGGCATCAAGCACGTTCCTATGGCTCAAGCCCAGACCCGTAGCACCAAAGGTCAGTATACGCATACTGTCAAAGGTCAAGGTCAGTCCTTCGGTTATCGGATGGGATGGCAAGGAGTCGTTTTCACAAGCACAGTGAAGTGTAGGGCTCCGCGATGAAAGAAATACGTGCTTATTACCTAAATAAATGACATTACGAGGTAAAACACCAAGTAAAACAAAAAAAACTTCAGCAGTATTTCAGCGATAGCTGTTCAAAGATCACACCAACGTTCGCGTGCACCGTAGTTGTCCGCCGCCGCCGGTGTCCGCAACCACTATCCCATGAAATAAGAAGACAAAAAATCTTATTAATTGAAAACACCAAGGACACCACGGGATTTCAACACGGGTCCACTACGTCTTAGGCAATAGTGTCACAATGCAAAAACAGCAGCAGTCGAATCCAGGGAACTCACTTTAATAGTATTAGAATACTGGTAAACTGATTGTTTGTTTGGTAAACTGATCAGAGGAGAACCTCGTCTTCTTCACTCGCTGCGCGTGTTCTTCGTTGTTCTCTTCGAGCTTCATATTCAATGTGCATTTGCCCCCCTCCAGAGAGCAGCGTCCCGATGCTCTTCTACAAAAGACGGTGTAGTAGATGTATGGTGTAAATCAGTCCGAAAAGTAGGGCTTCATTCGCACAACGTGCACGATTTCTGGTTTTTGCTGGCGAGTTGTCGAGGGGTTGTCAGCAACGACCACGTAATTAACGTCGCTCAGGCTTTGTAAAACTGTGTAAGGGCCAAAATACTTCTTCAGCAATTTTTCAGACAGTCCCCGGCGGCGGATAGGACTCCATACCCAGACTTTGTCGCCGGCCCGATAGACGACATGTCGGTGTCGCAGATTATAACGTTGGGCGTCATAATTGTGCTGCTGGGTGATTCGGACGCGCGCAAGCTGCCTCGCTTCTTCTGCTCGTTGGATAAAAGATGCAGCGTCCAAATCGATGTCATTGCAGTCGTGCAGTAACATGGCGTCAAGCATCGTCGTCACTTCACGGCCATGAAGGAGACTGAACGGCGTTCTTCGTGTAGTTTCTTGCTGCGCTGTATTATAGGCGAACGTGATGTACGGTAGAATGTCGTCCCAGTTCTTGTGATCCACGTCAACGTACATACTCAACATGTCGGCAATAGTCTTGTTGAGGCGTTCTGTTAAGCCGTTCGTTTGTGGATGATAGGAAGTGGTTTTCCGATGGGCGGTTCCACTGAGCTCAAGCACTGTCTTCAGGAGCGCGGCCGTGAAAGCGGCACCTCGATCCGTTATTATGATTGTTGGAGCACCGTGCCTCAGGACGATATTTTCTACGAAGAATCGTGCGGTTTCAACGGCTGTGCCACTTGACAAAGCCTTTGTTTCGGCGTAGCGCGTAAGATAATCAGTGGCGACTATTACCCACTTGTTGCCAGCATGGGAAGTCGGATATGGTCCAAGGAGATCCATTCCAATTTGGGCAAAAGGTACCGTGGGCAATTGAATTGGTTGTAATAGCCCAGCTGGTTTTAACGGTGGCGATTTTTGTCGTTGGCAATCGAGGCACGTGCGCACGTAATGCTTCACAATAGCTGGAAGTCTTGGCCAGTAGTATTTCTGTTGGATTCTGGCCAATGTGCGTGTGTATCCGAGATGACCAGACGTTGGCTCATCGTGGCAAGCACAAAGTATCTCCTCACGAAGTGACGTCGGAACGACAAGTAGGTGGGTGCTTCCTCTGGGAGAAAAGTTCTTCTTATAGAGAACACCACTACGTAAGCAGAATGACGGCAGGCTCCTTGCAAATCTTCTAGGGACGGTTGTTGTCCGGCCATTCAAAAATTCAATAAGAGGAAGCAACTCACTGTCTTCTTTCTGCTTGCACGAAATCGTAGTGGTGTCAACGACTCCTACAAACGCCATGCTGTCATCTTCTGTGTCATCGTAGTGCTTTATCGGTGACCTTGATAAGCAATCGGCGTCGGCGTGCTGCCGTCCGGACTTATACACGACCGTCATATCAAACTCTTGGAGGCGTAAGCTCCACCGTGCGAGCCGACCAGACGGGTCTTTCAAGTTGGTCAGCCAGCAGAGGGAATGATGGTCGCTGACTACGTGGAAGGAACGACCATAGAGGTACGGACGAAACTTCATAACCGCCCATACGACAGCAAGACACTCTTTTTCCGTTGTGGAGTAGTTGGACTCGGCGCGGGAAAGCGTCCTACTAGCATATGCGATCACACGCTCGGCTGAGTCTTGCCACTGGACGAGTACAGCGCCTAAACCCACGTTGCTGGCATCTGTATGGACCATGGTAGGAGCATCTTCATCAAAGTGAGCAAGCACAGGTGGAGTCTGCAGGCGTTGTCGGAGATTGTCAAATGCCACCTGTTGATCGTCGCCCCATGTGAACGAAACGTCTTCTCTTGTGAGTCGTGTTAACGGCGAGGCTATGTGGGAGAAATCGGCAATAAACCTTCGGTAGTATGCGCATAGGCCAAGGAAACGCCTGACTGCTTTCTTGTCTTTTGGTACCGGAAATTTTCTGACGGCCGCAATCTTATCAGGATCAGGTCGAACACCTTCATGGCTCACCACATGGCCTAAAAATGAAGCTCCTTGAAACCGAAATGACACTTCTCGGGTTTCAGTGTCAGGCCGGCAGACCTTATTGCCCTGAATACCGATAGCAGCCTGCTTAGGTGTTCCTCAAATGTTTTTGAAAAAACAATGACGTCGTCCAGATAGACCAGACATGTCTGCCACTTAAGGCCTGACAGAACGGTATCCATCAGTCTCTGAAATGTTGCGGGGGTTGAGCACAATCCGAATGGCAAGACTTTAAATTCATAAAGCCCGTCAGGCGTTACAAAAGCCGTTTTTTCTCTATCTCACTCGTCGACCTCAATTTGCCAATACCCACTTTTGAGGTCCATTGACGAAAAGTAGCGTGCATACCTCAGCCTGTCGAGTGAATCATCGATGCGCGGTAATGGGTACACGTCTTTCTTTGTCACACGGTTCAGCTTGCGGTAGTCGACACAAAATCGCAAGCTACCGTCTTTCTTTTTAACCAGCACTACCGGCGATGCCCAAGGACTTCTTGACGGCTGGATGACGTCATCATCGAGCATTTTCTTCACTTGTTCCTGGATTGCTTCACGCTCTTTCGGTGCTACGCGGTATGGGTTCTGTCGTATTGGCCTTGCCGTCTCCTCCGTTAATATCCGATGCTTCGTCAGTGGCGTTTGACTGACCCTCGAGGTCGATGAAAAACAGTCTTTGAACTGGTGAAGAAGATCTACTAGACGCTGTCTCTGCGCTGGTGACAAATCCGAGCTTACGTCAATAGGTGGTGGGGCTGACGTGGCTTGCGGCTCGTCCTGTTGTACTACACAACACTCGCGGATTTCAGTGATCTCGTCGAAGTAGGCAACTGTAGTGCCTTGTGTAATGTGTCGTCGCTCGTTGGTAAAATTCGTTAACAGAACCTCTGCTTCACCGCACACAACGTTGACGATACTTCTGGCAATTGCAACACCGCGAGAGAGTAGGAGCGTCAATACTTGTTCAGCGATTCCTTCTCCACTATTCCGCTCGCTGCACGTGACTGAAACAAGGCGGCACGATAACGGAGGTACGGTCACATCGTCAATGACTCGTAGGGATTTTCGGTGTAGCACTGCGCTTTGATCCGCTGAAAAGGTCAGTACACCGTCCGGAATATTGATGATAGCACCATATTCACGCAAGAAATCCATCCCCAAGATTGCCTGCTTGCAACACTCAGAAAGGATAACAAAAGTTGCGACGAAGGATGCGTCCCCTATCTTCATTCTTGCGGTGCACTTTCCGGTAGGTGTGAGTAGCTGCCCTCCAGCTCCTCTAATCTGCGGTCCTGTCCATTCCATTCTAACCTTCTTGAGCATGTCTGCCAGACTCTCACTCATTATTGAGAAGTCCGCGCCAGTGTCGACCAATGCCATGACGTCATGTCCGTCAATCGTAATTGCAACTTCGGCAGTAACAACCCCATCTTTCGTCGATTCATTGAAAATGTGTCTCTCTTCGCTCGGCAGTAATGGGGGATTTTCAGCACTTCGACGATTCGCAACCTTCCCCCCTGAAGTCGCTGCTTTTAGTTTCCCCGCCGTGGACTAGGAGATCTCCTTCTTGGAATGTCAGTGGTGCTCCGTCTAGAGGATGGAGAATAACGCCCAGGAGAGGGTGAGCGTGACCGAAACCCAGGAGGAGCATCCCGCGGGGTCATGACACTCGTGTCGACGTCAGATGTTCCGTTGAAATGGCGCCGAGGAACCGTAGAAGGAAACCCTTGGTACCCTGCGGCGCGATACGGGCAATACCGAACGATGTGGCCTGCTTCCCCACAGTGAAAGCACAGGGGCCTGTGATCAGGGGTACGCCAGATGTCAGTTTTGCGAAGTGGTGGCCGCCTCGGCATCGAAGTTTCTCTGTAGTACCAAGGCGCTGTCGGTGGATGTTGCTGGTGGTACTGATGTGGTGTCGGCACGTTCGCTGGCTTTCGGCGGACTACATCTGCATAGCTAGCCCTGGGAGTGCTCGTGTACGGCTCAGGAAGCGAGAGCGCTTGCCTGATCTCCTGCCGTACAACTTCCGTTACTGAGGCGATCGCGCAGTCATTCGGTTTGGCGACGAGTTTCTTGACCTCTTCTTGTACGATTTCTCGTATTAGTTGGCGCAAAGAACCTTCGTCGGGTGTTGTTGCTGTGGTAGAGGCTGCCACGCTGATCGGTGCACTGTGGGTTGGGCGGTCATACTGGCGATAACGTAGATGCAGTGCGCGTTCGATAGATGTCGCCTCCTTGGAGAATTCATCCACACTTGTAGGCGGGTTTCGTACGAGGCCAGCGAACAGCTGCTCCTTAATGCCCCGCATGAGGTGGCTAACCTTTTTGGCTTCGGGCATATTAGGATCTGCTCGACGAAATAGCCGCGCCATGTCCTCAACAAACATCGTAACGGATTCATTTGGTTTCTGAATCCGTGACTCGAGGAGACGCTGTGCAATTTCTCGTCTTTCAGTGCTCGCGAACGTGTCGAGAAACTTCTGCCGGAACTCGTCCCAAGACGACAACACGCGATTCGTGAACCACGTTCGGGCTCCGTCTTGAAGCGGAAAATAAACGTAGCCCAATTTCTGTGTGGTGTTCCAACCGTTAACATTCGCTGTGTGCTCGAATTCCTCGAGCCAGTCATGTGCATCCTCATATGCGTTTCCGTGGAAGTCTACCGGAAGTCGAGGGTTCAAAACAGTCACCTGTGTCGTGCTTGGGCTGGACATGTTGGGGCCAGTGCTTCCAGGCGCCGTCATGCTTTCTGGCACAGTCACGCTTTCCGGCAATAGACCAAACTCCGGGCTGAGGCCTAGCAGGCGCCGGCTGCTGCGGTGAACGGGGGTGTCGATGCGCGGAAGTCTTTCTTGACCAGATGCGGGGCTGTTGTCAGGCGTCCCGAACATGTACCCAGCACCTCCACCAGTGTCACAATGCAAAAACAGCAGCAGTCGAATCCAGGGAACTCACTTTAATAGTATTAGAATACTGGTAAACTGATTGTTTGTTTGGTAAACTGATCAGAGGAGAACCTCGTCTTCTTCACTCGCTGCGCGTGTTCTTCGTTGTTCTCTTCGAGCTTCATATTCAATGTGGCAATAGTATTCTACCACAGTGTCACGCCGGGGCTTGAAATTCCGTTCCAAACTTGCCTTACGCAGGCTTGATGTCGTTAAATAAATTGCGTTTGTATGAGTAACAAAGCGTTTTAAAACAGCAAAACAACAGCCATGCGCCACCCATTGCGAACTGTATAACGAGTGGGTCGTCCAATGCCCCAAACAAGCTTCTGAAGGCGCCTTTTCAGTTCATAGAGGAACACACCAGTGAGTAAATGCGAATGAATCATTCAAGAGCAAATGAAAAAAAAATAAAGCAAAGTATACCGTTTCAATGCACGATCGTCCAGGTTATGGGTTCAGCACGCTTCCACTGCACGATTGTGTTTCGCCTCTATTTATTCTTTCTTCTTCTTTTTTTTGTTATAACTGCACCGTTGAGCTCCTTGTATGTTCGGCTAATTGTAAATATTCAGCAGAGTGGTGCAATGGAAGCGTGCTGGGCCCATAACCCAGAGGTCCGTCGATCGAAACGACGCTGTGCTAATCTTATTTTATTTTGTATTAAGCGCACTTCCTTACTGCACATTTTCCCATGTAACTAGAGGGCAGCAGAGTGGCGCAGTGGGAGCGTGCTGGACCATTAACCCAGAGGTCCGTGGATCGAATTCATGCTCTACTAATATTACTTTCCTTTGTATTAGTGCGCACTTCCTTAGTGCACATTTTCCCCCGTAACTAGAGTGCAGCAGAGTGGCGCAGTGGGAGTGTGCTGGGCCCATGACCCAGAGGTCCGTGGATCGAAACCACGCTCTGCTAATTTTATTTTCTTTTGTATTAGTGCGCACTTTCTTACTGCACATTTTCTCACGTAGCTAGAGGACAGCAGAGTGGCGCAGTGGATTCCACTTCCGGCCGCGATAGCGAGCGGACGCGTTTGGAATGGGCTCTGTCGGAGCGGTATCAACGGCCGTTTCTGGCCGCGGAAACAGGGTGATAGCTGCCTCGGATAACGAGTATCGCGTTGTTCTGCCTAGTCTGCCTTCAGGACGTCTGGTTTTGAATACTGTTTTTGTGCATGCGGATGTGAGGGCACGGCCCTACCGTGTAGAAGACTTCAGGGATACGCTGAGTGATTTTAAACTGCTCTCCGAGATTACGGCCATGGGGGCGTATCAAAGTAATCACGCTTGGGCCGTCACGTTCAAATGTGCCGAAGGTGCGAAGAGGCTACTGGAAAAAGCGGAAGTGAAAGTGAAGGGCCAGCGTTGCCTCCTCATCAATCCATCGAACCTGGAGCTTCGGTTGAAGCTGCACTGGCTCTTGCCTACCGTACCGGACGACGACATGCGAGCGGCCTTCCTAAACTATGGCTGAGTGACGGACATTATCAAGGAACGGCGGAAGGTCAGTGGTGTGGCTGACAAAGCGTCAACGACGCGAAATGTGACGATGACACTAAAGGCGGGAGTCAAGCCAGAAGATTTGCCCTATCAAATAAGGATTGCTGGTGAGCTGGCTCTTGTGGTGGGGCCGGGAAGGGCACCACTATGCCTTCGTTGCCAGTGCACCGGACACATTTGTCGGGACTGTAAGGTACCACGGTGCACGTTGCGTCATCGCTTTGGACACAACGAGTAGGAATGCGTGCGTACCTACGCCAGTGTTGCAGGGCCCGTGGGGAGCGACGACACTTCGGAGCTCCTAATGGACGAAGCAGATTCCGAGGCAGCAGCGAGAGTGGAAGCAGAAAGTGCCACGATGGACAGCGTGCCAGTTGAGCAAATCTAGGTGAGAGAGCTCACGTAAAGTCGACGAACCTCAAAGCCGAATATACAATGTTGGTGAAAAATGATTCCTCGGAAGCACTGCAGACGCAGGAGGACAAAAGCAACGTGATAGAGTGGGTCACCGGTGAAGCAGTGGAGGCAATGAACATTTCCAGGGAGGGCACCACGACGAATAAGCGATCACACGAAGGCGCCGAGGGAGAGAGTGAATCTACCGACCCAAGCAGTCCCGGTGAATCTCCAGCAAAAGCAGCCCCTGTACGTCGACCGACAGTGCGGCCACGGCCGAACATCCCACAGGATCGGAGGCTGACGGCGACGACGATGCCGCCGCCACTGCCACCGGTCACGTAGCAGTAAGCTGTGGAAGCCCCGACCTATGCTGCGGGCCCCAAGGTCATGTGTAGACGGGAGCATAAGCCCATACTCTGGGTCTCTATTATAAATTATTCCAATGGCGCTGCCAGATAAACCCTTGCGATTTGCTACAATCAATCTTCGAGGACTTGCGGCGAGGAGAAAACAACGACAGTTGTATAGACTGGTGATTCGAACATGACTTAGACATAATCGTCATACAAGAAACGAAAATTGGAAGTGATGATGAAACAAAGAGTATGGTGCTACCTTTCATGTCAATGTACTAAGCGGGTGTGAGTCACGCCATAGGGCGATCCGCGGGGTGCGTTCTATTTGTGCGCCAACACCCGGGCCTTGAAGTGAGGGGTGTGAGGTCAGACTTCGCGGGGCGCATGGTTTTGTGTGATTTTCGTTATGGTTCAGTTGAATGGCGAGTGATATGCCTTTATGCCTCTAATTTACTCGACGAACGAAGACATTTCTTCGAGAGTTTCAAAAATTACTGCAACGTCGAAAGGAACCTGGTACTGATGGGGGACTTCAATTGTGTACTGGCAGCGCGTGATAAATCAAGTGGTATAGCGTATAGAAACGCCAGCGCGGCTGAGCTTCACAAACTAATTGATGAATATGGGCTTGAGGACGTGGCAGAATGCTTAGATTTCGACCGCATTGTGCGCTTCACGCATTTCCAAGGAGCCAGCCACGCCCGACTGGACAGAGTGTACGTTCCGGCTGAATCGATAGCACTTGCGCAAGAATATCGTGTGCAGTCGGTGTCATTTAGTGACCATTGTCCCGTCATGTTCAACGTTAATAACAAAGCGAAAAACCGAAATAAGTTTGGAAACTTAATGCTAAAGTTTTGGAGGATGGCGTTTTCTGTGAGAAAGTGTTAGCCCTGCTCGAAGAGATAAAGAACCAGACAAACACAACAATATGTGAGAGATGGGAAACATTTAAGCAAACAGCTAAATTGAAGGCACTTGAATGAGCCAGCGCCTATAAAGCACGAAAAGAATGAGTACGAGGAAAATCTGCGGCAAAGCTTGCAAATGTCAACACATGAAGAAAGGTTATCGCCTGCGACATTCAAAGACGACATTTACACACTGAATCAAAAGCTTGAGCAGACAGATATCGAACGCTATCGGGGGGCGTTGGTGCGAGCTAGAGTAGAAGTAACGATAACAGGCGAGGCGCCAAATAAAGAGCCTTCGCAAAGGAAAGAAAGTGGGCCCGCCGGAACGAGATTCACGAAGTTGAACAAGACGGTGTTATCGTAAATGAACAGAGTGGCATCGAACACATGTTCACAGCGTTCTACAGAAAGCTGTTCGCGCGTTGCCCGGTGGACGTGGAGGGTTTGAGACGGAATTCATACATTTAATGCCAAAGAGTGATGATAGCTCCAAGGAAATGTTAGAGCGCCGTATTACGGCCGATGAGATTGCGGTGGCGATAGACGATTTGAAACGTGGGAAATATCCCGGGCCTGACCGGACAGGAGCCGATTTTTACAAGGCGTTCAATACGAAGTAGCCCCTATACTGGCTGCAATATTAGACGATGCATATGAGCGCGAACGACTACCACCTTCTTTCCTGTCCACACACACAGTTCTTATCCCGAAAACAGATGATCGCGACACATTAAAGCGGGTAACAGTATATCGCCCTATCAGCTTAGCGAACGTCGACAATAAGATATTCATAAAAGTGTTGGCTAAAAGACTGCAAACAGTAGCGAAAGATATAGTTGGACCACAACAGACGTGCGGTATCAAGGAACGGACCATTTTCACGAACATTCATACGGCGAGAAGCATACTTGAGTGTTGTAACGTATTGTGCAAGAAGGTCGCAATTCTCCAGTTGGATCTGGAAAAGGCGTTCGACCGGGTACCGCACGATATACTATTTGCCATTCTAGAGTACGTGAACGTAGGATCTGTTATTAAGGAAGGTGTCGCAATGGCGTACAGGGGTTGCACGACAAGGCTGATAATAAATAAGTCACTAGGAGAGCTTATCGAAGTGCAGCGGTCGGTGCGCCAGGGATGCCCACTATCGCCGTTACTTTTCGCTTTATATATCGAGGCCTTGTGCCTCAGCGTAATACGGGTCAACTGTATCAATTGCTTTAAAATGCAGCAAGCGGAGGTAAAACTACTCGCTTATGCGGACGACATCGCGGTGTTTTGTGGGGACCACGCCAGTATCATGAAAACTGTGGAAATCGTGAAGCGTTATTGTGTTACTAGTGGCAGTGCTGTTAACTTGGGCAAGAGCCTCGGAACCTGCAATGGAGCATGGACAATGACACCCAGTACCTTTGCCAACATGCAATGGGTTTCCATTCCCACGAAATACCTAGGCGCCCCTTTAGAGTTTTACCGTGACGGTGAACCATACTGGCAGAACCAAGTTGCGGAAATGCGCGCAAGGACTAAGAGGACAAAAGGCTCGGAATAGTCAATGTTCGCACGTACCACGGTGCGTAATGTGTTTTTAATTACCAAACTTTGGTATGTGTTGAGTGTTTTGCACTGTTCACGCATTAACATACAAAAGCTCCACAGAATTCTGGCTGGTTTTGTTTGGGGATCGGTTTGGGAGTGGACGAGCCGCACCGACTTGAGCCGACGTGTACGTGATGGAGGTCTTAGCCTGTCGCACTTATTCCTGAGGAAAATAGTGAACCGGTTCTGCTTCCTTAGGGATGTGAAGGACCCCTTTTTGCGCACTGTATTACAGCTCAGACTTAGCAAACTTGTGCCGGACTTTGTGGTATCTACTGATTGTATTGAAGGCGGGGTTCTCGATTTTTGAAGGAGGTTGTGATGGCTTATAAGTTCTTGCGTGCTCGATTCTCATGCGAATATCTGGCGGGAGTGAAATGAAGGAAGCTATACAAAGATCTTTGGATATACTACTCCCCGTGCCTTTCTATCGCACAAAATATAGTGCCAAGTCTAGAAGTGATGTCCTGAAGCGTGTCAATTATATGTATGTACCTCCAGGAGCCAAGTTCTTTTTCTTCAGATTGCACACCGGGACACTAGATGTAAAAACATGACTACAGGAAAAAGGAATGTATGTACCATGGGGTGTGCACTGTTTCTTATGTAAAAAGCCCGGAACCATTGAGTACGTCCTCTTAGAATGCTGGGAAGGCGTGTTCTTCTGGGATATATTACAAAGAACGCTAAAGAAAGATCTCCCTTTAGACCCACAAGGAATTCGTTTCCTATTTGGGGACAACGAATAAGGTGTCCCGTTTGACGCTGTTATGCTATTGGGTTTGCACTGCATACGGAAGGCCTGCATGGCCGCACGACATGTAGATATAGATGCAAGATCGGCACACGAGTACTTCCGCGAATCAGTGGGCAGGTTCCTGGAAGCACATAAATCTTTAGATCCGATACCTGAATGGGTATCGAGGATCGAGCCACTCATGAACATAAGTCAATTTTAGCCATCACACGCCAGCTAAAGTTTGGTTGCTCGTTTTACCCATGCCCATTTATGTATCTATGTCTTATGTGCCTTGCATTATGACTTTTGATCCCTGACTGTATTTTGTTTCTATGTGTACGTCTAAGCGGGCAATAAAGAAAAAAAAGTGGCTAGGATACCTGGCTCTCACCTAGGAGGCCCGGGTTCGATTCCCGGCGTCGGAAAGTTTGGTTGCGGTCTCATGGTGTAACGGTTAGCACTCTGGACTCTGAATCCAGCAATCCGAGTTCAAATCTCGGTGAGACCTTTCCTTTTTTTTATTACTCTATAGCTTTTATATATATACGATTCCATTTTTTAACTAACAGCCTGGAGAAACTTCTTTTTAGAAACGGCTGCCTCCGTTCTGGCGTGGTCTAGTGGCTAGGATACCTGGCTCTCACCCAGGAGGCCCGGGTTCGATTCCCGGCATCAGGAGGTTTGGTTGCGGTCACATGGTGTAACAGTTAGCACTCTGGACTCTGAATCCAGCAATCCGAGTTCAAATCTCGGTGAGACCTTTCCTTTTTTTTAATACTCTATAGCGTTTATATAGCGATTCCAATAATTCAAATAACCGCCTGGAAGGGACTTCTTTTTAGAAACGGTTGCCTCCGTTCCAGCGTGGTCTTGTGGCTAGGATACCTGGCTCTCACCCAGGAGGCCCGGGTTCGATTCTCATGGTGTAACGGTTAGCACTCTGGACTCTGAATCCAGCAATCCGAGTTCGAATCTCGGTGAGACCTTTCCTTTTTTTATTACTCCATAGCGTTGATATATACGATTCCAATAATTCAACTAACAGTCTGGAAGGGACTACTTTTTAGAGCTCTACTTGATGAGCAACGTCATGCAATTTCTAAAGTTATTCGAGACTTCTACTTTAACGATGTGCTCATATAAGATAACGGAGACATTATTTTGGCGTTCGAAACGTACTATAACACTTTATTTAGCTCTCCCTCTGATGATCTTCACGGTCACCTCAAAGCTAGTTTTGTTTATCATGTGAACCCCTTGAAGGACAATGATTGTGCAGTCATTAATAGGCCCATCACTATAGAGGAAATCGAGCAAGCAATCGACAACTTGCCTTTATTGAAAACACCGGGTCCTGATGGCATCTCAGGCGAATTTTACGAAGCTTTCAAGAAAACGCTTGCTCCTATATTGCTGAATATTTTTCAGATAAGTTATGACATGGATACACTCCCACAATCTTTTTGCAAATGTCACACTGTGTTAATACCGGAAACAACTGACAAGGAATAACTTCGCTTCGTCGAGGGCTACAGACCAACATCGCTGTCAAACGTAGACTACAAAATTTTCGCAAAAGTATTAGCAAATAGGTTGCAATTTCCTATGTCGATCCTCATGTGGTCTCATCAGACATGTGGGATCAGAGGTCGATCCATACAAACCAATATACATGTCGCTTGAACAGTGCTTCATTACTGTCATGGTTCTCAAAAACATCTTGCAATGCTACAGGTAGACCTTGCAGAAGCTTTTGATCGTGTTGGTCATTCCTTCCTTTTTTTCTCTTCTCGAACAAGCTAATGTTGGCAAAGCTTTCTTAAAGGCGTTAAACTATGCTTAATGAATGCTCAACTCGTCTGATAGTTAATGGTCAGCTCTCCAAGCCAGTTTCTATTCGCTCTTCTGTAAAACAGGGATGCCCGATGTCACTTCTTTTATTTGCACTTTATCTAGAACCACTGTGCCTAAGCTTAATACAGTGAAGTTGCATTCGTGGCTTTAGTATATTAGGCAGTGAGGTTAAAGTATTGGCTTATGCAGACGATGTCGCATTCTTTCGCACAGATAAACCAAGTGTCGAAAATGTGGTAATATACTATTGAAAAGTTTGGCGTAGTATCAGGAGCTCGTTTAAATGCCTCTAAAAGTTTAGGACTGTGGTTTGGCTTGTGGGGTAGCACACCGAACCACTTTGCAAGGATTAATTGGACAAGAACTCCTTCAACATACCTCGGTGTACCATTGCATGCATATAGATTCAGTGCGCATTACTGGAAGGAACGCGTCCCTAAGCTTGAACGACAGGCCCAGACATTTGTTCCCTATCGACTTTCGATATTTGGGAGAGCTGAAGCTTGCAATACTTTCTTAGCGACAAAGCTTTACTATGTATTGCAACTTATTCATTGCGCAAGATTCTATATGCAACGCTTTCATCGGATTTTCGCTACTTTCATATGGTCTTCGACTTTTGAGCCCATGCGTCGTGACAATATATTCAAGCCAGTTAGTGAGGGTGGGTTAGGACTAAAACACCTTTATTTATGGCAAATAGTGTCCCAATTCTTCTTTTTTCTAGACAATTCCCATGCTGTATTCTGTTCCTTCTTGCAGGTTACACTTGTTGATTGCTTACCAGATTTAATTGTTTCATCGAACTTCTCCGAACGCCCATGCTTGTGGGGATTCATGCAGGAAGTTTACCTCGAAGTTCAGTTCCTTAAAGCTCGCTTTTCTGTAGAATACCTGTACACGGTATCACGCAAGGTGCTGTATAACGACCTACTGAGTACACTCTCCCACCTCCATTGTACCGCTCACTGTACTCCAATCTTTCAGGCCATGATGTATTGAAGCGAGTGCGCAAAATGTACATTCCACCGAATTCAAAAACATTCTTCTCTAAACTCCACTCTGAAACATTGGCGGTAAACACATGGTTAGAAAGAAAGGGTATTTTCATTCCGTCTGTTAACTGCCGTCTATGTGATGTGCCGGAAACGATTGAACATTGCTTATTTAGCTGCAAAGATGCCAAACTGTTTAGGGATGTCCTTCAGCGAGCACTGAAAAAAAATTGCCCGCAGCTTCCCTCGGGGGAACACTGAGGAGGATGCGGAGCATATAATTGGTTAACGGGGTGTTAAAGTGCGACTTACTTGGGTCGATGGCTAAATTGGTTAACGTAGTACTGAAATAGGGTGTTAAATTGCGACTTACTTGGGTCGATGGCTAAATTGGTTAACGTGGTTGTAGGAGGGGGTGTTAAATGAGTGAACACGTACACACGTATGCGAAAGGGCGGCGCTGGTCGAAGGGACGTCGATCATTGTGTTTGTGGATTCGTTGGAATTCATTTCACCGCGACCTTGGACGTCGACGCGCCGTACAAACCAACCGACGAGCGGCAACTGAGCGAGCGAGCGCCGACCTTGAGTATATATACAGCGCGACGGCGCATGCACTGTCAGCTGTTGAATGTTCTCGAAGCGCGACGCCACATGCGCGTCCACTGGAGAATCAGGAGAATTGTAGATGTCGAACGCGGTGTGTAGAGGAGGAAGGGTGCACAGATGGTGGAGGAGTGAAGCGCGCGCGGTGTGTAGAGGAGGAAGGGATGCACAGATGGTGGAAGAGTAGGCGACGGCGCGACGGCGCATGCGCGCGCGTCAGCTGTCGAATGTTCGAGAAGCGGTGCGGACGGCGCGGACGGTGCACTACAAGGCGCGAGTATAAGATGCTTCCGCATCTAAAACGTTTCGTCATTAATTCTCACACAATACGTTATCTTCTACCAGCAGCGCTTGATGAAGTACCATATGAAATGTTTTTCCTCATGGGTATGCACAGCTTGTGGAAGACACGAATGCAAGACCGCAATGCAGAGCCCACCACCCCTTCAAGCGCACACTTCTTTCAAATGGCTATCCACCTAAAAAACATTTACGACGAGCTAGACTTTAGACCGGACTGGTACTCCGTCTTAGAGAACTGTTTGATAGATAGATAGATAGATAGATAGATAGATAGATAGATAGATAGATAGATAGATATGTGGGGTTTAACGTCCCAAAACCACCATATGATTATGAGAGACGCCGTAGTGGAGGGCTCCGCAAATTTCGACCACCTGGGGTTCTTTAACCTGCACCCAAATCTGAGAACACGGGCCGACAACATTTCCGCCTCCATCGGAAATGCAGCCGCCGCAGCTGGGATTCGAACCCGCGACCTGCGGGTCAGCAGCCGCGTACCTTAGCCACTGGACCACCGCGGCGGGGCTAGAGAACTGTTTGACCTCACCCCTTTTTTGTTTGTATAACACGATGTGAAGAACTCTCCATGTGAGGAACTCACGCTCTGTTAGCCATTTAGTGGTTATGAGCAACGCTTGAGCGCTTACTTTCACAATTTGATTGCTCTTTTGTTCACTTGATTTTGTGTCTATTGCGCAAATACTTTATTAGATACCATGAAAAAAATCCGGCGTGGTCTAGTGGCTAGGATAGCTGGCTCTCACCCGGGAGATCCCGGTTCGATTCCCGGCGTCGGAAAGTTTGGTTTCGGTCTAATGTTGTAATGGTTAGCACTCTGGACTCTGAATCCAGCAATCCGATCTCAAATCTCGGTGAGACCTTTCCTCTTTTTTTATTACTCTGTAGCGTTTATATATACGATTACAATAATTCAACTAACCGCCTTGAAGGGACTTCTTTTTAGAGATGGTGGCCTTCGTTCCGGCGTGGTCGAGTGGCTAGGATACCTGGCTCTCACCAAGGAGGCCCGGGTTTGATTCCCGGTGTCGGAAAGTTTGGTTGCGGTCTCATGGTGTAACGGTTAGCACTCTGTACTCTGAATCCAGCAATCCGAGTTCAAATCTCGGTGAGACCTTTCCTTTTTTTTATTACTCTACATCGTTTATATATACGATTCCAATAATTCAACTAACCGCCTGGAAGGGACTTCTTATTAGAGACGGTGGCCTCCGTTCCGGCGTGGTCTGGTGGCTAGGATACCTGGCTTTCACCCAAGAGGCTCGGGTTTTATTCCCGGCGTCGGAAAGTTTGGTTGTGGTCTCATGGTGTAACGGTTAGCACTCTGGACTCTGAATCCAGCAATCTGAGTTCAAATCTTGGTGAGACCTTTCCTCTTTTTTTATTACTCTGTAGCGTTTATATATACACGATTCCAATAATTCAACCACCCGAAAGGGATTCCTTTTTAGAGACGGTGGCCTCCGTTCCGGCGTGGTCTGGTGGCCAGGATACCTGGCTCTCAACCGGGAGGCTCGGGTTCGATTCCCGGCGTCGGAAAGTTTGGTTGCGGTCTCATGGTGTAACATTTAGCACTCTGTACTCTGAATCGAGATATCCGAGTTCAAATCTCGGTGAGACCTTTCATTTTTTTATTACTCTATAGCGTTTATATATACGATTCCAATAATTCAACAGCCTGGAAGGGATTTTTTGCTAGAGACGGTGGCCTCCGTTCCGGCGTGGTCTGGTGGCTAGGATACCTGGCTCTCAACCGGGAGGCCCGGGTTCGATTCCCGGCATCGGAAAGTTTGGTTGCGGTCACATGGTGTAACGGTTGGCACTCTGGACTCTGAATCCAGCAATCCGAGTTCAAATCTCTGTGAGACCTTTTTGTTTTTTATTACTCTATAATATTTACACGATTCGAATAATTCGACAAGCCACCTGGAAGGGACTTCATTTTAGGGACGGTGACCCCTGTTCCGGCGTAGTCTCATTCTGCTTTCGGCAGCCTAGCTGAGCGGATTGTAGAATCTTGAGCTCCAGTGGAGTGGCAATAGCGGCTAGTATGAGACGTAGAAACGGGAGCAACGAAGATAATGATTACCAGTTCTTTTTGCCTCAGCTGCCGAAAAGAAAATTCGCTAATAACACCGTGTTTTCACATGGGGACGTGAAAGCCAGGTCAAGAAAGGTGGAAGATTTTCGAGATGCTTTGACACCGACAGGTCTGTTGCCCAAGGTGGTGAGTCGGACCGTACCAGATCAACCACTTCTGGGCAGTTACTTTCAACGATGCGGCACCCATGAAATGCCTATTTGCAATGAAGGAACTTCAAGTGATGGGGCTGCGTTGCGTCGTCGTCGACCCGCAGGACCAACAGGTGAAGCTTCGGCTGCCCGACGTGAGCGATGAAGAGATAGATAAGTGCTTCACTGGCAGCGTTTGGCAAGGTCGTCGAAGTGAGCCGTGAACGTTGGTGCGTTCCGCGCATGGCGGACTAATGCTCAACCACCAGGACTGTGCTACTGAATTTGAAGAACGGCCTTAAGGTTAAAGACCTTCCACATCAGATCCGCGTGGACGGTGAGCTGGCCTTGGTGGTGGTGCCCGGACGGCCAATGCAATGTTTGCGCTGCCAAGGCACCGGGTACGTCCACCGTGAGTGCAAGGTCCCCCGTTGCTCCCTTTGTAAACGCTTCGGGCACGTCGAAGCAGACGGTGTTCAGACGTTTGCCTGGGCAACAGGAACAGAAAAGAACGAAGGGGTGTCGGAGCACGTTATGGATTTGGCTGAGACTGAAGAAGCTGCCGAAGGAGCGGGTAGCCTAATGACCCTTGCGACAAACGGGGAGTCGGCATCGACGGAGAAGCGGAATGCGGGGGAGGCCCCGCAGCTTTCACCATCACCTGCCCTTACAACGTTACCAGTTAAACAGGTACGAGTTGAGAAGGAAGTGTTGCTAGAAGCGGCGGACAAAGCAGCTGAACCAAGAGGTGATACGTCCGGAAGCGGGGACGAGATGTGCGACACTACGGCCACACTGAAGCGGACGCGCGACGAGACCGCGGAACCGCACAAGACGTTGCCCAGCCACAGCGAGGAGCCACGTGCAATGACACTGCAAGAAAGGCGATCGACCCTGAGACCCGAGCCCAAAATCCCAACTGACAAGAAGCCAGCGGGCAAAGTGAAACAAAGGAATGACGGCAAGCAGGATGGTCCTGGAGGCGGCTAGCCACAGGCTAGGCGTGAAAGGTAAGCATCATGATCTGGGCCTACTCCTTTTATCGCAGTGGTTACAATGGCACTGTTTCCATTACTCAATATAGCTACGCTGAACGTTAGAGGGCTGGCGGCTGAGCGCAGGCAGAGCCAGCTCTTACGTTTGGTCACAGACCAAGATATTGACATCTTGGCCGTCCAGGAGACTAAGGTTGACGGAGAGGAGGAGACCGGGAGCATGGTGCATCGTTTCACGGGTAGATATTATGCTTTCGCGAGCCACGCTTTAAGGACATCAGCAGGGTCTGTTCTTTTTGTTAACAAACTAAACGGTCTTGTTGTAAGAAGTGTGTTTTCTTGTGTATCAGGAAGAGTGGTTTGTGTGATTTTGGTTTTTGCGGAGTGGATTTCCGCATTATTGGCATATACGCCTCGAATGGACTGGAAGAACGCACTTTATTTTTTCGTGTCTTTTTCTATATATGAGTTTCTACAAAAATGTTGTATTGCTCAGCGACTTCAATTGTCTTTTGAACGCTCGGGACCGAGTTACAATGCTGGGTTGCGGGATAAAAGCAGTAACATGCTATCAAAACTGTTATAGGTGTCCGGAGCCCCGCGGCGCAGGAACCACACGAGACAGCGGCTGGCAGTAGACTGTTTATTGCTTTATTTTAGCAGTGGACGAGAGGAGGTTATAGTGAGGGTAGAGTCACTCCAGCGAGTGTACACGTGTAACACGATGTGCAGGAGCTGGGGACGAGAGTCCCACGAAGGTGCCAGGCGGGTGGGCGCGGCGGGCAGCACCTGCAAGCGAGGCACAACACATGGAGTGGCCTTGTGTCGGTTACGCTCGCGTACACAACATCCCTTACCCCTTAGACGGGGTCACCATATCGGTCAGGTGGACGCCGACCACGTTGGGGCCTCGGTGCAGCCTTGTGCTGGGCAGACCCGCTGGGTTGGTCATCGCGAGCTTGCGTCGCACAAGTGTCCAGCCTGGCCTCAGCTTCCCGATGTTCGGAGTCGGGCGTTGTGGGAAGATCATGCGGTGGCGGTGCTTCCGCTGTGAGCGAGATCACGTACGGAGCCAGCACTGTGTCTTGTTTATCACTTAATTGCTGCTGGTCCATTAGTTAGATCGTCTGTCTGTCTGTCTGTCTGTCTGTCTGTCTGTCTGTCTGTCTGTCTGTCTGTCTGTCTGTCTGTCTGTCTGTCTGTCTGTCTGTCTGTGGATATGCTGGGCTGGCTACGCCGCCAGACGGACACGGGATCGCCCTAGACCATAAAGAGCTTCGCCCCTTAAAAAATGCGTGTGCGCACACAAGAACGAGAGTGTCACAGTCATTTTGCGAGTTCCGTTGGCAGCAGAAATTAATTATCACCAGCTGCGCCTTCCTCGCTTTCTGGTTGGAAGGTCGAATGTTCCGGAACTGAAAAATTGACTGCTCCAAAACCGGCGTCTCATCGAGTCCTGCTAACGTTGCCCAAAGCTGTTGTCCTTGGGAGATAGGAGCTACAATGATGATATAGCCACAAAAGACGTGGGCGATGGTTTACTCACTGACACTGATCACACGCAACACTGTCACTGAGCCATTTCGATTCGGCAAGCAAAACTGTTCGTGAATCACCCTCCAGTGGCACTCAATCCGCTCGTGAATGACACTTTGGGGGGTCTGTCGTCTGCTGTTATCGTATGCTGTCGATGTCGTTTGGCGTAAATATCCCTGAATAACATAGTCATCTGTAGAATATGAAACGCGCGCTATTAACAAAGAGAGGTCCTTTTCCTGTTGCTAATTCTTTGAGCGCGTTGACGATGATAATAACGCAGGACAAACCATAATATTGAGCATAGACTGAGGACGATATTGATTGTGGAGCGTTTTGGGGTGCAGAACTGTCGTATTCTGCCATCTCTTTGCGTAACGTAGGCAAAAACCACGTACAAAAGTATAAAAAAGTTGAGGCAAACAAGAAATCGAACGACCGAGAAAAAAAAAGAAGAAAAATAGAAATAGACAGAAAAAACACATAGAAAACAGGAAAAGAGAAAAAACGAAAATAAAAGAAGGAGAGAAAGAAAAACTGAAGAATGAGAAAGAAAGCCGCCCAGCTCGGCACATCTTCCACGCTTGGTACCACTAGGGCAAAGCTGCCGTTTTATTCTTTTTAACACACACATTTCTAATGTGTATTGAGCGAAACGCCGAAACTCAGCATCGTGCTTGCGTGCTAAAATGAGGACCCTCGATCTCACCAAGTGCTGAGCGGTGTGTTTATATGTAATTTTTTTTATCTACGTTTACTTTCAACTAATAATAAATCAGGTAGTATGGCTGTAACAAAGAAATGATGACAACTTTTTCGTTTGTTATTCATTGCAGTAAAAGAAAGTTCCTGTCTACCCTTTTTTAGAAAACAAAAATAACGTGCGGTCATGAACCAATGGGATGTGAGAGAGAAATTGCCAAGTAAAACGTGTTACGTGAGTAATGAGAAACTCTTCGGGTACTTCAGGAAGTCGCCTAAGACGGCTCGACAACGAGCCGTCTGAGGCGTCTTAGCTGTCTTAGGCATTAAACTATTTGTGTGATTAGTCAGCCAGTTGCTTTCTTGAGGAACATCTATATGTGTTCACAGATGGTTCCACAACACGTGTCCTCCGACATCCTTCGACAGGGACACCAGGCCTATGGTATACAAAACTAGGTTTTGCGCCAAAACGTGCGAACCAGCAGAGACACGTTGGATTTCGAGTGACTAAGAGCAGCATAAAGCTGAATAATGTACAAGAAATACTCCAACATCTTTTTTATGGACACGAAGGTCAGATCGAGATTAAAACAGCGCGCCGTGGTATTTGCATTAAATTCCATCTCCTCTGTACGGCACCTTCTATAAGTGCTGGTAATCAAGTCATGAACATTCTGAAACGCTGGTTGAATACTTCTGTAACACTGGCACACCTGCGTGTTCCGGCCTTTTCCCCTACTGTGGTCAGGAAGTGGAACAGCCTTTGCGCACAAACAGTCACTCATTGAGTCACCATTAACATTTCAGAGATGCAATGAACAAATGAGCACTGACTACACAACGCTATCTTCTTCCTTATGTCAAATCTATATTATGGTTTTTACGTGAACTTATTACTCGGCGCAAGTATGCGCCCACCTTCAACGGTCTCGTTGAGGAGATTCGGTGTATAGGAAATCTATAGTATACACAGCCATCAGTAATTCGTTATACCATAGTCATTCAATAATCTTGGGTAGCTATAGTTAAAACAGGCCCCACTGCGGTGGTCTAGTGGATAAGATACTCGGCTGCTGACCCGCAGGTCGCGGGTTCGAATCACGGCTGCGGTGGCTGCATTTACCATGGAGGCAGAAATGTTGTAGGCCCGTGTGCTCAGATTTGGGTGCACGTTAAAGAACCCCAGGTGGTCGAAATTTCCGAGCCCTCCACTACGGCGTCTCTCATAAGCATATGGTGGTTTTGGGACGTTAAACCCCATCTATCTATAGTTATAACAGAGTCATTCAATACGCATACTATTGTGAAATTTTTCCTCACATCTCCTTTCTTCCGTATACATATTTTGTTACTGTTTTTCAGGGCTGCTAACGCCATGTTGTCATCAATAGGATCTTACCTGCTGCGGTTCGCAATTGGAATGCTCATGGAGCTGCGGTCCGAACACGAACACGGCAAAATTCTCTGCTCTTCGTTCATCACCGGCACCGCCCTATCGATGGTCGCCTTCGGAGCTGGAGGCAACACCTCGAAGCAACTGTTCTCCGCCCTCCACCTCGCACGCTGCAGTGACGGCGTGGACGAGCACCTCTCGACTTAAATGGGCAACTTGTCCGAGCACTCCCCTAAAACGTCCTTACTCACGGCCAACCAATTGTAGATCGATGCAACATTCCAGGTACTCGAACCATACCGGCTGCTTGTGGAGAGACTCTTCGAGACTTCCGTCGAGCTTGTACACTTCACGTACGACGCGGAAAGGGCCAGGTCCGAGATTAACTCCTGGATATCGGATCAAACAGAGTCGAAGGTGAGACATCTGCTTCCCAAAGATAGCGTGGACAATGGTACGCGCATGGTGCTCATCAACGCTCTTTACTTCAAGGCCTTCTGAAAAAGGCCCTTCAGGCATAGGAAGACGAGAACGTTTTCCATTAACCCCCAGAGGGAAGTGGACGTCGTCATGATGCACATGCACGGTGAACTCAACTTCCCCTACGCCGATCAGTTGTTGTCCGTCGCTATAGAGCTGCCTTACAAGGGGGGACATTGTTCGATGGTCATCTTCCTTCCGTACGAGGTGGATGGCCTGTGGTCCGTCGAGGAACGCTTGTCGGTGGATACACTTCGCTTGGCGTTATCACAGCGCAGCCCGGGTCGAGTGGTCCTGACCATGCCCAAGTTTAAGATCGACATTAAGACAGATCTTGAGCACACCCTGAAAAGGCTCGGCGTCAGGGATGTGTTCAGGCCGGGCGTCGCAAATCTCTCCGGCATTGTGGACAGTGGCGACCTCTGGTTGTCGGACATCTTCCACGAGACGTACTTTCGAGTGGACGAGGACGGCACGGAGAGCGCAGCCGGCATGGATGAGGTCAGTGGAGCTAACGCTAGCTGGCCTCCACGTGACCCGAATGATCTCACGTACATCGACGTGGATCATCCATTCCTGTTCGTAGTCAGGGACAACGTTCAGGACGTCATATTGTTCATGGGGTCAATTATAGATCCGAGAGAAGGTCATTAGCGTGCCAGTACTTTCGCGTATGGCTCTCCCTGAAACTCAATAAATTTTAATGTTTTGAAAAAATTCGAATAATTGATCGTTCTTTATGCTGTTGAGCAGATTCTCTCCGATTATTTACGGTGGGGGTCTTAAAAGCATTTGAGTCGACCGCATGCATCCTGCTCCGTACATTTTTGTTTGTAATTGTGTTCATGAGCTTGGCAACGTCACTGGAATGAAACAAGTTTTATTTCGTGAGATACCCATGCGGTCCCCGTATGTTGAAACCTTCTTAACCTTGAACGGAAATTTTATATTTCAGAATCAGTGTCTATAATTCAGTCATCTTGGACATCACTGTCCATATTTTGTTTCGATACTTCATCTCAAATACCCTTCAGAAATGAAGAGAGAGAAAGAATATGATTGAGAGAAAGGCATGGAGGTTAAGCAGCCTTGTAGCATCCGGCTTGCTACCCTGGGAGTGGGAATTGGGAAAAAGATTAGAAGAAAAGTAAATAAAAAAGTTGACGCGCGAGAAGAAAAAGCGAGGTGCTATAGCTTATTTGGTTGGCCACTACCACGCAAGATGATCAATAAGTAATTGAATGATTTTCTGAACAAAGACAGATCATGTCGGCATTCGCGCCCTGACTCTAATGACTAGGGTCTCTCATCAAGGTTAAAGTCCCTGAAAAGTAATAAAACAACGATAAGTAATGATATGGTCGATTTATATCTTGATCAGTTTAGCAAAAAATAGCCTATAGCTGGACCAGAGTGAAGTTCACATGGAGGCATGTCGGGCTGCAAGGCTTCCTCTCGCTACCTGCGTATCACAGTGAACAACAGCGTTTGGGCACATGCCCTAATGTTTCTATATTCTTATCTTGATGTAAATGCACAGCAGCTGAAGATTTTAAGTATTCTCAACGTTTCTTTAGCTCACGCTGTTTCATCATTCACCGATCAACAACGCCGTCACCATTTGACGAAACCTAACTGGAACCAAGTATCTCGTGTTTTTTTACTTCTTTTTTGGGCGTCCCGAGAATGAACGACTCTTTTTCTATTCTCCAAAAGTACTTTCAGTGGAGCCCTCAACTCTGTTTTCCCGAATAATCACAAAATGTGTTTCCGAACAATAGGACTGATAGAAAATTGATGGTTGTACGTGGTTCAAGTTGCGAGTTATACTAGATATATGGGGTAGATAACTGTTAGTTTACCTCGGATGAGGGCTTTCTGACTGTCAGAAGGAAAATTTATGAGAATTATTTGAATGAATTCACTGAAAGAGCCGAAGCTTTCCCAATGAATAGCTAGAATCGTTGCAGCAGCTGGCGGAACGAATCTCAATCACGTGCATTTCCCTGAAATGCCTTCGAGATTCTAATCGGCATTGCGACTAAAATAAATGATAGAGCGAGTAGAGCTGTGTGCCACCACCACTGTCCGTTTTTGCTCAGGCCGTTCGCGTCATCGGCGAAATTTCGAGAGAGACCACGCCACCGCACGCCATGCAATCGTTGCGGAGCGCCGCCATTTGTCTTATTTTTAACCCTACGGGGAGTCTGGGCATAGAATACATCACGTCACTTTCTTTCCTGCAGCTTTAAGATTTTTCAGAGTGGCGTTTGCGGTGCCTTGACTGCTCTGTTGTGTGGGTGTATGGACGTCCTGTCTAATAATTGCCATAAAACAACTTCTGAAGATACAAAATCAATCTTGTTATTCTCTCTTGGCGTCTCTCGTTCTCTTGGCGCTCTTCATGACGCCAGAACTGGGATTTACGTGACAACATTAGGATGCTTACTCTAAAATTGTTCATATAGGAGAAATATCAGTTGTATATTGTTTTCTATCCCGCTCTGCTATATTTTCATTTATTCGCAAATCGTTCGTTTTCAAACATGTAATAAGGCTAAATTTTTGCAGGCAATATTCACTCTCATGGTGCTGAAGAAAACACATTTATTGCACACATCTTTTCTTCGGTTCCAGCAGAAGGGTTAAACTTTTTCAGGCAAAACAACGAAGTTGCCCATTTTCCCTGGACCTCGGGGGGCCCCATAAAACTGCGGGGCCTGGTTCATTTCTACCCTGGATAATCAGCCCCTGTCCACGTACCAGGCCTGCCGCTGATTGCTTCTCAACCGGAAAGGAATCCCTGTCAGTCTTTTTCTAGACGAAGAAGTGTGAACAGATACTCAGGTAGGAGGCTGTGCGGCTCCATCTGCGACTGCGAGCATCGATTGTAAGGAAGCGGTCGGGAGTGCTATACACCAGAACACAGCTAAGGTGGCTAGAATAGGGAAGTGTTATGAGCGGCAAGCGGCGCCTACGGAGTGCACTGGAGCCTCCGAAGGGGAGCTGCGTGGGGGCGCGAGCAATCGTTCATACGTGAATGTGAAGGAAGCTGAGACTGATATGTGGAGCACAGGCATGATTAAGAAGCCCGCACTAGAGATCTGTCAAAGTTTTAAGCAGGAACTTTGTCAAGGAATGGATCTATGATAATACTCGGGGTAGTTCTCTACTGTTTGAGGCCAGGACGAGAGTATTGCCAACCAAGACATGTCGGGCCAAATACGACGGGGTAGACACGGTATGCAGTGCGTGTAGAGAGGAAGAAGAAACTGCCGAACACTTGATAATGTTCTCTAAAGGGCTTCACCCTATTGTTCACGATGTGGCGCAGAGTTTTTCAAAGCACTGGAGTTTAGAGATGGGGAGGGAAAAATAGACTTGAAGCGGGTAGAAATAACTAGAAGGAGGTTATCGGATTGGTGGCTAAAGTAAAGGCACGAATGAAAAATAAATCTTTCACTTCAAAGTACCAGTCCTCAACCTCACTATTTAAAGTAGGAAAAAGATGAATATAGTTTCGGGTTCACTAAGTATTACGGCTTCGTGGCGTTAACCACCGCCCGATCTAAAGGGTACAGCCATATCAATCCATCCATCCATCGTTTGGGGGAGCGGAGGAGGAGAGAACGGTAGAGGGCCGGGACCAGCTTTTCGGCTCAAGTCGCAGGCATCTATCTAGAGGAGGCGTTAAATGTACTTCCCTATAGGAGAGCATTAAGCTGCGCAGTCTGAAGGACTACAACTTGTATGTTCTAAACACACCGGTTGTCAGCGATTTAGAGTACTCGGTACTCTGTTATGAGAGAGCTTAAAGGCGTCCGTTGGGCCCAAGGAGGTTTAAAATAAATTGCTGGTGGGGAAATTTGGGCCCATGACTGAAGCCGTGAAAATGGTAAGAGGATTGCTGCAGCAGCTATCTTACTAGGGGCACGATCTGTAGGCGATCGGCAATTGTGAAAGAGCGTTTTCCTCGCACGGTCAACACGTTTAACGGGGCAACCCTTTCGGGTCAAATATTTCTTTAAGTGCGTCCACGTGTTACTAGTTTTCTTTCGTAATCCTCGAATTCAAGGCAAATTTTATTGGAGAATGGAGATTAAGCCGCCAATATTCAAGTCTCGGTTGATTATGTCTTCGGAAACAACTATGTTTTAATTTATAATTAACATAACCATTAGAGTAACAAATCAAAACCACTTGATGTCTAAGTGGGCACCACCAGAAAATAGCATTTTTCTGGGATCTTTGGCAAACTCTGGCTTCAGTACGGCTGGCTAAACATTGCGGCAGGATCCACTGTAACAATTTCTTCAAACCTCCTTGACTGGGCCTCACACTTGATGTGTCTAGAAAAAGTTGGTACCGATTTAGAATTCTAGCAACTCTACTATGGGACAACATGAAGCCGTCCCGTGGGGCCTGGTAGATATGGGACAATGCAGAAAAAGCGTTACAAAGTGTGCTCATCCAACCATTCTTCTTTAAGCAACCTGATGATTTAAAGCCTACATGGTTGCCTCAGTTACTGAGTTCATTTTCCGCACAGTTGTATAAAAAATACTATACCGTGCTTAAGATAAACTAAGCATGGTTAAGTCTGCCGCCACAGGCACAATTTCTTCAATGGAAATAATAAAGAGCGCATGTCCTTCAAATTCATAAGCAGAACGCGACAGCGTAATCGCGAGCCACCTGATTCGCAGGCGTGGTCGGTCGTAACCTGTATGTATGCACTGCCGCCCGATGACGCGCAGTGCACGGGGTGCTGCCCGCTACGTCGAACCGGTTTGTACCGGCGCCGCTGCGAAAAGAACATTAACAGTTGCTGCCGCTTTTTAAGTGTGAATACACTTAAACCCAAACCATCCACCACCGTCGGCAGCGTCCGCGGTCTTCTCTCTATCTTTAAAAGAAAGAGGACTTGGCGGACCGCAGCGCGACGCTCTACCGAATGAGCCACGAACGCGACGCTGATATCGGTGTCAATAACGCCCCTTATACCCCCTCCCCCTTCGCTCGCTCCTCCGCTCTCCTCACTCGCTGCAGCTGCGCGCGCTCCCCTGTCTCTCGCGCGCCGCCTTCTCTCTCAGTCTCCCGTCGAGAGCGGGTCGTGCGATGGATGTCTCGGAGGCAACGCTACCATCAACAACGAATGCAGTACAACCGAATGCCAGCACTGCACCCGTCGTTGGAGGTGACGGTATCGCGGTGGTTTCGCCGACGTTGGAAAACAAGGCGGCGCTGCGAAGGGCTCGTGAGACCGAACGTAAGCGGGCGAAGCGTGCAGCGGATGCCAAACTGCGTGCTCGCGAGGCCGAGTGCAAGCGGGCGAAGCGTGCAGCGGATGCCGAACTGCGCGCTCGCGAGGCCGAGCACAAGCGGGCGAAGCTTGCAGAGTATGCCGAACTGCGCGCTCGCGAGGCTGAGGACAAGCGGGCGAAGCGTGCAGTGGATGCCGAACTGCGCGCTCGCGAGGCCGAGCACAAGCAGGCGAAGCGTGCAGAGGATGCCGAACTGCGCGCTCACGAGGCCGAGTGCAAGCGGGCAAAGCGTGCAGCGGATGCCGAACTGCGCGCTCGCGAGGCCGAGATGAGGCGTCAGCATCGAGCCGCGAACGCGGCCCAAGAAGCGGACCGACAACGCAAGCGTCAGGCGGAGAAGGGCGATGAAGGCCGGCGTCAAGACGCCGCTCGCAATCGTCAACGGCGAATGGACGTTCCCGAAGCCGTTCCAGCCAGTGAACGTGCCACACGGGAGAGGGTGCCAGCCCTGGACTTTGCTCGTCCGGACTCCTTGTGAAGTGTAAATAAATAATACTTCGTATACAATGTATCTGTTGTTAAGCTTGGAGGAAGAAAGGTACGCTGCTGATGGCATCCCACCGCTGCCACCAGTTGTTAAGGCCGAAAGGAAGGTCACTGGAGGATACGAAAACAAAAATGGTTTTATGGCACTATTTACACATATTTACAGCAAAGAAGGGTTAGTGGTTTCACAAACCACGAGCTTGATGGTTGAACCGTTACATGGTTCAGAGCGACTTCCAGCACTCTGCGGCGTCGTTTTAAGCCCTGTCTGGCTCCTCCTCTCCGAGTGGAGCACCAATCACACACGCACAACAGGTGAGGGGGACAAGCATGCATGGTCCACGTGAACGTCCAATGTTTGGTCGTGAACACTGCACTGCAAGGTGGCGCCAGCAGGGCTCTTCCTCGTCGTTTGTGTGCCGCTAGTCGAGAGTTCCCACGATCCGGACAGCATACATCAAAGGGTCCGCCGATTTGTTCGCTTCATTAGCGGGGTGATTTGCGGTGGCCGCCGCGGTCTCTTCCAAGAAGTTGCTATCTTTGTTGGCCTCTCTCGAACGGTTAACGGCGTCTTGGCGACACGACGTCTCGTCCTCTGGCTAGCACGTACAATGCCTGACGAGCATAGGCAGCTGGCCGGTCATCTACTTGATTGGGAATTAAAAAGGAGCGCCGCTCTCCTGTCAGCTCTGGCGCCGGTCACACCATATTCCCCGTCGCCTGTGAATCACCGAGGTCATCAGGCACCACTGCTGCTTGAAGTAACGACAAAAGGGTCCGCCTTTGAAAGACGGAAACTCGCGTTTGCTTGCTGCATGGTCTGGATAATTGCTCAAATCTTCGACAGCGTCTGTCAGACTGGGCGCTGAAGGGATTGAGAGCCTCCCCAGTGGACCGGCTTACGCACAATGGCGTCTGCCCAGACGAATTCTTCATGACAAACAACACTTAAATTCATTAATTACACTTTAATCATCATCATCAGTAGTAAAACTCTTAAGTATTTCCTGAGGGTGAACATGGTTAAGTGCGAATGCACGGGGTGATGCTATGAGGGGGAGTAAAGTTAAAATCCGTTGGCATTCGCCAGTGAGTTAACGTAAACTCCCCGTGTGATCAAATTGCGATTCCCAGGAACCATTACACCTTAAAGGCACCATAGTGGGATTAATAAATATAATAGTGCGAATTATAAATACCCCTCATAGCATCACCCCGTGCATTCACACTTTACCATGTTCACCCTCGGGGAAATGCTTGGGTTTTTCTGTGGGGGCGCTGATAGTATGGGACAGCTCTCTTCGGGAAGCCGGAACGAATCAGTAGTGGACGACTTTTCTGTGCGGATTGGATAGATTATAGTGGCTAGAAAGGTTTTCCTAGTGTAGCGAACGAAGCGGCAAAGCTGAGAGATTTTACTATACAGTTTCCAAAGGGCGCAACCACTACCTGGAGCGCGGCATTTACGCGTCCGAGTCTGTGCTCTTGGAGTTTTAGGAACGAAGCTCCTTAAAACGGCACATGTTCGTCCCTCGTAGCGGTTGTAGTATGTGACAAGTATAACATTTTGACCTCCAAGGTGGTGCCGGTGAGAGATTTCTTCTGTGCGTTGTTGAACAATAAAAGATAGTGCTCATTGTACATGTCAATGGCTGTTAATACGGCTTTTAGTTAACGCGCACGCTGCGAATTTTTTATTGTGCAAGAACACACACAGGATAAAAATGTTACAATATTTTTTTATGTAGAAAAAAAAGAAAAAAGAGAGGAGAGAATGTCAAGGGTGGTTTTTCCTATATAGGACACCAGTGGGCGCTGAAGCTCAACCGGCTTGATCCAGGAGACCCCTTTGAGTCTTCAGGTCAGGTCGGGCGAGGACGACTTCCAAAGGCTACCCCAGTAGCGTGAGTATCAGAGGTGACTGAACCTTCATAGGACTGCTCCGGCAGGCCCCGCCACGGTGTTCTAGTGGCTAAGGTACTCGGCTGCTGACCCGCAGGTCGCGGGATCAAATCCCGGCTGTGGCGGCTGCATTTACGATGGAGGCGGAAATGTTGTAGGCCCGTGTGCTCAGATTTGGGTGCACGTTAAAAAACCCCAGGTGGTCGAAATTTCCGGAGCCCTCCACTACGGCGTCTCTCATAATGACATGGTGGTTTTGGGACGTTAAACCCCAAATATCAATCAATCAAATCTGCGCCGGCAGTCCCATGTGACATGTTGCAACGTCGGTCGTGATCCACACCACGCACATTGGTTTACATATGCATTGGGGTTTATGTGATCCCACCTATCCAAATGTGCATAGGTGTCAACGCACAGGAGAAATCTCCCACCGCCACCACCTTGCAGGTCAAAGCGCAAGACATGTTACGCAGTACTACGAGGAACGAACGGGTGCCGATTTAAGGAGCTTCGCCCCTAAAATAGTGTGGCCTGTTAATTGCCTGGGTATTAGTTTCTTTTGTTGCTTTATCCGTCTGGCAGATGACCCTTCCAGCCTTTGCCAGCTGCTGTAGCATTCACCTTGGAGAAGGGCGGAAGTTAATCGCAGCAACTTCCCTCCATATCGATCCAATGTACGGGGCAGACTTAGCACCTCCCCCCCCCCCTCTTAGTGAGGGCGGCTGTCACCCTACGCCTCTTCCACCTGCACGCACACACCTAAGCCATTGACACACTGATTTTCAAGGAACTTTGTCACATCTGCTTTCAGCGTGCGTAAAGAGCCCTAAAGCGGGTATATGTTCACCAAATTAAGAACAATTTGTACAGACAAAGAAAAGGTGCGTACTTTGTGGCATACTTTTTTTCGTTGGTGCTTTATTCGTCCTGCAGTATTTATTTATTTAGTTATTTATTTATTTACTTAATTATTCAGATACCTACAGCACCCAAGGGTCATTGTTGTGGGGGGGGGCAAAAAAAATACTATACAGGCGATATAAAACATCAAGAGTTAACATAACGAGATCAGCAATGTGTTTAAAAAACAGATCACGTGACACGTGTACATTGCTAACAGGTCACTCCAAAAATATATCGCGTCAAACCTAGAACAGTACATTACTTGTTCACCATTCCAGCCTTTGTCAGCTGAAACACCCACCTTAATGGGGGGGGGGGGGTAGTCAAGAAAGCACTGGTAAAACTGCATTGTGACGCATATGTCATCTTAAGAACACTAAAATTGCGTGCGCGCGGCAAATTTGCCTCGAACTCCTAGTTTGTGCACCTATAGAAGGCTATCTGAATACTAAAAATTATATTTGTTTCCTTCTATCCCTTGCCGCGAAGATATCTACAGTTACGATAAGTGTTTCGGGAAGCAGTTTTGCGGCAGAGACGCAGTTTCACTGCCGCCAACTGCACCCCGTCAGAAATTATTTATCCAAATATATCACTCTGGAAGCATTCGTGAAATTTTAATTTTACGGATTTTCTATTCCTCAGCAAATGAGCACACTCAAGAAGGTGGCGGCTCGATAAATAGCTCGCAAATTCTTTAGAACGGTGGTCATGTGGCTCAAGGTACGTTCGCTTGTAAAGATACGCTATTCGGCTTCATGTGCAAACTCATTAGTGGCGTTGAAGGCATCGGTGAGATATTGCTTTATAGTTTGGAAACATATTGCGCCACTCTCGCAACTATGAAATCTAAACGCGTTGCGCGAAGCATGCGGACCCAGCCAAAAAAACGTTCTCATCCGCATGCGCTTGTCCAACATTGGCTTGTCCCGCCGCGGTGGCGCCGGTACGGCGGCGCGGAGAACAAGCCTCCTCACGTCGGGTTCGGGTGACGTAGCAGGCCACACCCCGTGCGGTGCGTAGCCATCCAGCGGCCGTGCTGTACGCATGTATGTATTAACCACCTCACAACATGTCTAGCGAGTGAATGGGTGAAGCTTTGCAGGGTTTTATCGACAAACCGTGAATTATCTGCTGGCCGCATCCGTCCGTCGTCTGTCTGCCTGTCTGTTTGACGCACGGACGGACGCATGTACGGATGGATGAACGGATGGATGAATGGACGGACGCTTGAATGGACGGAAGCAAGAACAAACAGAGCGACGGAAACGCGGACAGACTGATGGGCGTTTCGCCCCTCTCGTCGTCATTCGCTCCATGGATATGCTGGGTTTTTTTTCGCCGCCGCAGTGACCACGCAGACAGCAATCAATAAATGGGGATAGAAGCCATCGATTTATTTCATCTTATACTCCATTTGACGGACACCAGGTAGTGGAGCTCTGGCTGATTGAAGATAAACAAGTCGATATTGCTGTTCGGCTGCTGAGAGTCGCTGTGTCAACGTTTATCTGCCTTTGGTTCGCGCTGTACCGCGAATATATATATATATATATATATATATATATATATATATATATATATATATATATATATACCGACTCTTCTTTATAAATTGGACGTGTCATCATTATTTGTATAATTTTCTCATCTGCAGATATGATCATTAGTGTGTGCCAGCTAGAGCTCGCTTCGAATAAAGCTCTTCCATAAGTGGTGGACGGTGCTTCTCGATCACCAAGTCCTCTCGCACGTTTCCACTGGAGCTCCGCTCGGGTAGTCGTCTACTACCACCTGCCATGGCAATGCAAGACAATCTTGTTCCATCCAAAACCTCCAGCCCAGTGCAGCCTCCGCCGCCGACCCTGGCCATCCACAGCCACCAGCGTGATCGGCCAGTCTTCTCGGGTCTCAAATGGGATGACATTGAAGAATGGCTACACACCTACGACCTCGTCCGCGAGTTGAACAGGTGGGATACTCTACACAAGTGTTGTACGGTCCCTTTCTACCTAAGTGATGTTGCCAAAACCTGGTTTTGGAACCACCTCCAAGATCTTACCGACTGGGACACGTTCGCACGGCAGCTCCATCAGATTTTCAGTTCTCCCAGTGTTCGCGCTGAAGCATCAATGAAGAAGCTTGCTGAACGCATTCAGCTGGCAGGTGAATCATGCACCTCGTACATTGAGGATGTTCTTGCCTTGTGCAAGCCTGTAAATTCAGCTATGCCTCAGAGCGACCAAATACCCCATATTATCAACGGCATAAATACCATCGCATTCAACGCCCTTGCGTCGCAAAACCCTACCACGACTCAAGATGTCATAACCATTTGCCAGAGACTAGAATAACTTCAGTCTCTTCCTCTTTTCCATGATGCCTCGTACATTCGTCTTCCTGCGGCCCTCGACATCCGTGCCCTGGTCCGCGACATTGTTCGTGGGGAGCTTCATGGGGGCTGCTCTTCCTTCGCTCCACCGTCTACTTTAGCCTCAGCTCCAACCAACTTGCGGGACATCATTAGGCAAGAGATTGCATCTGCGTCACATTCACCTTGTTCTGCTGAATGTAGACCTCGTCAGGTACCAACGTACGCAGAAGTCGCGGCGCTCTCAGCACCAGCCACTATCCCAGCGGCTACACCAGGTGGCCATGTACCTGTGGCGTCAGTGTCACCACCAATGCGCCCACAGCCGTATTACGCCATGCCGCGTTCTCAACGCCCAATCTGTTATTATTGCGGCTATAGGGGTCATATATGTCGCTTTTGATGAAGGCGTCAACAGGACGAGCAACGTGGCTACGCTCCAGAGGAACGCGGACGCTTCAGTCCACTCATGAACTACCAGCGCACGCCTTACCGGTCTTCTTTTCAGCAGTTCGCTTTCTCCACCTTACGTTATTGGTCTGCCTGTGAACTGCCGTGAGTCTCGCCGCTACTCACCATGTCCCAATCGCCGTTCCGTGTCGCCTCTGCGACCCGCCTCCAATGTTCTGAATGCCCACTCGGAAAACTCCCCAATGCAGTTTTAGGAGGGCAAACTGCATCCACCGTACAGCCAGCAATTCCTCCAGACAGACCATCGAACTTGTTAACAGTGTTAGTAGAAGGTATACGCGTCGAAGCTCTACTGGATACTGGCGCTGCTGTTTCCATTATTCACTGTGACCTTTGCTCCCATCTCCGCAATGTGACACCACCTTCCCCGGGCACGTCTCTCCGTGCTGCGACGAACGCCATTTGTCGCCCACTCGCCCAGTGTACCGTTCGTGTTTTCATAGACTGTATTCGTCATCATATTGCTGTTGCAGTTCTCCGTGAGTGCACCCACGAACTCATTTTGGAATGGGATTTTCTGTCGTCTGCACGCGCTTCCATATCTTGTCGTCAGCGCCTCATCTACCTCAATCCCACCGACTTTTCTGTATCGAAACCCGAACAGCGCATTCGTCTCGTCACCACTTCAGATTATGTTCTTTGGCAATCCCGAGAAATAATTAGCGTTCATTGCATCAACAATGTGGATGGTGACGTGCTTCTACTACCTTATGGCCACACGGTACATCGAGGCATTCTGATCATTCCAGGCCTTGTTCGTTGTCTGAAGGGTCTGCTTTTATTACTGCGTTAAATCAGACCCCCGAACCCTTATTGTTGCCCTGTGGATCAACAGTTACATGCGCTATTGACCCGCATCTCTTTGCAATTGTTGCCCTTTCAAGTCTAGAAGACCTACCAGGGCCGAGCACGCCGCCACTCAACTCACCCACTCCTCTATCAAAGACGATAAGCCCTGATCTGACAGCAGCCCAGAGTCAAGAATTGCTGAATTTATTGAACAGATATTGCCCTTTGTTTGACGTTCAATCTGCTGTCCTTGGTATGACAACTTCTGCGACTCACGGAACTCCGACTGACGGCTCCCGAATAATTCACCGGCACCCATACCGCTTGTCTCTCGCAGAAAGGAAGATAATCGAGGAAAACGTCTCAGACATGCTTCGACGGAATATCGTACGTCCTTCCTCGAGTCCATGGTCTTCGCCAGTTGTGTTGGTGCAAAAGAAAGACGCAACAGTACGTTTTCTCGTTGATTGCCGGGCACTGAACAAAACAACGCGCAAAGATGTTTACCCTCTCGAACGAACTGATGATGCACTAGATTCGTGCCATGGCACAGAATATTTTTCCAGCCTCGACCTGTGATCGGGCTACAAGCAAATACCAGTGTCCGAATCTGACAAAGAGAAGACGGCTTTTACCACCCCAGATGGGCTATATGAATTTAACGTAATGCCTTTCGGACTTTGTAATGCGCCTGCTACCTTCGAACCAATGATCAACAGCGTACTGCGTAGCCTGAAGTGGAAAACCTACTTATGCTTCCTAGACGACCTCATAGTGTTTTCGCCTACCTTTTCAAAACATCTACAACGTGTCGAAGAAGTCCTAGGTTGGCTTGCAAAAGCTGTTTTACAGCTGAATACGAAAAAATGCACCTTCGCAAGCAATACGATCAAGGTTCTAGGGCACTTAGTCAGCAAAGACGGTATTCGACCGGATCCTGAAAAGCTTGCCGCCGTCCTCGAGGTTTCCCGTTCGTTGTGTCAAAAACACTTGCGCAGTTTTCTCGGCTTGGCATCCTACTTTCGGCGCTTCATACGTGATTTCACAAGGCTTGCCTCTCCGCTCCATCAACTGCTCGCAAGTAACACGGCATTCGTCTGGGCCGAAGACTGTGAAAAGGCTTTCCTGGCGTTGAAGCAAGCCCTGACATCCAACTCGGTACTTCGATTTAGGTGCACCCACAACTCTTCACACTGACGCCAGTGGTCATGGTCTCGGTGCCGTTCTACTGCAGCGTGACAACACCACACGCGAATGTGACATCGCTTCCGCCAGTCGTGCTTTGAAGGCTGCCGAGAAAAATTACACAATAACCAGAGAAGAGTGCCTTGTTGTTGTATGGGCGGTACAAAAATTTCGTCCATACCTCCACGGCCGCCACTTCAGAGTCGTCACCGACTACAACGCATTGTGCGGGCTTTCGTCGCTAAAGAACTTATCAAGTCGTCTTGGCCTCTGGGTGCTCCGTTTACAAGAGCACAACTTTGATGTCGTCTACAGGTCTGGTAAGAAACACCAAGATGCTGATGCTCTCTCTCTCGCTGCCCTCTACCCAACCGCAATAGCCCCCCTTCACCAATTTCCACCACAGCATTACCCATCGCAGGGTCTTATTTGGCTACGATCCGGCCACCCTTCTACCCTTGTGTCTGTCACAGAACGAGCGCTAAAAACGGGCGCGCCGCCAAATTCTTGCGATAACGCGCCGGAGAGACGCGGCGAGGTTAACGAAAAAAAAGAAAAGAGAAAACAAGCATCCAAGGCTCCCCGTGCGCGCGACGCCTCTCCTCTCGGAAGCGTGGCTTCGCCGATGAACCTCCTCACCCCACAGCGGCGGCCGGGCAACGCTAGAAATTTCCAGAAGGAATGGGGCGTGTATGCCGAGTTGAGTCATCTGTCGGGGACGGCCCCCGTACAGTCTCGCGCCTCTCCCCAGCCTTCGCTGCATATCGCGCCGACGAAATGACGAGAACTTTCTGGAATGTCGCGCGGAAGGTATTTAACCGAGCAGCGGAGATGAGAGATCAGGAGAAGACGGAAGTGGGCGCCAGAGCGCGTAGGGATTCCGCCGTGTAGTCAGCGAAGGTTTTGGTCCGTAGGGACGAAGCCAGAGATGAAGAGGATTTCCACCTGAGGGGTGAAGGCTCGAGCTACAGGCAAGATAGTGTGTTTACCGCTATCGAGCGAAGACGCGTGGCGACAGCTGCGTGTGTGAAGCCGACGTGATCGGGCGAAGAAGTTGAAGCTTGGAGAGTGGCCAATTGAAGACGCGAGGTTTCCTGGAAGAGAAACTTCGAGGGCGCGGAACGACAACAACGCTGGACTTTGAGTGAGTGATTCTCGGAAGAGTATCATCCAGACTTCTGTTCCAAGAACTTTGGACTGGATAGGTTTTCTATCTCTTTAGTCTTTAAGTGTCTTGGTTGTTCAATGCATGCGACAGCATTATAGTGTGTATTGTTTTCTGTGTCCGTTGTTTCGAGTGTGGCTAATTGTTCTGTGTAGTACGTTGTTTGATTGGTGACATATTGTCCGCATCTATTGTGGAGTGAGCACATTTGTGTATTGTTTTTCGATCTGCCATTATTGAGATTATAATTGTGTTTTGTTTTTCAGCTCTCGGCTCTGACTTGTTCTTTGGGCCACAGCCGGCGTCCGCTGGCGCGCCAAAAAAGGACCCCTTCTAAATTGTCCACGCTTTCGTGGTGCGGTTCGGGGGGCCGATATTTCGGCCCTTGGAATTAGCCCGGCGATCGCCTCCCTAATAAACGGGACATGTGTGACAGTGTCGCATCAACGCGTTGACCCTTACTGCCGCTCCATAATAGCACGCTTAGAAGGCACATCCACTCCCCCGAACGCCCGACTTCGCCGACAACTGAAACAATTAAAGCTTCACGATGGTGTTTTACATCGCTATATTTACCACGTTGAAGGAAACAAATGGGTCCCCGTTACAACACGTTGTCTACAACGTCAGGTTCTTGAGACATTCCACGATGATCCTGCTGCTGGGAATCTCGGCTATCACAAAACGTACGACAAAATACGCAGTTAGTTCACCTGGCCTGGCCTCTCATCCGCGATTGCCATATATGTTTCTTCGTGTTTCTTATGTCAATGGCGGAAACGACCCATACTGCCCCTTCTGGCTTTCTCCAACCTCTTCCTTGTCCCGCTTTGCCATTCGAAGTCGTCGGGATTGACTTGTACGGCCCCCTTCTCGTGACCTCCACTAGAAATCGTTGAATTGTAACGGCTGTTGACCACCTCACTTGTTACGCGGAAAGCGCCTCGCTGCACGCTGGTACAGCCACTGAAATAGCTGATTTTTTTATGCGTAATATATTTTTACGCCATGGAGCTCCACGCGTTCTGCTCAGTGACCGCGGCAAGGTCTTTCTATCCTCTATTATTGCCGAGGTTCTACGCGCCTCCAACACCATCCACAAAACAACTTCTACTTATCATCCTCAAACAATGGCTTGATAGAACGCTTTCATCGTACCCCCTCGGACATGATTGCCATGTACGTTAAGCCTGACCACACGAACTGGGACGTCATTTTGCCATTCGTAACGTAAGCTCGCAAGTCTCGCTGCGACTCAACTCACCGTGCTGTCACCTTTTCCCCAGGAGACGAAGTTCTTCTGTGGACTCCCGTGCGTGTGCCCGGCTTATGTGAAAAATTCCTCAGTCGTTTTATAGGGACTTATACGGTGATTGAACAAACGTCCCCCTTGAATTACCGTATTTCACCACTTCACGCTCCCTCCGACCACCTTTGCCATGGGACAGAAATTGTGCACGTTTCTCGGCTGAAAGTGTATACGCGACGCAATTCCTAATATTATCTCTCGCGCGGCCAGGAGGCCGCTTCCAGCGTGACGGGGAATTAGTGTGAGCGCAGTCACTGACTCCTCTTTATCAATTGGACGTGTCATCATCATTTGTGTAATTTCCTCATTTGTAGATATGATCATCAGTGTGTGCCAGCTCGAGCTCGCCTTGAATAAAGCTCTTCCTCAATATATATATATATATATATATATATATATATATAATGTGAAGAAGAAAACGCATCGTTGGCAAGCAACATCGCCACGGCTTGGGTACTGGGTGCTGGGCTTCTCTCGCTCGGCTCGTGCTGATCATCGCCGGCATCTGCTTCACCATTGCTCTTGCCCGATCGGTTTTCATCGTAGGACCGCCGTCGCAACAGTCACCAATAAACCTTTTTTCCATTGGTGGAGGGTGCTGACATTCCCCGTCGCCTGAACCTGGGTGCTGCCATTCGCCGTCGCCTAAACCTGGAGCTGCGCAACCGAACGCTACCCCCCATCATGGCTACCAACAACGCGCAACCTGGCTCTTCCGCTCCATCCCCCAGCAACCCCGGCGTTCTTCGTTTGCGAGAGCCCAAAGTCTTTAGCGGAGCTGATGAGACCGACGTGGAAGACTGGTTCACTAACTACGAACTGGTGAGCGCAAACAACAAGTGGGATGACGCGGACAAACTGACTAACGTCATCTTTTACCTCACTGACGTGGCCGAAATGTGGTATAACAACCACAAAAACGACATGACAACGTGGTCCATTTTCAAAACGTCGTTTGCTGACGTTTTCGGCCGACCCGCTGTGCGCAAGTCCAGAGCCGAACAACGCTTGCGGACTCGCGCACAGAAGCCATCTGAATCGTTCACAAGTTACATCGAAGACATTATTAGTCTTTGCAACCGTGTGAACAACGCCATGCCTGAGTCGGAGAAGATACAACACATCCTCAAAGGGATAAATGGCGGCGCATTTCAGATGCTCCTGGCGCGCAATCCTGCCACCGTGGCGGAACCGTTGACCTTATGTCAAAGTTTCGACGAGTTGAGGAAGCAGCGCGCCCTGACTCGGCCATTTTCCTCACACGCCGACTCACTATCTAGTCTTACTTCTGTTCCTGATTACTCAACAACCCTGCAAGAGATCAAAGACTTTGTGCCTGAAGAAGTAGCTCGGCAACTGTCGTTGATTCCTTTCACGCAGCAGCCGCCGTCCTCTCGTCTGCCCTCACCACTCCGCGACGTTATTGCCGAAGAGGTAGCTCAGGCTGTTCCCGTCGCTGCCCACCAGCAGCCTGTGGCCATGCCTGTTCCCCATGCGCCAGCTATGCAGCCCGTGGCCGCACCTCTTACTTATGCCCAGGTGGTACGCAGCAGACCCCACCAGCAGATTTTGCCACCCATGCCTGCTGTTGCTCCCCACTCTACCTCTCTTTCGACAACTTGGGCCGCACCACGAGTCAGCAATTCCTGGCGCACTGCTGACAATCGACCGATCTGCTACGCCTGCGGTACTCCAGGACACGTGGCACGATATTGTAGTCGTCGCTTCCAATCGCAACACAACGCTACTTGGCCGTTAGCGTATGACCCGCAGCCCACGCACCGACCTACTCACTATCCCTCACCACAGTATGGCTACACTAATCTTCCCGAGTCTCGGTCACCCCAGCCCCCAGCTCCGACTCACTCTCCCCGCTCGCCGTCTCTTCGCAGGCGATCTCTGTCCCCAATGCGTCCCCGACCCGTTTCCTCCAACCGGCAAAACTGAACGCCGCAGTTCCAGAGGCAAGAACTGCGCCGTCATCGAAATGCCCAAGTCCTCGCACTTCACCTGCTAACGTCGTCGCCATATCTGTCGATGGTGTTTCTACCTTTGCCCTCATCTACACAGGTGCTGCCGTTTCTGTTATACCCGCCCAGATCTGCCGCTCTCTACGCAAAGTGACCACGCCGCTCTCTGGACTATCGCTTCGTACGGCTAGCGCACAACCAGTTCGACCTCTCGGCACCTGTACAGCCCGCATTTTCATCCAAGGCTTTATGTACGTTGTCGAGTTCATCATCCTTTCAGTGTGCTCGCATGACGTTATCCTCGGGTGGGACTTCCTGTCACATCATCATGCCGTCATCGACTGTGCACGCGCTGAAGTTCAATTTTCGCACCTGTCTGACGAACCTTTGCACGAAACTCTTGAGCGGTCCCCAAAACTCGTCGTACGTGAAGACACTGAAATTTCCCAGCCTCTCTTGCCGTTGTCCCTGTTTGCTGCGATGACCATAACGACGCTACAGTAATGTTTACACCTTCCGACATTTTCATGAGCCGCAGAGCTGTTTCCTTGCCTTTCGCTACACTCGACGTCGTTGCGGGCCGAAGCAATATTTTCGTCCACAACCCCCTTTCTGCACCGCTTACGCTACTTGCCGGCGAATGTCTCGGTCGAGTGGAGTACCTCGATTCCTCTTTATTCCTTAACATGCCAGACGAATCGTGCAGTAGCGCCTCGACCGAACTTCGTGCCCTTTCCCCACTGGAATGCTCATCGAGTGACACCTTCTCGAGTTCCATCGCCGACACCTTAAGTGCCCATGAACGCGCCGAGCTTCTTAATCTCCTTCAGCACTTCGCCAATTCATTCGACGTTTCTCAGTCGCAATTGGGTCGGACTTCCGCAGTGCACCACTACATTGACACCGGTTCGCACCAGCCATTGCGTCAAAGACCGTACCGTGTCTCTGCTGCAGAACGTCACGTCATCAACGACCTGGTCGAAGAGATGCTACGCCGTCGCGTTATTCAACCATTGCACAGTCCTTGGGCATCTCCTGTCGTTCTAGTTCGAAAGAAGGATAGATCGATTCGATTTTGCGTCGACTACCGGCGATTAAACAATGTGACGCGGAAAGACGTCTATCCATTACCGCGCATCGACGATGCCCTTGACAGCCTCCAAGGAGCCGAATTCTTCTCCTCCTTAGACTTACGATCTGGATACTGACAGGTTTCTATGGCGGAAGCTGATCGCCAGAAAACTGCGTTCATTACACCAGATGGCCTGTACGAATTTAACGTAATGCCATTTGGGCTTTGTAATGCTCCTGCCACGTTTGAACGACTCATGGACAACACACTGCGTGGACTGAAGTAGTCTGTGTGTCTATGCTACCTCGACGACATTGTCGTTATCTCTCCCGATTTTCCTGCACATCTGCTTCGGCTCCAACTGGTTCTGACGTGTTTAACCAACGCTGGGCTCCAACTGAACCTTAAAAAGTGCTGCTTCGCCGCGCGAGAGCTGTCCATCTTAGGGCACATCGTCTCCAAGCATGGTATTCGACCCGACCCTGCAAAACTGCGAGCAGTCGCCGAGTTCCCGAAACCTACTACACTGAAAGAATTACGCAGTTTTTTCGGACTATGCTCGTACTTCCGGCGATTCGTGCGAAATTTTGCGTCGATCATGTCACCACTGACCAACCTCCTACGCGGTGATGCAAACCTTTCATCCTGGTCTTCTGACTGCGACGTCGCGTTTGACACGCTCCGTAGTCTGCTAACATCTCCTCCAATTCTTCGGCATTTCGACCCAACAGCTGCAACGGAAGTTCACACAGACGCTAGTGGGGTTGGTCTAGGCGCCGTCCTCGCCCAACGCAAGCCGGGCTACTCCGAATACGTCGTCGCTTATGCGAGTCGCACACTTACTAAATCGTCCAGCTATGTCGATTCTCTGATCAGTAGTATCCCAGCATCACTTCCGTCTTACGTAAGGAACACTACCCACTTTGTTTCTGGTATAATTGATCTGATTGTTCCTCAAGGTTCCTTTTTGGTCACGCTAGACGTAGCGTCTTTATCCACCAACATTCTGGATGTAGATGGAATAGCGGCAGTCGCCAGGTCCTATGAAGCAGCATCACCGGGAAATATAATCGACAGCAACACATTAGCAGTATTGCTCAGGCTCATTTTAGAAATAAATAACTTTCAATTTGAAGGGCAACACTATGTCCAAGTTAGCGGCACGTCAATGGGTACGCGTATTGGACCCAACTACGCCAATATATTCATGGGCCAGCTTGAAAGTGAATTTTCGCAATCCCGCGCGCTGAAATCTTTTTATTATAAACGTTACATTGGTGAAATTTTCTTTATTTGACCGCATGGTGAACAGGAGTTGCTTTCCTTCATATCTGACTTTAATGATGCCCATCCATCAATATCATTTTCTCATACCTAATCCACATCAACGCTTAGTTTTCTTGATGTAAGCATTTCGATTGTAAATGATAAGCTATCCACTGCTCTTTACAGGAAGCCTACAGACCGGCAACAGTATTTGCACTTCGACAGTAGCCACGTGAAACATTGCAAAACTAGCATCCCTTATAGTCAGGCTTTACGCTATAAAAGAATCTGCTCAGAGCAATCAGAGTTTCAAAAAAAATTGCAGAACACTAACGGATGCTCTAGTCAAACAAAAATATCCACCACAATTAATTGATGACGCAATAAAACGTGCCGACATGCATAATCGTAGAACGCTGTTGTGCGCTGCTAAAAACTCGACTCCCTCACCGCATACAAACTTAGTCCTTACCCAATCTGCGTCAGTTCCGCGTGTTTCGATTGTGCTGAGAAAGCACCACAATATTCTAATGCAAAGTGAACGCTTAAGAACCATTTTCACCGAACCACCTAAAGCAGTGTATCGCAAAGCTAAAACTATTCGAGACATACTCTCATCGTCATCATCGTCAAAAGCAGACGGTCCTGACACGATCGGGTGCCATCCTTGCCAAAAACCGCGATGCAAAGTATGCCCGTACATGCGCACATGCCAACAGGTCACCAGTACTGCTTCCAACTTTTCCTTAAAAATCAAAGGCAATCTTGACTGCGATTCTAAAAACGTGATATACATGATAGAATGTGCACTGTGTGAAATACAGTAAATTGGTCAAACAGAAGGGCCTTTTAGACTGCGTTTTAACAACCATAAATCTCATGCTAACACCTTGCCCCACTGGCCCATTTCAAGACACGTGCACCTTCCTGGCCACTCTTTTGAAAATCTACAGGTCACATTACTAGAATCTGGTTTCCGCACAAATTATGATAGAGAAGCCCGTGAATCATTCCTCATCTATAAGTTCGACGCCGTCGCATCCGGTCTAAATGAAAACGTGGAAAACTTAGTTGCCAATCTGCGTAACCTGCATCACCCTGTCCATCTTTTTTCAACCTTGCTCAGCAAGTCGCACTACATTGTCTGTATCCGTTGATTACGTAACAGCTTTGTAACGTGTTTGGAATGTTTTATTAGTATTTTATTAATATTTTTTTCTTTTTCCCCTTGGTATTACCGGTCGGACTACTCTCCATGTTATGTGCTTTATCTTTTATGCATTTCATCTTTTATTTGTGAACAACGTGCTCGCCACGTGCTTGCGCATGGAAGCAATATCTTTTTACTCGTGTAGTACCTGCCCTTCATATTGAGTGACTTGCATATATATATGCCCATATATCACCTTTCATGCCGGTTTTCATATTTGTATCTCATTGATATGCACATGTATACAAACAGCACTCGTGCCATCAACTGTATTCTGATGAAGGCCGGACCCGCGGCCGAAACGCCAATAAAACTACTTCGTACGTGCGTCTTCTTCCCTATGCGGATATATATATATATATATATATATATATATATATATATATATATATATATATATATATATATATATATATATATATATATATCCCCAGCTGACGAGTGAAGTAGGTTACCCCCCTCCCCCCCTCGCGATAATAGGGTTGGTACGCCACTGGCAGGCTATCATTTTAGTGAAAATGCGCGGCCACCTGCCCGAGACAATTTCTCAGAAAGCATTCATCGCTTTGTTGAAATTCACAAAGCGGCACCGCAACCACAATACTGACTTTCAAGAGTACAGCCGCTGGTCACATTACCCGAATTTTAATCCGACGATACCGGCACCATACCAGTTGACCTAATGAAAACGTCACCGTATGTACGTAATACATGGAGTGATTTTAACATCAGTGCTGTTTGGGCTATGTGTTATGTACCAAAGACAGGTAATAGAGAAAAAAAAGGAAGGGGTCACATATGCGTCACGGAAAAGTGAAATCAGATTAGTAACTGCCTGGTGGACACACGTGGCGCATACCATGCGTGATCCACATAATTCATGTAGGTGTGAATATAGTTACCACTTTGCTTTTTCATTCGGATCACGCGCCTGAAGTAGGTCATCCTCCAAACTGTCTGTGCTTCAACAGTGGGTTCTGCCTGCTGCGTAAGGCATGGGCGTCGTGGCTTAGTTGGTTAAAGCGCCTGTCTAGTAAACAGGAGATCATGAGTTCGAATCTCACCGGCGCCTTAGAAAATAACTTTTCTTTTACTCTGCTCTTTTGAGGTGTACCTGGCAGCGTCCTGACTCTAGAGTCAAGTGGATAATAATAACTAATTTTCTTATTTGCATAAAACCAGGTCACTTTCTTGTCAATGTGACAGTTAAAAAATGGCATATAGGTGAAGATTCTGTCATGAAGTATCCGCTCAAAGATCTAGAGTAAAAAAATAAAAAAGATCTCTTCAACAAAGGCATCCAGGCCTTTCCATATGTTCACAAAGTGACACGCAGTGATCTAAAGAAAGTGTCACGAAAATCCGGTGTCGAAGACGTTTCCAACGCACGTCACAAGCTACGTGGCCTCTTCAAGAAGACTGACGGTGATCAGGAAGAAACTTGTTGCAAAAAGAAGCGCTAGCAACATTTGCTTAAATGTCGAGGGAACGTTTTGTAAAATATTCCCCCACTAATGGAAGTTGTGACATCGGCCAAGCTGCACAAATAAAGGTTACGTGAACATCCATAATCGCTAAAAAGGTCTGTGAGTAGCCACCTTGCAGACCACTGCGAAAATTGTGATTGTGAAGCAGTCTTCAAGGATAGCGATATTTTATGCAATTACGCTGAGCAACGCCAACGGGAGATTGTTGAGGTCATATGCATCCAGGAAAGTGGAGATCATTGTGTCAGCGTAGCTTTGCAATCGCTCCGAGAAAAATAAAACGAAGAACTTCTCGAAAGTTCTAGTCAGCATGTTTCATTGATAGCATCTTCCTCGAAGCGCTCACTGATTGTACTTTCTTGTATATATTGACGTGCAAACGCAATAATACAATGTTTTTAGTCAGCGTCCTGTTTGTATCTTCTCATTTCTGTCCTGTTCCAGCACTGTTTCTTCAATCAAGGTCATGTCAGCGTGACATATCAAATTATCAGCTTAAGACGGGTTTTATGCATTTGCCGCCACAAAACCTCCAAGCTTTTTATAGTGCGGTTCCACTGGGATTCCATTTACTAAAGCATCGGCGAGTTGTGTAAATCCATGCTTGAAAGCATTTAACCCTTTCGCGTTAGAGCATCCTGGGCGTTTTTTAGAATAAACTGACACTCGCTCTTAAAGTTGTCTGACGCTCATTCATTGCGATGAACCGTTCAAGGCGACCTTGAATGAAACACACAGACTGAGAGAAAGAAACGTGGCGTACCTATATAAAGGGGGTTCCAAAGTGTAACGGGTCTAGTGGCTATGGTACTCGGCTGCTGACCCGCAGGTCGCGGGATCAAATCCCGGCTGCGGTGGCTGAATTTCCGATGGAGGAGAGAAATGTTGTAGGCCCGTGTGCTCAGATTTGGGTGCACGTTAGAGAACCCCAGGTTGTCCAAATTTCTGGAGCCCTCCACTACGGCGTCCCTCATATACATATGGTGGTTTTGGGACGTTAAACCCGAGATATCAATCAATCAATGTATGACGGGGGAAAGGGGGCGGGCGCTGAAGCTCAACCTTCTCTCCACCTGTGACGCTTCTGCATTGATTGCAATGAGAATTAGAAACTGAACGAGGTTGCCATGCGTATTCACAAGGAGCCTTTTAAAAATAGGTGGCGCTTGGTAGGTGTGCAGCCGTGGTCGAGTAGGTTAGGGCGATGGACTAGAAATCCATTGGGGTCTCCCCGCACAGGTTCGAATCCTGTCGACTGCGCTGGATTTTTTTTTCGTGTGGTATCTAACACTCTTTATTCGAATGTGATGCGGGTGTATGGTTTAAAAGGTATCGTAACTAATGAAGTGTTTTGCCGAGTTGTTCTTGCTATTTTGCGCATTTTATGCAGTTTGTGCAAGTTGTGCACGAACTGGTGTAGCTGGTAACTGATTTCTAAGGGGGCAGGGAGTGGCATAGAGGTAATACGCGAAAACGACTGGAGTCTGACAACAGAATAACAGGGGGTAACAGAATGCCCATAAAAAATTATGTATTTTATGTAAAAAAAATTCACCGTGTTTACCAGTGCGATGAATTCTTTCTTAAACTGAAGAAAAAAACGAGAGAGAGAGAAGGCCAGAGCCATTGCTTTCAACACAAGAACAACGCATCAAAAAGCATGTTGGAAACAGATGTGCAGATATGGCGTCCTGATGAAAGGAAAAAATATCGTGAGCAAGCAAAAAACAAAAATCTAGCAGAGCGTGGTTTCGATCCACGGACCTCTGGGTTATGGGCCCAGCACGCTTCCACTGCGCCACTCTGCTCAGTACAAGAAGACTGACATGTAACAGCTATTTCACAGTGGAGCGCATAGCAATCTCGCCCTGCGTAGACAGTGTCCTTTACGCATATAAAGGACGTGAACGGGTCGCTGTAATTGCATCCGCCTCCTGGCGTTCCGTATAAAATAGATAAAAGCTCGTCGCGCCATCTGCATGATAGTTGTTGCTGTAACATCAAGGCGTATGCAGTTAAGTATGTCGCGTTCATTAAAAACTGTCCCCTTTATATGGGTACTTCTTGTATGAAAGAAGGATACACTTGTTAGTAACTAATCACTTCATTCCCAGCCACCGGCCTACCCGAGGTGTGGGAGGGTTCAAACCACACAGCCCACTGAAGCTTTTCTGTTCTGCGCGTGTATGAGTATATAAGTAAACTCATAATTACAAGCGCGCGCACTAACATTCATAAAGGGTGGTTGAACACAGCCACTCACCCTGCCTCCCCTTCCCACTGTCCAAGAAGATATCTGGCTACGCCCCTGACTTGTGTTCCAGTTTTAGACACGAAAATGTAATTACAACGAGGATGCTGGTGGTGCATCAACTATGGCTCATACCCACTAAGGGGGACTGGCCAAGAATTGGTTATATGAGCTTTCAGTCCTTTCAAGTAATCGACAATCCTAAGATCAAGAGGAAATGTGAGCAGCTGTCTCACTCCTTACCAATGCATGTGTGTTGGCAGTACAGGCCCAGGTCGCAACAGCCTCTTTTGCTTTACACATTAGCTTATTCCAAAGTGATCAAAGATGGATTGGCTGCATCTTTGGTACAGGAGGCTGTGTGCAAGTCATGTGTGCACAAGGTATTGAGCAGTGCTTATGCTCAGATCCAGAGGTTTCCAACAGAAGGGTTTCCAGATTATGTGGTCAGTAGATCCTGCGAAAAGGTAGCGAGATGGATCAAACATTTCAGCAAATGCTAACTCTGTGAGAAAAATCATGAAAGCCGCTTTAGCCTGCTGTTCTACGTTCAAGTTCTTTATAGATACAAGCTCTTATTGGTACACAAAAATACACAATACTTGTTATACTTGTTCACAAAATGGTGCACAATTAGGAGTGTCACATCCAGATATGATGCGGCAATGGTATGTACGGCTCTCAAGAAGCTGGGCAGCACTTGCACACTTTTCAAGCTCGGGGCCAAAGGCAAAACCAAAAATAAAAGTGAATGTGGTAAGAAACACCGTTGCTCCTCCATTCCTTGTGTTACAGGAGTAGTGTACAAGATTCCTCAGTCATGCGCCAACAGTTATATGAGTCAGACTGGTAGGTGCATGTTAGATTACGGAAGCACCAGAAGAATTGCGAAAAGAATATCCGAATAACACCTTGTTTTCTTATTGGACACAGTGTCACTGAAAGCTACTGTTTAACAACATTAGCAGCGCAACAGCAGAAATACAACTTGCAGCAATATCAGGAGCATCAAATTATCACTTTTGGAGCACTAAAATGTGAATTTCAAGCAGGTTACAGGAAAAAAATATGTAATTTTCTTCACAAGATATCAAATTTTGAGCAGTATAAAAAAGAAGGCTTACATTTAGAAACAAAATATGGATAAACCATTCGACATCACCTAAACTGTGCAATGTAAACATGAGCACTGCTATTTCAATGAAAGTGGTATATTGAACCACCCACTGAGTCAACAATGATAAAGTCAATATTAGCATTTGCTGTGCCTGTAAAATTGTTTGACCGACTTCGAATTTAAATATTGATCTGCCAAGCTTGTGACCATGAAATTTGGGAGATTCCTGAAACCGAAGTGCACAGGAGGTGAAAAAAAAACTGGTGCACAATTAAGTTTGCTTTTTTAGGGAACAAATATTATACACCGCTCCAAATTATTTCCAGTAGCATATTTAGACATCAGGGATTACACTGATACTCATAATTAGGCAGTGTACAAACGCATGAGTAAGTGAACATTATTTGCAATGTCCCATGACTAGAGATAACAGCCCCTTTCAAATCTCAATACGCTTTTGCGCACAGCACCAGTGTAAAATGGCAAAGGTGGTCTATTTAGGATTCCCCGCACGGGTTAGAATCCCAAGCCAAGAAATTTTCTAAACACTACACCTCCCCTTCCCCAACTTCCTATCTTCTTTTTTTTTTCAACCGTGTGGTTAGGTATCGCTTCGGCTCTCCTTTGAAGGCGCGTTCGACAAGGTAAAGTAAAAACGGCGTGCACCCGTTGACCTAGCGACAGTACTGCAGATGTCCATCGCCAGGACCGTGGCCGGAACGAGGCAACTTAAAGACAAAAAAAGGGGGGAGGGCTCAGATCTTTCAATGAAATAAGGAGTGTCCAGTTTTTTTAAGCTTTATTCACAAACTGTGCAATATTTCACGGCAGCTCTGGAAGATGAATCAGTTCTCGAAGCTTACCAAGTTTTCACCTGTAGATCAAAACAGCATTGAGAGAAAGTGGCAGTGGCTCTGGGCTCATCCTAGCGACGTAATCTATAAGCAAAGAACCCTGTGAGCTGAGGTCGTAGATGGCAGAGGCGTTGCCAGAAATTTTTTTCGAAGGAGGCGCCACCTTGATTAGAATGGGTCTCAGCTAGGCAAGTAGATGTGGTAGGCCGTTATTTTCTGCGCCCCTATATACCATAGGAAAAAATTCCGCCACATCCACGAAGTGAATGATGATGAGTGGGCGAAGCTCCGGAGGTAAACCTGGTAAACCATGAATCCTCTGTACATTTTGCCCACTCGATTTTATTACATCGTTCCCCCTAGCGTACGTCGCCGCACTAAATCGAACAATTGTCTTCAACCAATGACACGTGCCATATGTGACATCATTCCTATTTTATAAGAACTCGCGTCTTTCATCAACTACAAATACCGCTTTCTAGTTTATAACATCTTGCATCTTTTCATCATCAGCTACAAGTACCACCATCTAGTAAACACTACAAGAACTAAACGAGAGGTGGCTACATACAGGAGACGGTACCGCCATCTAGTGAACACTGCAAGAACTAAACTAGAGGTGGCTACATACAGGGGACGGTACCACCATCTAGTGAACACTGCAAGAACTAAACTAGAGGTGGCTACATACAGGGGATGCACAGCCCACGCCCTAAGGAGCTTCGCCCCTAAAATATTGGGAGGGCAGAGGCACGGGCCTGGTGTGCCACCCCCTGGCTACACTACTGGTGGATGGAAACCAGTGTGGTCGGGTACACACATAGAGAAGGAGAGCCGGGGAGGAGGGCGGGAGTGATACAGGCTACTGTTAGATTACCTAGGCGAGAGAAGTAGCTCTAACCGGAGCTGCTCATGTATGATGACACGACTATATGCACTCTTGTGATGCGCTCGCGGCCATATCGCTAGCTTCACATACGCCAAATATATAGTATTAAGTGACGTTAATAGACGACGAAGGTAAAGAACACGTCCAAACACGATAATCATGACATGCGTGTCGTGTAAAACACGACTACATGTATGTTACGCTCATAATGCGCTCCCGGTCGTTTTGCTAGCTCCCCATGTAGAGAGTTTGTTGTTACATGACTTCAATAGATGAGGAAGGTATATGACTGGTAGAAACATCATAATCATGGTATGTGTGTCATGTGAAACAAGACTGCATGCCACACTCATAGTGTGCTCGCAGCCGTTTCGCTAGCGCCACATATATCGAGTTCGGTACTACGTGGCATGAGTGGACGAAGAAGGTAAATGACACGTCCAAACCTAATAATCAGGATGTACGTGCCATGTAAATCATGAGTACATGCTACGCTCATAGCGCGCTCAGTGCCATTTCGCTAGCTCCACATATACCGAATTCGGTATCACAAGACGTGACTGGACGACCAACACAAATGCCAGGCGCAAACATGACAATCATGACATGGAAGTCATGTACGGCATAATTTACGTCCGCCTCGTAACGTTGTGCTGATTTTAAAGTGATATATCAACCTTCCTCATTCCTTCTTCACATATAATCTATTGCGACTGTACGTGGGATCCGCCAATTGTTTTTTTACCTTACTCATCGCTCATTCATGACCTCATTGAAGCTTTCAGCTAGTGCGTCACCATGCCTGGGTGTAGGCGCATAAGTCTCTACCGCCTTCATCTTGTATCTCTTATTGAGTTTAATTACGATACCTACCACCCCGTCAATAATGCTAGAGTATTCCACTATGTTACCAGCTACATTTCTGTGGATAAAGATAAGGCCTGTCCGAACCCAGAGATCCTTAGCACCCTTTCAGCTTTGCATAAGAGGATGTTGACAGTCATGTTATGGGATACCAATTTTTGTTTAAATGTCATTATCCAAATGGCAAGGAGAGCGAAAAGGTATTGGCGGATAGATGTCTATCTATTGTTACGCCTGCGAGTCCACACCGAACATCAATGCCTCTGCAAATGCAATCCGTTCCAAGGCCAGCGGTTGAACCCGCCTGACGCGGTCAACTCAACGACGTCATCAAGCGGCGGCGCCGGTCTGTCACGCAACCCACAGCGAGCTCCCTCAGCCCACGAGCCCGTTGAAGCAATCGGCGCATTCTAGTCTGGCGAGTCCTACGCAATTCGTGGCAGCGTCACTCGTCCTTGGATGCAACAACGCGCTGCGGCTCCGGATTTGATGAGCATGACGCGGCCCAGCATTGGGCAGCATTTTAGGATTCTGACATCACGGCCAGCGGCGCTTCTGGTTGGACGTTGGTGACTCAAAGGATCCACTCGTTGCCTATGAAAAAGGCCCTGCGGCGCGTCGCCGGAAGTAAACCTATCTGTCAGAGAAGCCTCTCGGTTGCTTCGAGCCCCTTTCGCTGTCGGCGCGGACGGTGTACTTGGCAGCGGCGAGTTTCGTGGCACCCTTCGTAACCTCGTCGGCGGTGCGCTTCGTAACAGAGCGAGTGTCGGAGGAGTTCGGAGCAGTGGCGCCTTCGGGACCGTGTTAGCGTCTCGCCTTCGTAACACTATCTATCTATCTATCTATCTATCTATCTATCTGTCGCTCTGTCGCTCTGTCTGTCTGTCTGTCTGTCTGTCTGTCTGTCTGTCTGTCTGTCTGTCTGTCTGTCAATAGACTCCCGTCGCCATAGAAGTCGGAATCCGCTAAGGAGTGTGTAACAACTCACCTGACGAAGCAAATATAGCGCCGAAAATGTATGGCACTCTAGCGTCGCGCCTATCCCCGGCCGTCACTGGCAGAGAAGCACGAAATGTGGCTGTGCTAAGCCGCGACGAGTAGAAGGGCCGCAGCGTCGTGCGTTGAAGGTGTCGGGCATGAGCCCACCTGGAGCCGCCGCTGGTGCAGATCTTGGTGGTAGTAGGATATACTCAAGCGAGAACCTTAAGGACTGAAGTGGAGAAGGGTTTCATGTGAACCGCAGTTAAACATGGGTCACTCGCGGCGTGCTTCTCTCCAGGGACGGCTGGGGAGCACCACGCCGCGCGCGTGCAATCTCGGAGGCCATGGAAGGTTCCTCGTAGTTCAGTGCTTTCTCCGCAAAGAGCGCTCGCAGCCGACACTACTATTTTCGCTCAGTTTAGAAGTGACGCCAACACAAAGACACTACCATGTTGCCTCCGAGACAGCAGTAGACATTGCTTTATTCTCAGATGCGAGATGGTTTTAAGCGGCCGCCGCAGCGAGCGCTCGCAACCGACATCGTGTGCTATTCTTTGGGTTGCAGGGTAGCTAGTAACAAGGAAAAGAACCATGGAGACTCTTTGGCAGATGGTATGGACAGACACGATTCCGAAGTGGCACCAAAACCTAAGACAGGCAGAGTCCGGGGATGAAATAGACGTAGCCATGAGGGCCGAGCTAATTCAGACATAGGGTATATTAACATGCAGGGAGGGTGGAACAGCCTGAAGTGGGAAGAGATAGAAGAACAGCTGAAGGAGGAGAGGCCGATGGCATACGATTTTTTAGAAACACATCTTAAGGACATGAAACAACCTCCTAACAATCCGGACTTCGCGCGAGAATATTGTAATAAAACAGAAGGCAGCAGAAAGGGGGTTGGTCTTGGGGCATTCATTCATAAAGGTACAGACTGGCAAAGGGTCAGGCAGGAGTGCAAGGAACATTTATGACTAAAAGAGAAAGTGGAAGGGCAAAAGACGCTCCTTGGTTTGGTGTACTTGTGGACGGGAGCAAAGAAGAGAGAGGAAAACCGGGCAATGGCAGCGTGTATGTCAAATGACATTGATTAATTAGGAGAAGAGTGCGAGATAACTATACTAGGAGATATGAAGGCGCACATAGAAGATACACATGGGTATATCAACCCAACAGGCAAAATAATCATGGATATGTGTGAAAGGCACGATTTGATCATTTGTAACAGAACTGAGAAGTGTGAAGGGCAAATAATATGGGAGGTAGGAAGGCTGCAGTCGACGATAGATTACGCACTGATGTCACATTGGATGTATTATAGGCTCAGGGGATGCACATAGATGAATGTGGCTCCAGAAGTATGGGTAGCGATCACAAACGTATCAAGCTATGTTTTGGAAGAGCAGTGAAAGTTGGAAGGAGACAGGATGAGCAACTACAGCAAAATATTTATTCAAAAAGGCAAATAGAAATAGCTACTAAACTAATTGAGAAAGTAATCACTGAGGGTCATAGAACAGTGTGGACATACACGAATTTAATTAAACTGTTTGTGCTAGAGCTTGCTAAGGCACGTGACAAGTCGCCACGGAATAGAAGACACAAACACAAGGTTTGGTGGGACGAGGAATTGAAGAGAGCCACAGTGAAACGCCAGGAAGCCTCTAGGGAACACAGACATGCCAAGCAGTGGTGTCAACCGAGAGATGATGTTGAAAGAAAATGGGACATCTTTCTAAGCTGTAGAAGGGAAGCATTGCCTTCTGATCCAGGAAAAGACTAGAAGAAAGGAGGCTCAGTGGCTCACAGAAGTTCATAAAAAGAATAGAAAGGCAGCTGCGAAATTTCAGAACCATCTAGGCTCTCTAAGAAATGAGACGAGCCTCGAGCAGAGGTTTATAACTACAGCTAAAGGTGCTAAGCTAGAAGGGGACGATGCTATTGAATATATGAGAAAGAGGGGGACAGAAAAACTTCAACAAAGAAATGCCTTATGCTCCGCAATAGACAAGGATGAATCAAGTGGTGCAATGGCTCCGTTTCCACAATGAAAGTGGGAAAGGGTGGAGAAGTGGGTTCCTAGTAGAAGCATCAACATGCCCTGTCGGCATTCAAATTATGCTGATAAAGACATTGGGTCTGAAATATAAGCAGATTTTGAGAGACGCAGTGAGCAAAATAATAATAGATGGTGAAGGCCCCGATGGATGGAAACTTAGCAGGATGAGCATGATGTATAAAGGAAAGGTGGGCAAAGCTGACATAAACAACTACCGTTCTATAACAGTGACATCAGTGGTCTACAGGCTGGCGATGCAGATTATAAATTAGAGGCTGCAGACATGAATAGAGGATGAGGGGGTGCTAGTGGAACTGCAGAATGGCATCTGGAAACACAGGAGGTTGAAAGACAATCTGTTCTCACTGACGCAGTGCATCGAAATAGCAGAAAAGGAACACAGGCCCCTGTGGCTAGCTTTTTTGGATATCAAGGGTGCGTACTATAGTGTGGTTCAAGAGGACTCTTGGGGAATATTGGACACACTCGGTGTGGAATATCGAGTCACTGTTCTTTTAAAGAATATCTATAAAGTTAACAAGGTAGTTAGAAAGTTGGAAAAAGAGGTATCCAAGCCCACAGAGGTAAACTGGGGGCTTAGGCAGAGGTGTCCTCTGTCACACTTGTTATTCATGATGGGCATACAAGGATTAGAGGCTAAATTAGAGGAAAGTGGACTTGGCTTCAACTTTTTTTTTGTCAAACAAGGAAAACTCATTGAACAGGCACTACCAGCATTGATGTAAGCAGATGATATACCGCTAATGACCGACAACAAGGTAGATTTGCAGAAATTGATGGACATCTGCGGTAATGAGGGAGATAGGTTAGATTTCAAATTGAGTTAGGAAAAATGGTCAGTCATGATTTTTAATGATAATGAAGGAAGTGAGCTTATAGTGCAGGATGTCACGCTAGAGATAAAAGATAAATACAAGTATCTGGGCGTATGGATAAGCAATGGGACCGAGTACCTATGGGAACACGAAATATACGTGACGACTGAGGGTAACAGGAATGCTGCAGTGATGAAAAACATGGCACTTCGGAATTACAATAGGTATAATGTTGTGAGATGAATACAGAAAGGGGTCATGGTTCCTGATCTGACGTTCGGCAATGTCGTCTAGGGCATGACATCAGAAGTTCAAGCAAGATTAGAAATTAAGCAACGTGGAATAGGCAGGCTTGCCGTAAGAGAATACACCAAATCAGGGAGTACAAGGTGATATAAGACGGACATCATTTTAGGGCAGGGAAGCTAGCAGCAAGATAAAATTTGAGAAGTGATTGAGAGAAATGGGGGAGGAGCGATCGGCTAGGATTGTATTCAGCTACTTGTACATGAATAATTTCGATACAAAATGGAGGAAGCGAAACAGAAAACTGACTGGTAAATACTTAGAAAACACCAGGGGGCCAAACCAAAAAGAATTATCGGTTAAGAGGCAGGTGAAGGAAACTGAGACCGATATGTGGCGAATTGGCATGATTAAGAAGTCCACACTGGAGATCTATCGAACTTTTAAGCGGGATATTGCCATGGAAAGGATCTATGATAATACTCGGGAGAGTTCTCTACTGTTTGAGGCGAGGACGGGAGTATTACGAACCAAGACATATCGGGCCAAATACGATGGGGTAGACACGGTATGCAGTGCGTGTGGAGAGTAGGAGGAAGCTGCCGAACACTTGATAATGTTCTCTAAATAGCTGCACCCTATAGTTCAGGATGATGGCGCAGAGTTTTTCAAAGCACTAGGGTTCAGGGACAGGAAGGGCAAAATAGACTTTAAGTGGGTAGAAATATCTAGAAGGAGGTTATCTAATTGGTGGCTAAGGTCAAGGCACGAGTGAAAATCAAACCCTTCACCTCAAAGTACCAGTCCTCAACTTCACTATTTAAAGGAAAAAAAAGATAAATCTAGTTTTTGGTTCACTCAGTATTACGGCTTGGTGGCGTTAGCCACCGCCCGATCTAAAGAGTACAGCCATATCAATCCATCCATCCATCGTTTGGGGAAGCGGAGGAGGAGAGAACAGGAGAGGGCTGGGAACCAGCTTTTCGGCTCAAGTCGCAGGCATCTATCTAAAGAAGGCGTTAAATGTACTTCCCTATGGGAGAGCATTAGGCTGCGCCAGTCTGAAGGACTACAACCTGTGTGTTCTAAACTCACAGGTTGTGAGCGATTTAAAGTGCTCGTGGTGAGCGATTTAGAGTACTCGGTACTCTATTATGAGAGAGCTGAAAGACGTCCGTTGGGCCCAAGGAGGTTTAAAATAAATTGCTGGAGGGGAAAATTGTGCCCATGACTGAAGCCGTGCAAATGGTAAGATGGTGGCTGCGGCAACCATCTTACAAGGGGTAGAATGTGTGGGCGTTCGGCAATTGTGAAAGAGCGTTTTCCTCGCAAGCCCAACGAGTTTACCGGGGCAACCCATGCGAGACAAATATTTCTTTAAGTGCGTCCGCGTGTTGCTAGTTCTGTTTCGTTAGCCTTGAATTCAAGGCAAATTTTATTAGAGAATGAATATTAGGTCGCCGCTATTCCAGTCTCGGTTGATTAATTCTTCGAAAACAACTGTCATTTAATTTATATTGAACACAGCCATTAGAGTAACAAATCAAAGCCACTTGATGTCTAAGTGGGCACCACGAGAAAGTAGCATGTTTTTGGGATCTTTGGCTAACTCTGGCTTCACTACTGCTGGCTAAAAATTGCTGGAGGATCCACTGTAACAATTTTTTCAAACCTCCTTGACTGGGCCTCACACTTGATTTTTCTTGAAACAGTGGGTACCGATTTAGAATACTATCAACTCTACTATGGGAGAACATGAAGCCTTCCCGTGGGCCTGGTAGATAAAATAATGTGTTTAGAATAACTGCATGATGATTTAGAGTACGGTGTACTCTACAAAGGGAGAGCAGTAGGCTGTCTTGGCGCAAATAGGTCCTTCCAAAAACAGAGTAGGGGGCTTAGAAAAACTGAGTAGCAATTTAGAGTACAGGGTACTCTACTATAGGAGAGCTTAAAGCCGTCCCGGAGTCAGAAGAGGTGGGGGGGGATACAAAGAGAGGGTAACGATTTAGAGTACAGGGTACTCTACTATGGGAGAGCTTAAAGCCGTCCCGGACCATCGCAGAGAAAAAGCGATACAAAGTGTGCTCATCCAACCATTCTTTTTTGAGCAACCTGATGATTTAAAGCCTACATGGTTGTGCCAGGTGCTGAGTTCATTTTTCGCACAGTTATAAAAAATACAATATTATGCTTATTGAAGAACTAAGCATGGTTAAGCCTGTCGCTACAGGCACAATTTCTTTAATAAAAATAATAAAGAGCGCATGTCCTTGACCTTCATAAGCAGAACGCGACAGCGTAATCGCGAGCCACCTGCATCGCAGCCGTCGTTGGTCGTCCCCTGTATGTATGCACGGCCGTCCGATGACTATATACGCACCGCACGGGGTGCTGCCCGCTACGTCGAACCAGTTTGTACGGGCACCGCTGTGAAAAGAAAGTTAACAGGGAGTTGGGGCGACACGCGTCAGCGTCAAAGGACGTCTCTCTGTTCGCGCACAGGCCTTTCTACTGTTTGCGCCACCGCCTCGCGTCTCCGTGCGTGCAGCTTCTTTCAAGGCTCACAATGGTCACTAAACGGACACTAGGGGATATCCTCAAGGACGAAGACCCACACCCTGTTGCAGCCTGCCGCACCCGCTCCCAGCTGCGCAAGTTCTTCGATCGAGGCTCTCGCCCTGCACAGGCAGAAGCTCGAAATTGCTGCTGCTATAAGAAGGCAAAGAGAGAGAGAGAGAGGCAGCAGACAACACCCACAGCGGGGGAAAATTCACTTCAAGCCCACTCCGAGTCTCCTGAATCGGCGGCTCCGGTCACTACAGACCACCTCATCACAAGCTCTAGGGATTCCACCAACCTGACCCCATCTCACGCGCAAAAGAGCGCTCCACTCAGGGCACCCCTCTTCAAGCGGAATCTGCCGAGTCGGCACCTCGTCCGTCTCTAGCTCCTCATGGGAGCATACGACGCCTCCCTCATCGCCTGCAACAACAGACACGACAGGTGCGCCGAGTATTGTCTCTACTCCGCGCTTCTCCGCCCCTCCTCCTACCTCATCCCAGCCGCCGAAGTAAATACGACGGAGGTGCCCGAGCGTGTCGCCCCCCCCCCCTCTCTTCCACATTTGTGGGAAATCGCGGCGGCACCATCATTTACAGACCCATAGGGAAGCAAGCCAACTTCCTCGCCTTGACTCGTGACTCAATCGCAGCGTTCCTTTCTGGTTTCACTGCGACCCGACGCGCCCGCGTCAACTTCCGACGCAACCTCGTTGCTGTCGACATTCCACCGGCAGCAGATCCCATGGAGCTCCTCGATGTTCGGCGGATCTGCTCCTTAAACGTCAAGTCCAAGTTACTCACGGACAACACGTGTGTTGGACTCTCTATGGCATTGACCAGGACCTGGATCCTGCTGACATCGCGGTCAACATCGATTCGGCTGTTCCGGTCTTCTCGTGTACACGTCGAGGCGGGTGCGTCACCGTCACGTTTGAGGGGACCGCCACACCACCGGAGGTGTTCCTTTTCAAGCTCCGCCGGCCAGTTCGCCCTCGACTGCCGCGGCCTTTCCAGTGCGCCCGCTGCGGCCGTTTCGGCCACGCCACCGCGACCTGTTCGCGGGACCTACGCTGCTTCCGCTGCGGCGGCAGCCACGCCAAAGCGCCCTGTCCTGCGGAGCGCCCTCGCTGCATTATCTGCAGTGGCACGCATCTGGCTAACGAACCGTGCTGCCCTTCCTGGCAAATTTAGCGCAAGGCCGACGTCATCATCGCCTCTTCTGATGGCCCCGTGACGCGCCGCCAAGCGCTGGAGAAAGCCAGAACCGCTGTCAACTCCATCGACAAGCGAGGTAGCGCGGAAGTCGTCCAGGGCCACTCCTTTCGGGACGCTGTCGCCTGCGGTTCTCGATCGGCGTCGGTGCCTGCTCCTCGCCCTCTTACCAGTTCTCCGTCTGCAAGCTCAGGTGCCCCTTCGCCCCCTCCTTTGGACTGCCCCAACTCCGAGGCAGACCCGAGGGATGCGGTGATCTCTGCACTTGTTGCGGCTATCCGCGCAGTGATGGTGTTCCCGCCCCCTGATTCTCCGGTTCGTGACCTGTGTGTGGCGGCTATCGCTGCGCATGAGGCGATCATTCCGGCAAACTAGGGCGGCGGGATTGATACATCGAGTTCCTCGGAACTCTCATCTGTGTGTTCGGCTGAACATTATTTCCTTTTCTTCTTTTCTTTTTCCCTTTTTTTTGGCTGAACTTAACTCTTTTTTTTCTTCTCTCCCGTGTTCGGCCTATCCACCCTTGCCAGTGTTCTGTGCCCCCATTGGATTATTTCACCAAGGTCAACAGGACACTAATCTGTAAGTTCAGCAGTTTTTTTTCCTTCTCGTTGAACTGCAACAATGTTTTTTTTTTCCTTTTTCGTCCCGGAACTACGTGCCCACGCGCGTATCTCCCATCAGTGCGTTCAACGGTTTATTTTTCTCGTTGAACCAAAATCATTCGGCTTTTATTTCCCTCTCTCGTGCTTGCGCTTTGTGGTCACGCGAGTGTGTTCGCCCATCATTTTATGCGCCTCTTAGGCTCATCCTCTTTTTCGGTGAATTAAATCTCCGGCCTTCCCGGTGGCTTTTCCTGATGGTTGCGGATCATCGCAGCGGTTTCGGACGCATGCTATGTGATGCGGTGCGAATGCTTTTCACTACCCTTCTCCTACCTCTTCCCTTCTGTCTCTTTAATTCCCATTCCCCCCTTTCCTGCGCATAACTGTGGCGGTGCCCTCGATTAAGAGAGGCAGTAACGGAACTGCGCTTTTTCTTCCTTTTTCCTCTTTTCAAAGCCACTTGGTTGGGGAAAGTTAACAGTTGCTGCCGCTTTTTTTCTGTGGAGCGCTGATAGTACGGGACAGCTCTCTTCGGGAAGCCGGAACGAATCAGTAGTGGACGACTTTTCTATGCGGGTGGGATAGATTATAGTGGCTAGAAAAGGCTTCCTAGTGTAGCGAATGAGGCGGCAAAGCTGAGAGATTTTACTATACAGCCTCCAAAAGGCGCAACCACTACCTGGCGCGCAGCATTCACGCGTCCGAATCTGCTCTCTCTGGCGCTTTAGAAATGAAGCTCCTTAAAACGGCACCCCTTCGTCTCTCGCAGCCGTTGTAGTATGTAACAAGTATAACATTTTCACCTCCAAGGTGGTGCCGGTGAGGAATTTCTTCTGTGCGTTGTTGAACAATAAAAAATAGTGCTCAATGTACATGTCAATGGCTGCTAATGGGGAATGAGAGACAGGAGCATTCACCTTATAGTTAACAACAGTACTGAAAGTTGGGCGAGTTGGTACTCATTCATGACTTCTTTGCGCAAACACGTACACGGACACAAGGAAAAGAGGCAAACAACACGGGCGCAAACTCACAACTGGTTTATTTTGGACAACGAACTGTACCTATATCTTCACGTAGCCCACACGCCCCCCCATCGGTGGATCTAGGAACAAACGAGATAACCTAAAGAAAGCTTATTCAACGCTACGTCATGATAAGAACCACAAAACAACGAAATTGAAGAGTTCACGCATCTGCGGACGGATTGTTTTAATTGCGTGCGTGTACCTAAGTCAAATTGCCTTAGGTACACGCATTTCCAGCACGATTGCTGTGCCCGATTAGACATAGCGTACGTTTCAGAAGCACTTGTGCCGCTATGTAACAGTTTTAAGCATAAAACTGTAGCCTTCAGTGACCATAGCGCCGTAATATTTACGATAGATGGGAAAAACGAAAAGCCGATCTTTTCGTGGAAGTTGTGGAAACTGAATAATAAATTACTAAGCGATGAAGTCTTCGTAGACTAGGTTAAAATTCTTATCAATAAAATACTCTTGACTGAGTCAGGGCGATTGGTCGCGGCCTGGGAAGAGTTCAAGAAAGAAGTTAAAATTGTTGCAAGCGAAAGATCATGCATGTTGCGTTACAAGGAAAAAAAGATGGCAGCATATCCACGGGGTGAATGATGGAGAGTGGGGCAAAACATCCGTCCATCCATTCGTTCTTGCTTCCGTCCGTCCATGTGTCCGACTGTGTGACCGTCCATGGGTTCATCCGCCCGTCTGTGCATGCGTCTGTTCGTGCGTCCATCCCTGCGTTCTTCCATGCATCCGTCCCTGCGTCCGTCCATGTGTCCATCTGTCCGTGCAGACATCCGTGCATCCGTCCACGCATCTGCCTGTCTGTCCGTTCGTCCATCTATAGTAAATACTCCAAGTACCACCATCTCGCATCTTTTCATCATATATTCCGCATATAGAAGCACCGTTATTCAGTGGGCATTCCAAGAACTAAACGAGAGGTGTCACACGCACACTTTCTTATGGCTTGCGCTTCGTGTCTTTTTCCCACCTTAAACCACCTCGAGTTCATGGTATAAAATAGTTCACTGTATTCATGGCACTGCGGCTCAATGCTCGCTAAACATTTCCAAAACCAAGGAGGTTACGCCCAGCGAGTATAACGTAGCAACTCTCTCTTGTCAGATAGTGCTCTATGTACATGCCAACGGCTGCTAAGGGGGAGTGAGAGACAGGACAATTCGGCTTTTAGTTAACGCGCACGCTGCGAATTTTTTGTTGTTCAACAACCCAAACAAGAAATCTCCCACCAGCACCACCTTGGAGGTCAAAATGTAAGACTGCTTACACACTATACTACTACGACTACGGGGGACGAACGAATGCCACTATATGGAGCTTCGCCCCTAAAAGCGAGGGACGGCTTACTGCTCTCCCATAGTAGAGTACCTAGTACTCAGACGGGGGGTGCTGCGAGCGCTCGATGGTGACAGACGCACTCCACATCGCCTCCGTAGATTTTCTGCTATTTTCGCGGACATCCACCTTGGTACCCCGGAAACTTGGGTTTATCGTCACCGCCAACACCTTCGTCCAGGTGGGTCCAGTTTTGACAACTTGAGGGACGTCCTTCACTCCCGGCTACAACACCGCCTCGCTAAGGGCTCTCAGTCCGGCGATGGCGGCCGCTAACGTGGTTACGGGCTATGATCCTACCTCAAGCCAAGTACTGTCCATGGAGATTTCATCCTCCGTAAACACTATGCCATCAGAAGACGAATACCTCGACGACATGGTGAGACTGTGGCAACGCCAGCAAGCGAAATCGAAGTCTGCGTCTCAACAACAACGAGACGCCACAGCGGGCCGCCATTCCCCAGCCTTGCAAGGAACGCCGGCGCGCCATCACTCCGGTGGTGTGCCTACCCGTGCTCCGTCCTCACAGCCAGTGGAGCAACGCAAGTGGCGTCTGCGTCAGACTCCTCGCCTCTCTCGCGATGACTACATCGTAGTAGTGAAACCTCGCGTTCCCTGCGAGCTACGCACATTCGTCCCGGGCGATCGCGCGGGCGACGCCATCCGCAGCTACCTCGGCGACGGGACTACCACGCAAATTAAGTGTGGCCGATCTGGGAACAAAATATCTTGGTCTGTAGCACCACTGTTTTGCCTTTGGCACAGCGACTCCTCGGGGACTTCCAGCTGCAAGGGGGGGATCAGCAGCTGCCCGTTCGGGGCCACGCCAAGGAACCAGGGGATACATGCAAGGGCGTCATGAACATAAACCCTGCTGAAATCCCGGAGAAGATAAAGTCAGAACTGCATTGGCCTCGAGGTACTATGCTCGTGGTCCGCAAACTCGGAGATTCCGCGGCGGCGGTGGTGACTTTCGAGGGCACGAAGTTACCCCGCTTCCTCTTCTACCACTGCGTGGCGACGTGTATCCGCGCCTATAAGAAAACGGTCCCTGTTTGCACCAAGTGCGGTACCATCGCTCATCGACCACCTCAGTTTGCTCACCCCGCTCCAACCCAGTGTGCCAAATGTGGAACCCCCGCACCTGCAGGTCTCAATGCCCACGACTGCCACCCCAAGTGCCTCCTCTGCCGCGGCGCCCATGAGACTGGGACCAGTGGCTGCCCGGCCAAATATCGGAAACGCAAGCAACCCTCCACATCTCCTCGAGGGACCACATCATATTCGTCACAGCCAGACAGCGGCACCAACCTGCATCAGTCGGCTCCACCACTCCACCCCGACACTCAGGCATTCCCACCGCTCGAAGCACCAGTGGTGGTACCTCAGGTGAGCAGTTGGGCAGGGAATGCTGCTTCTAAGCCTCTCTCACCTCCTTCTGTCGATCCTCCTCCTCCCGAACTTGCGGCCCTTCGCCAGCAAGTTGCGGCACTTCAAAAGCAAAATTCTCTTTTAACTAAACAACTCGAACTCTTAAATAGGCGACTTCAACCCCAACAACACTGCACTGCAAGGCCATCCGGTATTGCCTCCTCTGTCCAGGCGGCTACGCCAGCAACGTCCAAGCTTAGTCCTCGCGCTAAGTCCACTCCCATTAAACCGCCGGTTCAAGCAGCCATGTGTACTCCAGCACTCGGAACCGGTGCCGCATCTACTCCAGAAGCTCTTAAGGCTCCTGGGGCACCTCAGGTTCTCTTGCCCGCTAACCAAACTCTCCCTAGCGAGCAGCGCGCCCCGCGCATAGAGGAACGCTTTACGCGCGTCGAAGCTTCGATTAATCACCTTCTCACCAGCTTCTCTGTCCAACGCATAGTAGTAGAAGTTACCTAGGCTATTCAAGCCTGTGCAATCACCCAGTTTTAACCCAAGGCATTGCGTTCCCGCTCCTGCTCGGTGAGCAGTGAGGGTGCAGCTCCACGGCGTCGTCGTAAGGTGGCTACCACCGCCCTGCCGTCGGACAATCCAGCCTCCGTGCCCCTCCCTGCCTCTGAGGATTCCGAGCGGGACATGGAGGACCAAATATAAAACCTAAGACAGTCACGATGGCTACCAATCGTACGTCCCGTTCAAACATTGCGTCTAAATTCGAGATCATACAGTGGAACCCTGGAGGCTTCGGGAACAGGCGAAAGCGTTCACATCTTTCCCTTTTCCTCAGCTCACTTGGCTCTCAGCCGGCCGTCTTGGCGCTCCAAGAATCTGGCCTTGCTCCATCCCTTTCTGGATACTGCTCCTATGTAGGCGGCACCACCACATGCCTCCTCGTGCATAAAGCTTACACGGCGGTACAGATTGACCTCGATCTGGATCTTCCTTACGACTACTGCATGATATCAGTGCTGTCTCAGCGGAGAGGCCAACCATCAATACATATCTTAAACGTGTATGGTCCCCCTCGCCTTGCGAGGGCTTCGTTTGCGCATCTGTTCCATCGGGCGCTGCGTATAGCGGCCCGACAACCACTGGTGATTGTCGGAGACTTTAATGCCCCCAGCCCTCACTGGGGTTACCACTACGAGAAGTTCCGGGGCAGAGAGCTCAAGGAGCTCATTTCCTCTTGGCGCCTCACGCTTCTTACCGATCCGGCACAACCCACACGTTCCGGCAACTCGGTCACGCGAGACACATGCCCCGACATCTCCCTCACCAGTCACATCCGCGATGCTACATGGGAAAATTTAGGCGAAACCCTAGGCAGCGATCACGGTTTACTCCGCATTTCGTTCACACCGCGGCAGAAAATGCGCCAACACTGGGGCCAAGCCCGTCTCACCGATTGGACTCAGTTCAGAATGCAACCATTCCCCGCCGTCTTCTCCTCGACCGAACATGCATCTTGGGCATCATACGCCCTCCATTTGAAACAAGCGAACACTCGCACCCTTGCAACCTCTATTTGACTCCTGCAATCGATCCACACCGCCTACATCTTTGGCACGCTCGCCGCGGGCTCGTAAGGCGCTGGAAACGCAACAAAGATAATCGGAAACTTTGCGCTCGCATTGAGGCGCTCACTGCAGAGGGGGCCGCATACTCTGCACAACTTTCTGATGCTAACTGGGCAGACACCCGTTCGAAGGCTGAAAAGCAGATGAGCTCTAAGAGTGCGTGGCGACTCTTTAGAAGCCTTCTCGATCCCTCCACCACCAGGGGAGAAACGCAACGCCAGCTCCACCGTGCTCTGCGTGCCTTTCAGGGCACAACGGATGAACTCGCGCGAGAACTTTGTGACCGCTACATCTGCCGCACAATTGATCCCACAGGCCCAGCATATACGTATTCCGGCGCCCCTAACACTGACCGCGACGCTCCATACACGCTTTCCGATTTACGATTTGCACTCACGAAAATGCGACGGGGCACGGCCCCTGGACGTGACGGAATCACAGTATCGCTCCTGGCAAATCGTCCCGACCAAGCACACCTCTCGCTACTCCACCTTATAAATTCGATATGGGACGGCTCTCCGCTTCCAACAGAATGGACCACATCAGTCGTGACATTCATACCCAAATCGGCAAAGTCCGTTAGTACCGTTGCACTGAGACCCATCTCACTTACGTCTTGCGCAGGCAAACTCGTGGAAACCATGGTTCGCGAACGCCTTTCCGCCTACTTGAAGGCCAGGAGGACCTTTTCCGACACGATGTTTGGCTTTCGCCCGCATCTGTCGGCGCAGGACGTCCTGCTCCAGCTTCAACACGATATCATAGAGCCGACTACTATGTGCCATAACGATAAAGCCGTGCTCGCTCTCGATCTCCGCGGGGCGTTCGACAACGTCAAAAACAGCACTATACTCACTAACCTGTCTACCACGAACTGCGGGCAGAAGACTTTCAACAACATTCGCGCCTTTCTTTCGCATCGCATCGCCTTCATTCGCCTTAATTCTACCGAACACGGCCCGTACTTATTAGGCACGCGGGGTACACTTCAAGGGGCAGTCCTGTCTCCTCTGCTTTTTAACCTGGTGATGATGAACCTGCCCTCTCTTCTGAGCGAGGTCGAGGGAATACAACACGACTATATGCGGACGATATCACAATCAATCTGAACCAATACCGGCTTCTTGGCGCAAATCGAAGAACGCCTGCAAAAGGCTGCCCTTCTGGTGGACACCTACGCTGGTTCATGCGGCCTGGAGTGCTCTCCAGCTAAATCGGCTCTTTCAGTCTCTCCGCTACCGCCGCCTCAAAATTTCCTTCCGTCCGGGCCCGCCCCGTCAGTGCAAAATATTCGGGTTCTTGGCCTTCACCTCACATTGTCCTTGGATCCAAAGGGCACAATAGCAAGCCTCAGAGGCACCAGCGAACAGGTGAGCCGCATGATACGGCGAGTTTCTACCAAGCGCGGCGGCCTCCGCGGGTCTCAGTCCCTCCGAACGGCCCACGCGTTTGTGACCAGTCGCGTTCTCTATGCCTTGCCTTACGTTCGCCTGCGTCGTCGACATGAGCCCCAGCTTGACGTTCTTCTTCGTTCAGTATACAAACGCGCTCTGGACCTACCTATTGCAACTTCCAACAGCCGATTCGTAGCTCTGGGGGTACACAACACCTTTGCAGGGATGCGTGAAGCTCATCGCGTTAACCAAATCAATCGACTGTCGCAGACGCCTTCAGGGCGCCGTCTTCTACACAGACTTGGCCTTAACCCGATATCTGACCAAGACCCTTTGCAGCCGGTACCAGAGCTCTGGCGTCAAAAGCTATGGGTGGAACCTCTACCACGTAATATGAACCCCGACCTCCATCCTGGCCGTAGACTAGGACGCGCCGCGGCCCTTCATACGCGACACTCCGATCGTCCTGGTGTTTTCTACGTGGACGTCTCGGGTCCCTCCCCCTCGGGTCACTTCACGGCTGCCGTGATTACAGAGGGCAAACACGTCGATGGCCTCTCCTTTCGAGCAGACACAGTAACGCACGCTGAAGAAGTTGCCATAGCTTTGGCCGCCTCTCACCCTGCCTCACGCACCATCCTAACGGACTCGCGCTCGGCCTGTTCTCAGTACCTTCAGGGTTTCATTGCCCCGCTGGCGGCTAGCCTTCTACAGGCAGCCTCTTGGCGCTTTAAGCCTCATCCCATTCGTATAGTCTGGACCCCAGGCCACTCGGGCCTGCCCGGCAACGAGGCGGCAAATGCCGCTGCCCTCGCTTCTCCTGCCAGGGCCATTGCCCCTCCATGTCCCGAGACGGAATCTGGCAATATTACCCTTACCCTAACGCGCTTTCGCGAAATTTTGGCTTATTACCAGGCTTCGCGCCACCTCTACCCGGACCCCACACGCGGTTTGGAGAAAGCGGACGAACGACTGCTACGCCGCCGGCAGACGAACACCTTTATCAGTCCGGCGGTCGCCAGGCACTTTTTGCCGGAAATCAATGGCACCTGTTCGACCTGTCATGTCCTCGCCGACACATATCACGTCGTAGCATCGTGCCCAGTTAATCCCGCCCCTTTCTCAACCCCTTTTTCCTTTCCCTACTATAGAGGCTTGGGAGGAGCGCCTGCTCGGCTGCTCTACCTTGGCTGCACAACGCTCCTTGGTGGAGCGCGCACGGGCAGCTTCCAGTTCCACTGGCGTCCCGGAATAGGGTATTGCCACTCTAGCACGCCGATGGGCCACGTCGGCACTCTCTAGTAGACTTTTTCTGAATTAAATGTTTTTTACCACCACCACCACCTAGTACTCAAAATCGTTAACAACTTTTTCTAAACACACAAAAACAACTCGAAAAAGCAGACATAAAAATACAGAGGAGCAGTTATACGGCACGCGCAGAGCACTTTCGGCTGAGCAAAACACCGACGAAACACTCAATGTGTGAAAAAAAAAGCGCTACGTGTCCCGTAATGAAATTAAACGCATGAAATATAGGGAGGTGACCACCATGAACAAACAAATGATAAAACAAGCGTTTGTCGATTATTACAAAGGATTGCTGGGCAGCAGCGGTAAAAGATAAAAAAACCTTGGATGGCGTGTTTTTGACAATATTGCCTATATACTAGATAATAAGACTACCGAACGCCTGGAGCAGCCAATTTATGTTGGAGAAATAGAAAAGGCCATTGACAATTTGACTGAAGGTGAAACGCTCGGCCCAGAACGACTAGGTGCCACATTTTAAGAAACATTCAAAGATGCGCTGTCGGAGGTACTTTGTCGCCTCGTTGCAGAGGCTTATGAAGTAAAGGAAATGCCACCGTCCTTTTGAAGGTCACATATCGTACTTATCCCAAAGAGTGATGGCCCGGTAAAGCTCTTGTTGGTGAGCATTTATCGCCCCATAAGCCTCATAACACAGACTATAAGGTTTTTATGAAGATGCTTGCCAAGAGGTTACAAAGTGTGATAAGGGTATTAGATACTATAAAGAAAACCCTACTTTTAGTATATTGAAGCAGACACCCCTTCACGCAGATAACCATGAATGCCTATACGCCCAGCACAACAGCATGATACAACAAATTCGGGTAGGTAACAGCCTAATCTAATTTGAAGCATAGTGCGCAGGAAAGCATGCGCCTAAGGAGGTTACGCCCAGCGAGTATAACGTAGCAACTCTTTCTTGTCAGATAGTGCTCAATGTACATGCCAATGGCTGCTAAGGGGGAATGAGAGAAAGGACAATTCGGCTTTTAGTTAACGCGCACGCTGCGAAATTTTTATTGTTCAACATCCACACCGCGAGGAGCATTCTCGAGTGCTGCGATGTATGACACAGCCAAGTAGCGATGTTGCAACTAGACCTGGAAGAGGCTTTTGACCGTGTTGTTCATGCAGTAATATTTTCAGTATGGGAACATGTAAATGTTGGAAGTGTTATATTCGATGGCGTAAAAATGACGTATAGGAACTGCTTTGCTAGCCTTGTTATCAACAAGGAAGTCACGGAAAACTTTCCATTTGCTAGGAGTACTTGGCAGGGATGTCCGATTTCCCCATAGTTATTTGCCTTGTATTTCGAGCCCTTTTGTTTGAACATAGGTAGCAATGACAGAATACGTGGCTATCAGTTGATGACGACTGAAATCAAAGTATTGTCACACGCAGACGATATCGCTGTTTTTTGCAAGGACAGGGAAAGCATTAGTGAAGCAGTTAGCGTAGCAGATAAGTGCTCCAAATGGTCAGGCAGTGCTTTAAATTGGGATAAGAGTGCAGGTTTCTGCATGGAACATGGACTAAAAGTCTGACGACTTCGAAAAGGTGAAGTGGAGCTCCACGCCGACGAAGTACCTTGGCGTAAAATTGCAGAGTTATAATGATCTCACTGAATATTGGAAAGAAGACACGGAAATTATGAGAGAGAAAGTGAACAAGTTGGGAGGGAAAAACTTCTCGATGTTCGCGAGGTCAACGGTTTGCAATGTATTTCTAGCGGCCAAAATTTGTACTTACTTCAAGTGCTGTGCATGAACCACTCAAGCATACAAAAGTTACACAGAGTTTTTGCCACTTTTGTTTGGGCCTCCAAGGGGGAACGCTCGAGCCGTACAAATCTTTTCCGCTCAGTGAAGGCGGGTGGGCTGGGACTAGCCCACTTATTTCTCAAGCAAATAGTTTGAGAGGTTTATTTTTTTGCGAGATCAGAGGCATCTTTTCCTGCGTACTATGCTTCAAATGAGATTAGGCTGTTATCTACCCGAATTTGTTGCATCATGCTGTTGTGCTGGGCGCATATGCATTCATGGTTATCTGCGCGAAGTGGTGTCTGCTCCAATATACTAAATGTACGGTTTTCTTTATAGTATATAAGTGGGGTGACAAAAAGACAACTATATAGGAACTTACCAACGTAATGCTATCTGTGCCGATGTACCGTACGATGTACGGAAAAGGTCCTGAGAAAAACGTCCTGAAAAGGGTTAAAATAAGGGGAGTACGACCATCAGCAAAGACGTTTTTCTTTCAACTTCCCACCGGCACGCTTCCGGTAAAACCATGGCTACAGGAAAAGGGTTTATTTGTTCCGTGGTCCATTAATTGTGTTTCATGTCACAAGCCTGAGAGCACTGATCACCTATTTTTAGATTGTTTCAACGCTACATTTCTTTGGGACATTCTGCAACAAACTTTAAAGAAAGAACTACATTTAACACCTTATTGTATCCATTTTCTACCTGTTTATAGTGACACTGGCATGCCGTATTATAAGTTTGTGTGGTAAAGTATGCACGCAATCTGGGAAGCATCCTTAGCATGTCATCTTGATGCTAATGCCCGCTCTGCCAGAGAATACTTTATTGAAAGCATAGCCTATACGAGAGATATATTTATTGCGGGCGAAGAGCAGCCAGAGTTGCTACCTGTATTGAATCAACTTGTCGCGCTTAAGCGTTTTTAATCATACTACGCCCAGCAAAGTGTGGTTGGCGTTTTTCAATGCGTTTTCGTACTTCTTGCGAAAGTGTTTTTATTATTATGTGTACATGATGTACTTAATTCTCAATAAAGAAAAAAAAGCCGGCGTGGTCTAGTGACTAGGATACCTGGCTCTCACTCAGGAGGCCCGGGTTTGATTCCCAAAGTAGGAAAGTTTGATTGTGGTCTCATGGAGTAACGGTTAGCACTCTGGACTCTGAATTCAGCAATCCGAGTTCAAATTTCGGTCAGACCTTTCCTTTCTTTTATTACTCTATAGCGTTTATATATACGATTAGAAAAATTCAACTAGCTGCCTGGAAGGGACTTCTTTTTAGAAATGACGACCTCCGTTCCGACCTTGCTCTCACCCAGATGGCCCGATTTCGTCATATATATATATATATATATATATATATATATATATATATATATATATATATATATATATATATATATTGTAGTGGAGCATACGCACCAACGCGTATGCGTCTTCGGAAGACAACGAAAAGCCCGTGCTCTGATTGCGCGAGAACCTGTGCCGCCTTTGCCAGACTTGCTGTTCGCCCATTTTTCCGTCGCGACCTCGTTGCGACTCCTCTGTTCTAATAAACATCGTCGCATTTGGTGGAGGCTGCTGAGATCCCTAAGCAGACCTGGAGCTCCGCTCTCGCAAGTTGGCCGAAAGACTACCGTACAACATGACTGACGCAGTCGCCAACCAGCCCATCCCAGCACAGCCAGCACCATCGGCTGCCCCGTCGACCTGCCCCGGTGCTACCCGTCAGCGGGACCCACCAATCTTCAGCGGCAGTGGTGAGCAAGACGTCGAAGACTGGCTCTCCTTGTACGAACGCGTGAGTGCCAGCAACAAATGGGACAACGACTCTAAGCTTGCCTATGTCATCTTTTACTTGGCTGACGTCGCCAAGCTATGGTTCACCAACCGCGAAACCGCCATCGCCAGCTGGTCCACCTTCAAGACCCTCGTGACCGAAGCGTTCGGCCGACCAGAGGTCCGCAAGCTCCGCGCTGACCAGCGTCTGCGCCACCGAGCCCAGCAACCTGGTGAGACCTTTACTAGCTATATTGAGGATGTGCTCGACCTATGCAGGCGTGTTAACTCATCCATGCCTGAAGAAGAGAAAATTCGACATATTCTCAAAGGCATCGAGGATGGCGCATTCCAGATGTTGCTGGCGAAGAGCCCGACCACGGTGACAATCCTCGTAAGCCTGTGCCAGAGCTTCGATGAATTGCGTCGTCAGCGTTCCATCGCCCGACAGAGTGTCCCATCACCAGATTCCATCTCGGCCGTCGCACTCGCCAATGGCAACGTTCACCAAGGAACTCTGTCGAACCAGATTAAAGACTTCATCAGGGAGGAAGTCGCCCGACAGCTTTCCCTGCTGCCGCATAGTGACGCGCCCACGACAAGCCTTCCTTCGAATATGCAGCAGGCCATACGCACTGAAATTTGCAATGCACTCCCTACAGTTCCGGCCTCTTACCCGTGCACTTCGGTGCCATCTGATCTCTCAACTGCTGGCTACGCACCAACTGCGCCGCCTTCCCCTCTCAGCTACGCAGCTGTGGTCGCGCGGCCCCCACCGCATCCAGTCGCCTTATCGGCTCCACCTCCTCCGGCCTCGCCTCCAGTCTACAGGACCCCACCTCGCTTTTTCCGTCCATCTATTGAGTGGCGCACCCGAGACAATCGTCCCATCTGCTTCGCGTGTGGCATCGCTGGCCACATTGCACGCTTCTGCCGCCGCCGTCCCACGCCTGCGCACGCATACTTCGGAGCTCCTACCTACGCACCGCAGCAGACCACCGCATCTGCATATGAACAGAGGCACTCCGACTCGGATCGCCACCCATCGACTGCTCGTTTCCCATCACCTCGTCGCCGATCGCCATCGCCTATGCGTCGTCGACCACCTCTTGAGGAGGGAAACTAATCAGTGCGGTTCCGGAGGCAAGAACTGCAACTCGTGCGCAATTCCCAAGGCCTCAATTTTCGCCGCAAAATGTTGTTGACGTCGATGTTGAGGGAGTCGCCACGTTAGCGTTAATTGATACCGGGGCCGTCGTTTCTGTGATGAACGCAAACTTTTGTAGGAAACTGGAGAAAGTGACCACATCTCTCAGTGGCTTGGTGCTGTCCACGGCTAGCGCGCAACGCATTCATCCCTCGGCTGTGTGTACGGCGCGCGTCGTCATCCGAGGCGTTTTGTACGTCGTACAGTTTTTTGTTCTACCATCTTGCTCTCATGACCTTATCCTGGGTTGGGATTTCTTATCACGTCATGAAGCTATCATCGATTGTTCCCGTGCCGAAGTGTCCCTTGTGCCAACATGTGAATTGCCACCACCCGACCGCTTTCCTCTGCTCTGCAAAGTCGTCGCTGATGACGACATCACCTTGCCTCCTGAAGCTTCGGTCCCTGTTAGCCTTTCATGTCTGGCGCAACCTGACGGCACGGTGGTGTTTACGCCATCTCCGGTTTTTACTGAACGCAAGGGCATCGTTCTCGTGCGTCTCTCATAATCATAGAGTGGTTTTGGGACGTTAAACCCCACATATCAATCAATCAAGGGCATCGTTCTCCCATTTGCTGTTCTTACAATTGCGTCTGGTTTAACCGTAATGCTGGTCACCAACCACTGCAACCACCCCATTGGCTTACTTCGTGGTGAAACGTTAGGATATGTGCAACCTGTCGACCATATCGATGATATTATTCTTCCCGACGAAACGCCATGTCACATTGCTGCAATCACTCATGCGTCTGAGCCATCAAGTTCGTCAGCCTTCGACAATGCTATTGACGCAGACCTTCCCCTCTAGCATCGCCGCCAACTTGTTGCTCTCCTTAACAAGTTTCGTTCTTTTTTCGACTTTCAAGAACCTGCTTTGGGCCGCACCACCACTATCGCTCATACTATTGACACCGGCTCACATTCGCCTCTGCGACAGCGTCCTTACCGCGTTTCCGCCGAAGAGCGCCGCGTCATTACGGAGCAAGTCGATGACATGCTTAAACGTGGAGTCATACAGCCTTCTCAAAGCGCTTGGTCATCACCTGTGGTTCTGGTCAAGAAAAAAGATGGCACCGTACGAGTTTGCGTAGACTATCGCCGCTTAAACAGTATTACGAAAAAAGATGTCTACCCGCTACCACGAATAGACGATGCTCTTGACTGTTTACAAGGCGCCGAGTACTTTACATCTTTGAATCTGCGTTGTGGGTATTGGCAGGTGCCAATGGCTGAATGTGATCGCCCTAAAACAGCCTTTGTAACGCCGGATGGCCTATATGAGTTCAAAGTCATGCCATTTGGGCTCTGCAACGCGCCTGCCACATTTGAGCGCATGATCGACACCATCTTGCGTGCCCACAAGTGGAAAACCTGCTTATGTTACCTGGACGACATCGTAGTCTTTTCATCTGACTTCCCAACACATCTTGCTCGCCTCCACGAGATTCTGACGTGTCTAACTTCTGCAGGCCTACAACTTAACTCTAAGAAGTGCCACTTCGCAGCACGAAAACTAACCATCTTGGGACATGTCATCACCAGAGACGGTGTTCTTCCGGATCCCGATAAGCTTCGAGCTGTCGCTGACTTGCCGTTGCCCACATCACTGAAAGCCCTAAGAAGTTTCGTCGGTCTCTGCTCCTACTTTCGTCGCTTCGTGCGCAACTTCGCGTCCATCATCGCACCTCTCACGAGTCTGCTTTCCAACAGCAAAGGCATATCTGCATGGTCACCTGCATGTGACGACGCATTTCGCCAGCTGCGCCGTCTGCTGACCTCACCACCTATTCTTCGTCACTTCGACCCTGCTGCGGCCACAGAAATTCACACCGATGCAAGTGGCATCGGTCTTGGTGCAGTTTTGGCACAACGGAAAGGCACCCAAGCTGAATACCTAGTCGCCTATGCAAGTCGCGCTCTCAAGAAGGCTGAATTGAATTACTCCGTGGCAGAGAAGGAGTGTTTGGCCATAATCTGGGCGTTGACGAAGTTTCGCCCGTACCTTTACGGCCGTCCTTTCGACGTGGTCACAGACCACCACGCCCTATGTTGGCTGTCCACCTTGAAAGACCCGTCCGGACGCCTGGGGCGTTGGGCACTTCGATTGCAAGAATACGACATCCGTGTCGTATATCGTTCCGGTCGCAAGCATGCGGATGCCGATGCACTTTCGCGATCGCCATTAACGCCAGATGTGGCTTCTCTGTCTCCCCCTTTTACCACCTTGTCACCACTCGACACGACTGACATGCTTTCGGAGCAGCGTAAAGACCCACACCTTGCCTTGTTAGTCGACTACCTTACCGATCCGTCTGCTGTCCCTTCCACGAGAGCGCTACGCCGGCAAGCAGCCCACTTTTCCTTACGAGACAACATTCTGTACCGCCGTAACTACATGCCTGCTGGTCGGAAGTGGCTCCTTGCTGTCCCAACTCATATGCGCTCTGACATCTGCATGAATTTCCATGCAGATCCCCAAAGTGCTCACGCAGGTGTCCTGAAAACCTACGAAAGGCTGCGCCAACGCTATTACTGGCGAGGAATGTATTGCTTTGTGCAGAAATACGTTCAGTCCTGCACCACTTGCCAACAGAACAAGACACCTCCGCGGCACCTTACTGGCATGTTACAGCCGCTCCCGTGCCCGGCTCGCCCATTCGACCGCGTGGGTATAGACCTCTATGGCCCCCTCCCATATAGTATCTCTGGAAACCGGTGGATCATTGTCGGAGTCGATCATCTGACACGCTACGCTGAGACTGCAGCTCTACCGGCAGCGACCGCCCACGAAGTTGCACTCTTCATTCTCCGCAGCTTCATTCTACGCCATGGTGCTCCGCGGGAATTACTCAGTGATAGGGGTCGAGTGTTCCTGTCGGAGGTCATCCAAGCTATCCTCGCTGAATGCAACATTATCCACCGGAAATCTACCGCATACCATCCACAGACAAATGGTCTTACTGAGCGGTTCAACCGCACACTTGGCGACATGCTGAGAATGTACACCTCCTCCGACCACACTAACTGGGACGCTGTATTGCCCTTTGTAACTTTCGCTTATAACACCGCGACGCAAGCGACTACCGGTTTTTCCCCGTTCTTTCTATTGTACGGCCGCGAACCTTCCCACCCACTCGACACTATACTACCGTATCGCCCTGATGCATCTGAGTGCTCCCCGCTTTCGGAAGTCGCCAGATACGCTGAAGACTGCCGTCAGTTGGCTCGGTCTCTGACAATTGAGGCTAAAGGCCTACAAAAGACTCGACACGACGACGCTCACCGCATAGCTCCTACATTTCGTGCTGGCTCCCTTGTGTGGCTTTGGGTGCCCCCGCACGTTCCTGGCCTGTCTTCTAAACTTCTGGCCCGGTACCATGGTCCCTACCAGTGTCATTGACGTGACCTCCCCGGTGAATTACGTCATCGAGCCATTAACACAATCACCAGATTTGCGCCGTCGAGGACGCGAGACCGTACACGTCGACCGTCTCAAGCCCTACTACGACCCCCTCATTGTGCCTACTCCCTGAGTCGCCAGGATGGCTACCCTTCACCCCGGGGGTATTGTAGTGGAGCATACGCGCCAACGCGTATGCGCCTTCGGAAGACAACGAAAAGCCCGTGTTCTGATTGCGCGAGAACCTGTGCCGCCTTTGCCAGACTTGCTGTTCGCCCATTTTTCAGTCGCGACCTCGTTGCGACTCCTCTGTTCTAATAAACATCATCGCAATATATATATATATATATATATATATATATATATATATATATATATATGGGGAGAGAGAGAGAGAGAGAATTCATGGTTTGGCTTGCAGGCTGTTGAAGTTAGGCTGTTCGCATATGCAGATGATTTGGATATTTTTCATGGGACAAAACACTATATAGAACAGACTGTTGGAGCTGTGCGTGCTTTCAGTCAAGCTACTGGGAGCGCTGTTAAGTGTTGTGTGTTTTGGGGCTCTGGCATGGATTGTGGCCAAAGAAGCCAGAAAACTTCGCTAACGTGCCCTGGGCAACGACCCCTGGCAAGTACTGAGGTGTGTCGCTTGACCCATATGGCGCAAGCGACCAGTTTTGGAAAGGTGAAATTCAGGACACACAACAGAAAGCGAAGGAGTGGAAAGGAGACGCGTTCACGATCTTTGCCTCGGCCAACGTCTGCAATATCTTCTTCACCAGCTAGCTCTGGTACAATGAAAGTACTGAACTGCTCAAGGACAAATGTTCAAAGGTTCCACATAATATTTGCCGTCTTTGTGTGGGTTTCAGGGTGGGAATGCTACTGCCGTACTCACTCGTTAAGACGAGTAAAAGACGGAAGGCTTGGACTAGTTCACCTATCTATGCGACAGCTAGTTAACCGGTTTTTGTTTTTTCGAGATGTCACATATCGCTTCCTGTGCACGCTATGTCAATTACTACTGGGCAGACTCATGCAGAAGTGTATGTTGTCTCAAATGAATATAGTGTAGGAGGGATAGAAGGATAACACAAAGAAATATGTCTAGTGTACGATTATACTGTTTTCAAGAGAATACCTTAAGAACGTTAAACGAAAAGAACTATATTTCGCTTTATCTGACATTGTATTTACTGTGCCGTTGCACAAGTCATTGTACAGTGGAGGCCCAGGCAGCAATGTTGTAAAGAGGGTTAAAGTGTATGCGCATCCTGGAACAAGAACTTTTTATTTAGTTGCACTTTGGTACATTGCCAGATTACCTGAAAATTTTGGGAAGGTAAAGGATGTTATTTGCTTTGTGACACGCATAATCACAGAAACCATATATCTTGTGTTTTTACATTGTTAGAAAGGGTTTTATTTTCGGGAAGTGCTGCAGAGCGCTCCTACTAAAGAACTCCCGTTGGACCCATACGGGAGACGGTTATTGAGTGTAGAGAATAAAGGTGGCCTGCCATTCGACACATGGGCCTCTACTCGTTCAAGAATGGTAGGCTACATAAGCGTGTCAGCTAGTGGGCAAGGGATAAGAGAGCGCGAGCCCCCCCCCCCCCCCCCACAGTTGGTAGGTCGGCAGGGTGTGTGATCTTTGTGCGGAATATTTTAGGTGCCAGTGTTCAAAACGTCACGTCTGACTCATCCGGAAGGTTTGTTGTATGTGATTTGACCTTCTTTTCTCTTAATTGGCGAGTGATTTGTTTATATGCACCTCTTAAAGTTGATGAACGGTGTGTAACATTCGCCGAAATTCGCACTTATTGTGAATGCGATCGCATAGTCATCCTTATGGGAGATTTCAATTGTGTGATCAGTGCCGATGATAAAACAAGTACATCCAATTTCAACGACTCAAGCACAGTCGCGTTAACGAATCTAATTTCTGACTTAGACCTTGAGGATGTTGCAGAGTGTATTGGTAAAGGACCAACACTGTATACGCATTTCCAAGGCTCCAGTCATGCGCGCCTAGATAGAGCCTACGTATCACTGGATTTAATTCCGATTATCAGTGAGTACAATGTCCTCCCTATTTCATTTACTGATCATTGCTTAGTATCATTTGTAATAGGTAAAAGGAATAGACGTAGACCAGTATTTAACTGGGACACGTGGAAGCTGAATTCTAATCTCTTGGAAGATGAAAAATTTATGGACAGTGTTCGAGAGGCGTTGGTAAACATAGGTAGTGGAGACCAAAAATACGGAGTGAAGTGGGAACAATTTAAACAGAATATTAAGTTGATAGATATAGAACGCTCATGTGTAATAAAACACGGAAAGAGTGAAGAAGAAAGAACCCTACGTTTAAATCTCAAAGAACTGCTAGCAGAGGACAGCAAAACGCCAGGCTTATTCACAAATGATATAAGGTCAGTAAAGTCAAAATTGGAAAAAATTGATGAGGAGAAGTATCGTGGCGCGCAAATAAGGGCAAGGGCAGAGAAAATGACCGTAGGAGAGAAACCGACCAAAAGAATGCTTGGTCTCGAAAAACGAAATGCTCAGCGGAATGTTATACATCAGATTGAATACATGGGTAGCTTTACAAGTGAACAAAGATATATAGAGGATGCTTTCAACGAGTACTACACCACTTTATTTGATAAATGTAAAGTAAATGTAGATGAATTCAAGAATGAATTTTTAAAATTAATGCCAAAGGTTGAGTACTGCAGGAAAGACAGCCTAGAATGTCCTATTTCTGAATATTTCTGAACCGGAAGTGACAAAAGCAATCATTGCCCTCCATTTGGGAAAGTTCCCAGGACCTGATGGCTTAACAGCCACATTTTATAAGGAATTCAAACACGAACTAGCACCGATCCTGGTAGCGGTTTTTAACGAAGCCTTAGACATAAAGACTTTGCCACCTTCTTTTCTGCTATCTCATACTATTTTAATTCCAAAAACTGAGGACGCAGTTAAATTACGTGAAGTGAAATCGTACAGGCCAATCAGTCTCTCAAATATCGACTACAAGATTTTGATGAAAGTGCTAGCAAGGAGACTGCAGACAGTTATTAATAACATTGTAGGCGACCACCAGACATGTGGGATCAAAAGGCGCACTATATTCACAAACATTCACAAGGCACGAAGTGTTTCGGAGTGCTGCGATGCCACAAATGATCACATCGCGATGATCCAGATAGATTTAGAAAAAGCATTTGACCGAGCACCGCACGAAATTCTTTTTCTTTTGTTAGACTATGTCAATGTTGGCAAAGTAATTCGAGATACAGTTCGAATGGCATATACTGGATGTAAAACTCGGCTAATCATCAACAAAGTTCTTGGGAAACGAATTAATGTCAGACGTTCTGTACGACAAGGCTGCCCTTTGTCTTCCCTCTTATTTTCAATTTATATAGAGTCATTTTGCCAAAAAGTCATGAAAAGCAATAACATATTGGGGTACAAACTACAAGAAGCTGAAGTACGGGTACTGGCGTACGCAGATGATATAGCTGTGTTTTGTAAAGATTATGATAGTATTGCTGAAACCATAAAAATTGTGAACCTTTATTGTAATGCAAGTGGTAGTTTGGTAAACTGGAGCAAGTGCCTGAGTTACTGGCACGGCGAATGGCCTGTGACTCCACAATTTCTGGCTGGTATTTCATGGACTACTACTCCGGTACGATACCTAGGTGTGTCATAAGAATATCATTGTGACAGTGAACCGTACTGGCGGCGTCAGGCCGTGGAGCTACGAGAAAAAGCTGAACAACTTAATGGTTTCCAGCTATCAATTTTCGCCAGAGCGACATTTTGTAACGTATTTTTAGTCAGTAAGCTCTGGTATGTCCTTCAGGTAATGCATTGTCCACGTGTAAATCTACAGAAGCTTCATCGGATATTTGCTGTTTTCTTGTGGGGTTCTTCTTGGGAGCGAACAAGTAGAACTAACTTATTCAGACGGGTTCGCTCTGGAGGACTTGGTCTGTGTCATTTGTACCTTCGTCAGTTAGTTAATCGGTTTATGTTTTTCCGAAATAATCGAGACCCATTCATACGTACTGTTATACAGCTTAGGCTTGGAAGACGGTTGCCAGAATTTGTGGTAGCATCTGTTCACATGAAGGCAAGTATTAGAGGTTTCTTAAAAGAAGTTGTTGATTCATGTCTCTTTCTAAAAACGCGTTTTTCATTGGAATACCTCAGTACGGTTTCGCGTAAAAAGTTATACAAAGATTTAGTAGAAACAGTTCTTCCTGTTCCCCTATATAGAGCATTATACCGTGTAGGCCCAGGCCAAAATGTCTTAAGCCGTGTTAAAAAAATGGAGGTAACGCCTGGAGCGAAATCCTTTTTCTTTAAGTTACACACTGAGACCTTGCCCGTGAAAACATGGATGCAAGAAAAAGACTTATTCGTTCCTTGGCGTGTTGATTGCTTTCTCTGCAAAAAGCCGGAAACAATTGAACATGTTTTCCTGGACTGCTGGAATGCAGTTTTTTTCTGGGATGTTCTCCAAAGGACTTTGAAAAAGGATCTGCCTCTCGATGCCTATGGCATCAGATTTCTACCAGTATCAAATGAAGAAGGAATACCTTTCGACCTAGTTATGTTACTAGGCTTGCACGGTATATGGCAATCTAGAATGGCGGTGCGCCATGTTGATGTTAAGGCACGTCCGGTCAGGCAATATTTCTTTCAATCTGTCCTTCGTTCGTGGAAGCACAAAAGGTTCAACAAGAGGTGCCCGAATGGCTTCATCAAGTAAAAAGCCTTCTACAGATGAAGTAATTTTTAGAAAGCCTGTTAAATATGATGCTTTTTACCTCATTTTTTGTTTCATGTATCTACTTTGTTTGATGTATACATGTTTGTGAATGTTGTATGTAAACAGGCAATAAAGAAAGATTAAAGGCGCCGTGGATTAGTTGGTTAAAGCGCCTGTCTAGTAAACAGGAGATCGTGAGTTCGAATCTCACCGGTGTTCTGGAAAATTACTTTTTTCACTCTCTCCTTTGAGGTGTACCTGGTAGCGTCCTGACTCCAGAGTCCAGTGTATATAGTAACTCATTTCCTTATTTACATAACACCTTGTCGCTTTTTTGTCAATGAGACAGTTTAAAAAAGCATAAAACTGAAGACCCTGTCATCAAGTATCCGCTGAAAGAGCTATAGTAAAAATAAAATAAAAAAGATCTCTTTAACAAAGGCATCCGGGTCTTTCCATATGTTCGTAAAGTGACACGCAATGATCGAAATAAAGTGTCACGAAAATCCGGTGACGAAGACGTTTCCAGCACACGTCACTAGCTATGTAGCCTCTTCAAGAAGACTTACGGTTATCAGGCAGAAACTAGTTGCACAAAGAAGCGCTAGCAACATTTCCTTAACCGTCGAGGGAACGTTGTGTAAAATATTCCCCCACTAACGGAAGTTGTGACATCGGCCAAGCTGCGCAAATAAAGGTTACGTGAACATCCATAATCGCTAAAAAGGTCTGTGAGTAGCCACCTTGCAGAACACTGCGAAAATTGTGATTGTGAATCAGTCTTCAAGGATAGCGATATTATATGCAATTACGCTGAGCATCACCAACGGAAAATTGTTGAGGTCCTATGCATCCAGGAAAGTGGAGATCATTGTGTCAGCGTCGCTTTGCTATCGCTTCGAGAAAAATAAAACGAATAACCTATCGAAAGTTTGAGTCCACATGTTTCATTGATAACATATTCCTCAAAGCGCTCACTGGTTGTACTTTCTTGTATATATCGGCGTGCAAACGCAATAGTGCAATGTTTTTAGTCTGCGTCCTGTTTGTATCTTCTCATTTGTGTCCTGTTCTAGCGCAGTTTCTTCAATCAAGGTCATGTCAGTGTGACATATCAAATTATCAGCTTAAGACTGGTTTTATGCATTTGCCGCCGCTAAACCTCCAAGCTTTTATAGTGCGGTTCCACTGGAATTCCATTTACTAAAGCATCGGCAAGTTGTGTAACTGCATGCTTGCAAGCTTTTAACCCTTCGCGTTAGAGCATCCTGGGCGTTTTTTAGAATAAACTGACACTCGCCCTTAAAGTTGTCTGGCGCTCATTCATTACGATGAACCGTTCAAGGCAACCTTGAATACAACACACCGACTTAAAAAAGAAACGTGGCGTACCTATGTAAACGGGGTTTCAATCTATGACGGGTCTAGTGGCTAAGGTACTCGGCTGCTGACCCGCAGGTCACGGGATCAAATCCCGGCAGCGGCAGCTGCATTTCAGATGGAGGCGGAAATGTTGTAGGCCCGTGTGCTCAGATTTGGGTGCACGTTAGAGAACCCCAGGTCGTCCAAATTTCTGGAGCCCTCCACTACGGCGTCCCTCATCTACATATGGTGGTTTTGGGACGTTAAACCCGAGATATCAATCAATCAATGTATGACGGGGGAAAGGGGGCGGGCGCTGAAGCTCAACCTTCTCTCCACCTGTGACGCTTTTGCATTGATTGCAATGAGAATTAGAAACTGAACGAGGTTGCCATGCGTATCCACAAGAAGCCTTTTAAAAATAGGTGGCGCTTGGGGCGCGTGCAGTCGTGGCCGAGTGGTTAGGGCGACGGACTAGAAATCCATTGGGGTCTCCCCGCACAGGTTCGAATCCTGTCGACTGCGCTGAATTTTTTTTACGTGTGGTATCTTACAATCTTTATTCAATGGTGATGCGGCTGTATGGTTTAGAAGGTATCATAACTAATGAAGTGTTTTGCCGAGTTGTTCCTGTTACGTTGCGCATTTTATGCAGTTTGTGCAAGTTGTGCACGAACTGGTGTAGCTGGTAACTGATTGCTAAGGGTGAAGAGAGTGGCATAGAGGTAATACGCGAGAACGACAGTAGTCTGACAACAAAATACCAGGGGGTGAAAGAATGCTCATAAAGAATATGTATTTTATGTAAAAAAACACACCGTGTTTACCAGTGCGACGAATTCTTTCTTAAACTGAAGAAAAAAAGCGAGAGTGAAGGCCAGAGCCATTGCTTTCAGCACAAGAACAACGCATCAAAGAGCATGTTCGAAACAGATGTGCAGATATGGCGTCCTGATGAAAGGAAAAAATATCGTGAGCAAGCAAAAAACAAAAATCTAGCAGAGCGTGGTTTCGATCCACGGACCTCTGGGTTATGGGCCCAGCACGCTTCCACTGCGCCACTCTGCTCAGTACAAGGAGACTGACATGTAACAGCTATTTCACAGTGGAGCGCATAGCAATCTCGCCCTGCGTAGACCGGTGTCCTTCACGCATATAAAGGACGTGAACCGGTCGCTGTAATTACAGGCGTTCCGCATGAAATAGATAAAAGCTCGTCGTGCCATCTGCTTGATGGCACGACGAGCTTGATGGCACGACGAGTTCATTGCGGCGTATGCAGTTAAGTATGTCGCGTTCGCTTAAAATTGTCCTTTTTATACGGGTACTTCCTGTATGAACGAAGAATACACTTGTTAGTACCTAATCACTTCATTCCCAGCCATCGGCCTACCCGGGGTGTAGGGAGGGTTCAAACCACCTACCCCACTGAAGTTTTTCTGTTCTGCATGTGTATGAGTATATGAGTAAGCTCATAATTACAAGCACACGCACGATCATTCATAAAAGTTGGTTGAACACAGCCACTCACCCTGCTTCCCCTTCCCACTGCCCAAGAAATTATCTGGCTACGCCCTTGACTTGTGTTGCAGCTTTAGACAGGAAAATGTAATTACAACGAGGATGATGGTGATGCATCAACTATGGCTCATACCCATTCAGGGGTACTGGTCAAAAATTGGTTACATGAGCTTTTAGTCCTTTCAAGTAATCGACAATCCTAAGATCAAAAGGAAAGAATGTACTTAAAAACGAAAAGGGTGCGCTATTTACTTTTTGACATTCCAACCAGACAGTATAGTCTTTATCTTGAATGTAAGCTACAGTGACATAGAACGTGCTTAAAATTTATGTTGTGATTTTGCTGATTAATACTGTGATATAATTTATATACAAATATGAAATAGGCACATTTGTTTTGTTTCATGGAGATAACTGCGAACGGCATCAAGCACGTTCCTATGGCTCAAGCCCAGACCCGTAGCACCAAAGGTCAGTATACGCATACTGTCAAAGGTCAAGGTCAGTCCTTGGTTATCGGATGGGATGGCAAGGAGTAGTTTTCACAAGCACGTGAAGTGTAGGGCTCCACGATGAAAGAAATACGTGCTTATTCCCTAAATAATTGACATTACGAGGTAAAACACCAAGTAAAACAAAAAAACTTCAGCAGTATTTCAGCGATAGCTGTTCAAAGATCACACCAACGTTCGCGTGCACCGTAGTTGTCCGCCGCCGCCGGTGTCCGCAACCACTGTCCCATGAAATAAGAAGAAAAAAACCTTATTAATTGAAAACACCAAGGACACCACGGGATTTCAACACGGGTCCACTACGTCCTAGGCAATAGTATTCTACCACAGTGTCACGCCGGGGCTTGAAATTCTGTTCCAAACTTGCCTTACGCAGGCTTGATGTCGTTAAATAAATTGCGTTTGTATGAGTAACAAAGCGTTTTAAAACAGCAAAACAACAGCCAGGCGCCACCCATTGCGAACTGTATAACGAGTGGGTCGTCCAATGCCCCAAACAAGCTTGTGAAGGCGCCTTTTCAGTTCATAGAGGAACACACCAGTGAATAAATGCGAATGAATCATTCAAGAGCAAATGAAGGAAAAATAAAGCAAAGTATACCGTTTCAATGCACGATCGTCTAGCTTATGGGTTCAGCACGCTTCCACTGCACGATTGTGTTTCGCCTCTATTTATTCTTTCTTTTTCTTCTTCTTTTTTTTGTTATAACTGCACTGTTGAGCTCCTTGTATGTTCGGCTAATTGTATACATTCAGCAGAGTGGTGCAATGGAAGCGTGCTGGGCCCATAACCCAGAGGTCCGTCGATCGAAACCACGCTCTGCTAATCTTATTTTATTTTGTATTAAGCGCACTTCCTTACTGCACATTTTCCCTTGTAACGAGAGGGCAGCAGAGTGGCGCAGTGGGAGCGTGCTGGACCTATAACCCAGAGGTCCGTGGATCGATTCCATGCTCTGCTAATATTATTTTCTTTTGTATTAGTGCGCACTTCCTTAGTGCACATTTTCTCACGTAGCTAGAGGACAGCAGAGTGGCGCAGTGGATTCCAATTCCGGCCACGATAGCGAGCGGACGCGTTTGGAATGGGCTCTGTCGGAGCGGTATCAGCGGCCGTTTCTGGCCGCGGAAACAGGGTGATAGCTGCCTCGGATAACGAGTATCGCATTGTTCTGCCTAGTCTGCCTTCAGGACGTCTGGTTCTGAATACTGTTTTTGTGCATGCGGATGTGAGGGCACGGCCCTACCGTGTAGAAGACTTCAGGCATACGCTGAGTGATATTAAACTGCTCTCCGAGGTTACGGCCATGGGGGCGTAAGAAAGTAATCACGCTTGGGCCATCACGTTCAAATGTGCCGAAGGTGCGAAGAGGCTACTGGAAAAACGGAAGTGAAAGTGAAAGGCCAGCGTTGCCTCCTCATCAATCCATCGAACCTGGAGCTTCGGTTGAAGCTGCACTGGCTCTTGCCTACCGTACCGGACGACGACGTGCGAGCGGCCTTCCTGAACTATGGCTGAGTGACGGACATTATCAAGGAACGGCGGAAGGTCAGTGGTGTGGCTGACAAAGCGTCAACGACGCGAAATGTGACGATGACACTTAAGGCGGGAGTCAAGCCAGAAGATTTGCCCTATCAAATAAGGATTGCTGGTGAGCTGGCTCTTGTGGTGGTGCCGGGAAGGGCACCGCTATGCCTTCGTTGCCAGTGCACCGGACACATTCGTCGGGACTGTAAGGTACCACGGTGCACGTTGTGTCGTCGCTTTGGACACAACGAGTAGGATTGCGTGCGTACCTACGCCAGTGTTGCAAGGCCCGTGGGGAGCGACGACACTTCGGAGCTCCTAATGGACGAAGCAGATTCCGAGGCAGCAGCGAGAGTGGAAGCAGAAAGTGCCACGACAGACAGCGTGCCAGCTGAGCAAATCTCAGGTGAGAGAGCTCACGTAAAGTCGACGAACCTCAAAGCCGAATATAAAATGTTGGTGAAAAAGGATTCCTCGGAAGCACTGGAGACGCAGGAAGACAAAAGCAACGTGACAGAGGTGGTCAGCAGGGAAGCAGTGGAGGCAATAGACATTTTCAAGGAGGGCACCATGACGAATAAGCGATCACACGAAGGCGCCGAGGGAGAGAGTGAATCTACCAACCCAAGCAGTCCCGGTGAATCTCCAGCAAAAGCAGCCCTGTACGTTGACCGACAGTGCGGCCACGGCCGAACATTCCACAGGATCGGAGGCTGACGGCGACGACGATGCCGCCGCCACCGCCACCGGTAACGTAGCAGTAAGCTGTGGAAGCCCCGACCTATGCTGCGGGCCCCAAGGTCATGTGTAGACAGGAGCATAAGCCCATACTCTGGGTCTCTATTATAAATTATTCCAATGGCGCTGCCAGATAAACCCTTGCGATTTGCTACAATCAATCTTCGAGGACTTGCGGTGAGGAGAAAACAACGACAGTTGTATAGACTAGTGATCGAACATGATTTAGACATAATTGCCATACAAGAAACGAAAATTGGAAGTGATGATGAAACAAAGAGTATGGTGCTACCTTTCATGTCAATGTACTACGCGGGTGTGAGTCACGCCATAGGGCGATACGCGGGGTGCGTTCTATTTGTGCGCCAACACCCGGGCCTTGAAGTGAGGGGTGTGAGGTCAGACTTCGCGGGGCGCATGGTTTTGTGTGATTTTCGTTATGGTTCAGTTGAATGGCGAGTGATATGCCTTTATGCCCCTAATTTACTCGACGAACGAAGACATTTCTTCGAGAGTTTCAGAAATTACCGCAACGTCGAAAGGAACCTGGTACTGATGGGGGACTTCAATTGTGTACTGGCAGCGCGTGATAAATCAAGTGGTATAGCGTATAGAAACGCCAGCACGGCTGAGCTTCACAAAATAATTGATGAATATGGGCTTGAGGACGTGGCAGAATGCTTAGATTTCGACCGCATTGTGCGCTTCACGCATTTCCAAGCAGCCAGCCATGCCCGACTGGACAGAGTGTACGTTCCGGCTGAATTGATAGCACTTGCGCAAGAATATCATGTGCAGTCGGTGTCATTTAGTGACTATTTTCCAATCATGTTCGACGTTAATAAGAAAGCGAAAAACCGAAATAGGTTTGCGTGGAAATTATGAAAACTTATCGTTAAAATTTTGGAGGATAGCGTTTTCTGTGAGAAAGAGTTAGCCCTGCTCGAAGAGATAAAGAACCAGACAAACACAACAATACGTGAGAGATGGCAAACATTTAAGCAAACAGCTAAATTGAAGGCACTTGAATGAGCCAGCGCTTATAAAGCACGAAAAGAATGAGTACGAGGAAACTCTGCGGCAAAGCTTGCAAATGTCAACACATGAAGAAAGGTTATCGCCTGGGACATTCAAAGACGACATTTACACACTGAAGCAAAAGCTTGAGCAGACAGATATCGAACGCTATCGGGGGGCGTTGGTGCGAGCTAGAGTAGAAGTAACGATAACAGGCGAGGCGCCAAATAAAGAGCCCTCGCAAAGGAAAGAAAGTGGGCCCGCCGGAACGAGATTCACGAAGTTGAACAAGACAGTGTTATCGTAAATGAACAGAGTGGCATCGAACACATGTTCACAGCGTTCTACAGAAAGCTGTTCTTGCGTTGCCCGGTGGACGTGGAGGGTTTCGAGACGGAATTCATACATTTAATGCCAAAGATTGATGATAGCTCCAAGGAAATGTTAGAGCGCCGTATTACGGCCGATGAGATTGCGGTGGCGATAGACGATTTGAAACGTGGGAAATCTCCCGGGCCCGACGGGCTAGGAGCCAATTTTTACAAGGCGTTCAAGTACGAAGTAGCCCCTATACTGGCTGCCATTTTAGACGATGCATATGAGCGCAAACGACTACCACCTTCTTTCCTGTCAACACACACAGTTCTTATCCCGAAAAAAGATGATCGCGACACATTAAAGTGGGTAACAGTATATCGCCCTATCAGCTTAGCGAACGTCGACAATAAGATATTCATGAAAGTGTTGGCTAAAAGACTGCAAACAGTAGTGAAAGATATAGTTGGACCACACCAGACGTGCGGTATCAAGAAACGGACCATTTTCACGAACATTCATACGGCGAGAAGCATACTTGAGTGTTGTGACGTATTGTGCAAGAAGGTCGCAATTCTCCAGTTGGATCTGGAAAAGGCGTTCGACCGGGTACCGCACGATATACTATTTGCCATTCTAGAGTACGTGAACGTAGGATCTGTTATTAAGGAAGGTGTCGCAATGGCGTACAGGGGTTGCACGACAAGGCTGATAATAAATAAGTCACTAGGAGAGCTTATCGAAGTGCAGCGGTCGGTGCGCCAGGGATGCCCACTATCGCCGTTACTTTTCGCTTTATATATCGAGGCCTTGTGCCTCAGCGTAATACGGGTCAACTTTATCAATTGCTTTAAAATGCAGCAAGCGGAGGTAAAACTACTCGCTTATGCGGACGACATCGCGGTGTTTTGTGGGGACCACGCCAGTATCATGGAAACTGTGGAAATCGTGAAGCGTTATTGGGTTACTAGTGGCAGTGCTGTTAACTTGGGCAAGAGCCTCGGAATCTGCAATGGAGCATGGACAATGACACCCAGTACCTTTGCCAACATGCAATGGGTTTCCATTCCCCCGAAATACCTAGGCGCCCCTTTAGAGTTTTACCGTGACAGTGAACCATACTGGCAGAACCAAGTTGCGGAAATGCGCGCAAGGACTAAGAGGACAAAAGGCTCGGAATAGTCAATGTTTGCACGTACCACGGTGTTATGTGTTTTTAATTACCAAACTTTGGTATGTGTTGAGTGTTTTGCACTGTTCACGCATTAACATACAAAAGCTCCACAAAATTCTGGCTGGTTTTGTTTGGGGATCGGTTTGGGAGTGGACGAGCCGCACCGACTTGATCCGACGTGTACGTGATGGAGGTCTTGGCCTGTCGCACTTATTCCTGAGGAAAATAGTGAACCGGTTCTGCTTCCTTAGGCATGTGAAGGACTTCTTTTTGCGCACTGTATTACAGCTCAGACTTAGCAAACTTGTGCCGGACTTTGTGGTATCTACTGAATGTATTGAAGGCGGGGTTTTCGATTTTTTGAAGGAGGTTGTGATGGCTTATAAGTTCTTGCGTGCTCGATTCTCATGCGAATATCTGGCGGGAGTGAAATGAAGGAAGCTATACAAAGATCTTGTGGATATACTACTCCCCGTGCCTTTGTATCGCACAATATATAGTGCCAAGTCTAGAAGTGATGTCCAAAAGCGTGTCAAATATATGTATGTACCTCCAGGAGCCAAGTTCTTTTTCTTCAGATTGCACACCGGGTCACTAGATGTAAAAACATGACTACAGGAAAAAGGAATGTAGGTACCATGGGGTGTGCACTGTTTCTTATATAGAAAGCCCGAAACCATTGAGCACGTCTTCTTAGAATGCTGGGAAGGCGTGTTCTTCTGGGATATATTACAAAGAACGCTAAAGAAAGATCTCCCTTTAGACCCACAAGGAATTCGTTTCCTAACTGGGGACAACGAATAAGATGTCCCGTTTGACGTTGTTATGCTATTGGGTTTGCACTGCATATGGAAGGCCTGCATGGCCGCACGACATGTAGATATAGATGCAAGATCGGCACATGAGTACTTCCGCGAATCAGTGGGCAGGTTCTTGGAAGCACATAAATCTTTAGATCCGATACCTGAATGGGTATCGAGGATCGAGCCACTCATGAACATAAGTCGATTTTAGCCATCACACGCCAGCTAAAGTTTGGTTGCTCGTTTTACCCATGCCCATTTATGTATCTATGTCTTATGTGCCTTGCATTATTACTTTTGATCCCTGACTGTATTTTGTTTTTATGTGTACGTCTAAGCGGGCAATAAAGAAAAAAAAAGTGGCTAGGATACCTGGCTCTCACCTAGGAGGCCCGGGTTCGATTCCCGGCGTCGGAAAGTTTGGTTGCGGTCTCATGGTGTAACGGTTAGCACTCTGGACTCTGAATCCAGCAATCCGAGTTCAAATCTCGGTGAGACCTTTCCTTTTTTTTATTACTCTCTAGCTTTTAGATATATACGATTTCATTTTTTAACTAACAGCCTGGAAGGGACTTCTTTTTAGAAACGGCTGCCTCCGTTCCGGCGTGGTCTAGTGGCTAGGATACCTGGCTCTCACCCAGGAGGCCCGGGTTCGATTCCCGGCGTCGGAAGGTTTGGTTGCGGTCACATGGTGTAACAGTTAGCACTGTGGACTCTGAATCCGGCAATCCGAGTTCAAATCTCTGTGAGACCTTTCCTTTTTTTATTACTCTATAGCGTTTATATAGCGATTCCAATTATTCAAATAACCGCCTGGAAGGGACTTCTTTTTAGAAACGGTTGCCTCCGTTCCAGCGTGGTCTAGTGGCTAGGATACCTGGCTCTCACCCAGGAGGCCCGGGTTAGATTCTTATGGTGTAACGGTTAGCACTCTGGACTCTGAATCCAGCAATCCGAGTTCAAATCACGGTGAGACCTTTCCTTTTTTTATTACTCCATAGCGTTTATATATACGATTCCAATAATTCAACTAACAGTCTGGAAGGGACTACTTTTTAGAGCTTTACTTGATGAGCAACGTCATGCAATTTCTAAAGTTATTCGAGAATTCTACTTTAACGATGTGCTCATAAAAGATAACGGAGACATCATTTTGGCATTCGAAACGTACTATAACAGTTTATTTAGCTCTCCCTCTGATGATCTTGACGCTCACCTCAAGGCTAGTTTTGTTTCTCATGTGAACCCCTTGAAGGACAATGATTGTGCAGTCATTAATAGGCCCATCACTATACAGGAAATCCAGCAAGCAATCGACAACTTGCCTTTATTGAAAACACCGGGTCCTGATGGCATCTCAGGCGAATTTTACAAAGTTTTCAAGAAAACGCTTGCTCCTATATTGCTGAATATTTTTCACATAAGTTATGACATGGATACACTCCCACAATCTTTTTGCAAAAGTCACACTGTGTTAATACCGGAAACAACTGACAAGGAATAACTTCGCTTCGTCGAGGGCTACAGACCAATATCGCTGTCAAACGTGGACTACAAAATTTTCGCAAAAGTATTAGCAAATAGGTTGCAATTTCCTATATCGATCCTCATGTGGTCTCATCAGACATGTGGGAGCAGAGGTCGATCCATACAAACCAATATGCATGTCGCTTGAACAGTGCTTCATTACTGTCATGGTTCTCAAAAACATCTTGCAATGCTACAGGTAGACCTTGCAGAAACTTTTGATCGTGTTGGTCATTCCTTCCTTTTTTCTCTTCTCGAACAAGCTAATGTTGGCAAAGGTTTCTTAAAGGCGTTAAACTATGATTAATGAATGCTCATCTCGTCTGATAGTTATAGGTCAACTCTCCAAGCCAGTTTCTATTCACTCTTCTGTAAAACAGGGATGTCCGATGTCACTTCTTTTATTTGCACTTTATCTAGAACCACTGTGCCTAAGCATAATACAGTCAAGTTGCATTCGTGGCTTTAGTATATTAGGCAGTGAGGTTAAAGTATTGGCTTATGCAGACGATGTCGCATTCTTTTGCACAAATAAACCAAGTGTCGAAAATGTGGTATATAATATTGAAAAGTTTGGCGTAGTATCAGGAGCTCGTTTAAATGCCTCTAAAAGTTTAGGACTGTGGTTTGGCTTGTGGGGTAGCCCACCGAACCACTTTGCAAGGATTAATTGGACAAGAACTCCTTCAACATACCTCGGTGTACCGTTGCATGCATATAGATTCAGTGCGCATTACTGGAAGGAACACGTCCCTAAGCTTTAACGACAGGCCCAGACATTTGTTCCCTATCGACTTTCGATATTTGGGAGAGCTGAAGCTTGCAATACTTTCTTAGCGACAAAGCTTTACTAAGTATTGCAACTTATTCATTGCGCAAGATTCTATATGCAACGCTTTCATCGGATTTTCGCTACTTTCAAATGGTCTTCGACTTTTGAGCCCATGCGTCGTGACAATATATTCAAGCCAGTTAGTGAGGGTGGGTTAGGACTAAAACACCTTTGTTTATGGCAAATACTGTCCCAATTCTTCTTTTTTCTCGACAATTCCCATCCTGTATTCTGTTCTTTCTTGCAGGTTACACTTGTTGATTGCTTACCAGATTTAATTGTTTCATCGAAGAGAGAGAAAGAGAGAGAGAGATAAATAGAGAGGAAAGGCAGGGAGGTTAACCAAGCTTGGCTCGGTTGGCTACCCTACACTTGGGGTGGGGGAAAAGGGGAATAATAGAACGAAAAGAGACAGAAAAGAATGGGAGTAAGAAAGAGAAGCATAAATAGTCAGCTCGAAACTACACAGCACGGCCTCGCACAGTTCTTTCACAAGCGGTCGTGAAGTTTGGTGTTCTTTAAAAAGCACAAGAGGGCTTTCGTGGCTTTGCGGGTATGGGAAGCCGTCGGCCAAGGTCCCAGGATCTTCTCTTCTGTAAGCGGCCGTGAATCCAGCTGACAGAGCTTGGCTTCCATAATACGTCGTTCGGTCTGGTATGCTGGGCAATGACATAGAATGTGCTCAAGCGTTTCCTCGCAGGCGCAGATGTTGCATGCCGAAGTGCTCGCCATTCCAAGGAGACGAGAGTACGAATTCGTAAATGCCACGCCCAACCTCATGCGACGCAGTAAAGTTTCGGCGCATCGTGGGAACCCGGATGGCAAACGAAGTTGCAAGTTTGGGTCGATCTAATACAGGTGCGTGTTGGAGAAACCCTGCGTATTCCATTGTAGGAGAGATATACGGCGAGCAAGTGATTGTAGTAGCCTTGCAGCGTCCGTTCTCAAGAGTGGTATGGGCGTGCGCTGGTCTTGGTCATGAGCCGATCGAGCAGCTTCATCTGCGCGGTCATTGCCAACGATTCCGCAATGACTCGGCAACCACTGAAATACAATATCGTGACCTTGCGCGAGCGCTTCGTGGTAGTCGTTCCTTATCTGATATACTGATTGTTCATGTAGCCCGTGCTGCAGAACAAACCGTAGTGACTGTAAGGCTGACCTGGAGTCGCAAAAGATGGCCCATTGGTTAGGTTCCTGGTGAAGAATGTACTTTACTGCACCTTGAAGTGCTGCGAGCTCTGCTGCTGTCGACGTCGTGGTGTGATAAAACTTGTACTGAAGCAACACATTTTCAGATGGAACAACCACTGCTCCTGTGGAGCTGTTGGAATTAGTGGAGCCATCGGTGTAAACATGTATGCGGTCGAAGTACCTTTCGTCCAACAGACGCAAAGTCAGTTGCTTCAGGGCTAGCGTTGACATGCGTGCCTTCCTAAAGATTCCAGGAACTGATAAGCGCACGTCAGGTTGACGAAGACTCCATGGCGCAGTTGCTGGATGCATGGCAAGTTTGAAGCCAGGCGGTAGTATGTCCTGATGTTTTGTCACGATACCGCAGTACGAAGAATGGGGCCTCCGAGCTGTCAAACACGTTAAATGATGTGACGGTAGCCGTGATAAATGCCGAATGTGCGCTCTCAGCGTCTCGACAATGATGTGCGTTGTGACCTGTTGTTCTTGTGCAATAACAATAGTTGACACTGTCGATGAGCATCTTGGAAGGCCAAGGCATGTCCGAAGTGCTTGGGCTTGTACGCTTTGCAGTGCACGGATGTTAGTCTTGCACGTGTTGGACAGGACCGGAAGACTGTACCGGAGAGTTCCGAGAAAGAGGGCTGTATAGAGTTGCAACATGGAGTGCACGGATGGGCCCCATGATTTTCCGGCGACGAATTTGAATACATTCTCAATGCCAATGAGCTTTTTCTTCAGGTATGTGACATGCGGGCTCCAGGTTAGGTCACGATCTACGATGACGCCTAAGAATCTATGAGTGCTCTTATATGGGATTGATCTGCCATCGATGCACAATGAGTAGAAAGACATCGGTTTGCGTGTAAACGCCACCGCTGCGCATTTTTCTGTGGCGATAGTCAAACCTTGCTGGCGAAGGTATGTCGATGTCATTGTTGCCGCTTTCTGTATTCTTGCGCGCACTTGAGGTCGTGTCACGCCGGACGCCCAAATGCAGATATCGTCAGCGTAGAGAGATACATAAGCCGTCTGTGGCAGCATTTCAGTGAGCCCCACGAGAACCAGGTTGAAAAGTGTAGGACTCAAAACACCGCCTTGTGGCACCCCACGACTTGTGAAATACTTGTTCATAGACCCATCTTCAGTTAAAACGAACATAGTTCTCTTTGTGAGGTAGCTTCTTACCCATCGAAAGACATGACCTCCAAGTTCAGCTGCTTCAAGAGCATTGAGAACAGCCTCGTGGGTCACGTTGTCATAGGCACCCTTCACGTCTAAGAACAGAGCTACCGACAGCCGCTTCTGAGCTTTCTGATGCTGAACAGAGGTCACTAAGTCAATAACGCTATCAACTGAGGACCGACCTCGTCGAAAACCAGCCATAGCATCAGGATAGATGTTATAATGTTCCAGGTACCATTCAATGCGTGTAAGCAGCATCCTCTCCATGACCTTGCCAACGCAGCTTGCTAGTGCTATAGGCCGGTATGATGCCAAATCGAATGGAGACTTTCCGGGCTTCAGCAAAGGCACCAGGCGACTACACTTCCACTCATCAGGCACCATTACATCATGCCAAGACTTATTGAAAATTTCCAGGAGACAGCGCTGTGCCTTCGGGCCTAGGTGACGTAGGGCAGTATAGGTCACTCCATCCGGACCTGGGGACGATGAGCGTCGGCATGTGTTCAATGCCGCATGAAGTTCCTCTATGGTGAATGCAACCTCCATTTGCTGATCTCATGTGACTGGAACATCCTGTGGCATTAGATCGATTGGTATAGAGATGTCGCCGGCGATCTTTGCACAGAATTTCCCAGAAACATCAAGCTGTGAGCGACGTTGATGTAGCGCCATAGCGGCGAAGGGGTGACGCTGTTGCGGATGCGAGTGAATACCTTGAAGAGTCCTCCATACGGGAGACAAGGGCTTTCGAGGGTCTAGCGAGTCACCAAAATTCTTCCAACGTTGTTCATGAAGTTTGTGCATTCTACGCTGGATTTTTTTCTGAATGCGTCTGGATTCTCTGAGGTCAGAGATAGATTTTGTGCGTCTGTATCGTCTTTCGGCACGTCGGCGGACCGCTCGAAGTTGTTGCAACTCTTGGTCAAGTGCCGTGCGTCTCGATTCTTTCGAACATATCTTCGTGGAAGTCTCCATTGCACAGCTAATCACTTCTTCAATAGATTCCTGTGGTTCGTGCATGCACTTGCTCTCCACTGATATCTGAAACTCTTCCCAGTCAATAAGTCTTGAATGTCCAGAGAAAGGAGAATAGTCCAATCCTCTGACTGTCACGTACGTGGGGATATGGTCGCTGCCATGTGTTTCACTATCTGTGAACCATTGGACTTTCGTGACAATGCTATGCGACACTAATGTCAAGTCCAGGCAACCGCTGTAAGTTACTCCTCGGAGATAAATAGAGCTGCCGTCGTTCAGCACCTGAAGCCCGTGCTCTGATACGAGATCAACTAGGTCCGTGCCTTTTCGATTTGTCCTCATGCTTCCCCACAATGGATGATGGGCGTTAAAGTCACCCATCAATATCCAAGGTGCTGGAGTCGTTGCAAATATACCATTCAATATCTGTTGATCTTGTCGACCTCACGGCGCTATATATGCGCCTATCAGCGTAAACGACAACTTCTTCTTTTTAACATTGTTGTGACTCGGGGTGCTCAGTCGTATCCCACCTCTGCCAACCAGTTGTTGCGGGTCGGAAGTAAGGTCGCTGGAGGATACGAAAACAAAACCCGGTCTCTTGTGGTAGCGTGGTGTAGCTTCGGGTTGAGGAAACGAACGCTTACGAGATGGGGATACGAAAAACAAACAGGTTTATGGCACTATTTACAAATATTTACAGCATGAGGTTAAGAGTTCACAAACCACGAGCGTGGTGGTTAAACCGTTACATGGTTCAGAGCCTTCACAAACTACGAACGTGGTGGTTGAACCTTTACTTGGTTCAGAGCTCCCGTAAGTCCATGATCGTACTGAGTGCTCGCTACTTCCAAAAAAACTTTCCGAAACGGTGAAACTGAGTCTTTCGGCAAAGTTAACTACCAGTTCTAAAACTTAATCCTCTTTTAGAACCTGGTTCACTCAAAGGAAAAGCCAAGCACTCACCCATACGTCATCCATGTCTCGAGCCAGCTGCTTCTCTTGGGCCGACTGTTGTTGTCACTTGTAGCTTCGAATCCCACCGCTGATCACCAGTTGTGGTGATCCCACCGTTGCCACCAGTTGTCATGGATCCCACCGCTGCCACCAGTTATTGTGGATCCCACCGCCGATCATCGCAACTGGTTGCCAGTGGCGGGATCCACGACAACTTCTCAATTGGGGGCACGACACCGGTTCCGGAATGGAGCGCTTACCCTGTCTGCTCTTACAGGCTTTCCTGCTGATTTCTACTCCAGACGTGCTGCCTGATGCCGCCTTTCTGTGCGGCGACACTTCATGCTCCGTGGAAATACCAGTGCATTCGACGCTACCGCCAGGAGTGGATAATCATCTGTTCCTACACCAGCAACCATGGTCATCGACTACGATAATCAACGCCACTATCTTCGGGGGAGGCACCGCATATAAGCATTTTCCCGGAGAGGCTTGCTTGGGGCACGACACCGGTTCCGGAATGGAGCGCTTACCCTGTCTGCTCTTACAGGCTTTCCTGCTGATTTCTACTCCAGACGTGCTGCCTGATGCCGCCTTTCTGTGCGGCGACACTTCATGCTCCGTGGAAATACCAGTGCATTCGACGCTACCGCCAGGAGTGGATAATCATCTGTTCCTACACCAGCAACCATGGTCATCGACTACGATAATCAACGCCACTATCTTCGGGGGAGGCACCGCATATAAGCATTTTCCCGGAGAGGCTTGCTTGGGGCACGACACCGGTTCCGGAATGGAGCGCTTACCCTGTCTGCTCTTACAGGTTAGTTATTTAGACCGCTCTTGCTGTCCCCGCAGCAGCAATCGTTGCTTTCTTATGGTGTCGTGCCCAAGCGAACTGTTCCTTATGTTTGAACGCTGTAAGAATTGGTTTCGCATGTATACCAATAGCCTGCTTTTATTGCTATCCGGTGACGTTGAACCTAATCCCGGTCCTAACACAAACGAAGTTCTAACTACCGTCCTGGCCACTGTCCAGAGGATAGATTCCAGACAAGAAGAAATACTGAATGATCTGCGCGCCCTGAAACTTTGGCAGACATCTGTTGATGACGAACTAAAGCAGATATCCTCCCGGATGCATGCCGTGGAGGTGGACGTTATGGCTTTAAAGCAAAATGATGGTTCATCGACTTCCTTGTCACAAACTTCCGGCGTCAACATATGCGAAAAAATAAAGGCTATTGAATCGCGATGTGAAGATGCCGAGAACAGGTCACGACGTTCTAACCTGCTTTTCTTTGGCCTACCTGACGAACCGTCTGAGTCCTGGTTCTCATCCGAACAGAAAGTTATTCAATTATGTTCGCAGCACCTGGGCATAACACTTCAATCCTCGCAAATTGAAAGAGCCCACAGGCTTGGAAGATACAACTCTGATAAGTGCAGACCGATCATCACAAAGTTCGCTTTCTTTAAAGACAAGCACAGCATCATGGAAATGGGCCACAAACTGAAGGGCACGCTCTTTGCCATCCGTGAGGATTTTGCTCCGCAAACACGGTTTGCTAGGAAAAAGTTGTTAGAATTTGGAAAAGCTAAAAACGTGCCTTTCAAGCTTTCAGTCGATAAACTGCGAATCGATAACGTTACTTACGTGTACGACGCAATCAATGACAAAATAACACCTGCATCGCAATAGCTCGCGCGTAGGTCGGCTACGCACACACTTGTAAACAATTTCCTGCCACATGCTGATCCCATTCAGTACAAGAACTTCACTTTATCATACACCAACATACGCAGTATTATTCCAAAGCGCACTGAGTTGTGCTCTTATCTTGAAAACAGCAACTGCGATATCTTGCTGCTTACGGAAACTTGGCTAAACCCTAATATCTCTGATAGTGAAGTTTTGCTTGACTCACCTGACTTCCATATTTTCAGAAAAGATAGGATAGGTAGAGCTGGTGGGGGGGTACTTATTGCCATAAAAAGTCATATCACATCTTTTGTGATTGACATTCCGTCACGGTTGGAAATTGTTTGGGTATGCTCCTCATCACATGCATCCAAAACAATTTTCGGAGTATGTTACAGGCCGCCAGATTGCTCGGAAAGTTTTGTTACAGATTTGCACGACAACTTGACAAATTTGCGCTCTAAGTTTCCTAAAGCTGACGTTTTCCTCTTGGGCGATTTCAACTACCCTGAAATTGACTGGTCCAATCTAACTTCCCTCTCACGCAATTCCAGAGAGTTCCTCGATCTAACCCTTGACTTCTCTTTTGTTCAATTAATTGACCAACCCACGCGCCAACACAACATTCTTGACCTGCTCCTATCGTCAGCTCCTGAAAAAGCTACATCAACCTTATATCTAGATGGTCTCAGTGACCACCGTCTCATTCAGGTATCTATTAGCTTACCTGCATCCAAGCCTTATGTCTCTCCAAGGCCAATACTTGATTATAAAAGAGGTGATTATCAATCCATAAATCAGAGTTTAGATGACTTCTCTCACTCATTTATGGCCTCTTTCTTCAACCGCTCAGTCAACGAAAATTGGTGCCTTTATAAAGAAAAATTGTTGAGCCTGGTGCATGAACATATCCCTCGCTTGACAATTCGCGTAAATACATCTAAACCATGGTTTACTCGTACACTTCGCACCCTTCGAAATAAAAAGAAGCGTCTTTTCAGTAAGGCAAAGTTATTGCAATCTTCGGTAGCATGGGCGAAGCATCGTGATTCTGATAAGGTTTATTGTCATGCTGTGCGTCAGGCGAAACACAAGTTCTTTTCACATGACCTACAGTCACTTTTAAAAAACGACCCCAAGAAATTCTGGAAATCAATCGCCCCCACACGCTCTAACACTCGTATCACGATTTTGAATAGTGCCGGTGTTGCGGTCTCTCCTGAATCTTGCCCAGTGGTGTTTAATAATTACTTCACTTCAGTTTTTACGAAAGAAAATTACACTAACATGCCTCTGCCACCTACATTTCAGTATCGTTTTATGGATCCTATAGAGATTAATCCTGCAGGTATCTCTTCCCTAATTACAAATCTCAAGACGTCCACATGTTCAGGTGTTGACGGCATAAACTCTAAAATCTTAAAGCATACCGTTGTTCCGTCTAGTACCATTCTCGGTCACATCTTTCAGCAATCGTTACAAACTGGCGAGATTCCATATGACTGGAAAATCGCTAAGGTCATTCCGGTCTTCAAATCCGGGGACAAATGCCTGCCCAGTAATTATCGTCCCATATCCTTAACGAGCATCCCATGTAAGCTACTTGAGCACATTATTTCTTCACATGTTGCATCTCACTTAGAACAAAACCTATACTTTTTTAAAAATCAGCACGGCTTCCGCAAAGGACTTTCCTGTGATACACAGCTTATCGAATTCACGCATGAGATCTTTAACAATATGGATGAAAATTTACCAACAGACAGCATATTCATCGACTTTTCTAAGGCATTTGACCGCGTTGCACATTGTCGTTTAATAGCTAAAGTATCATCTCTGAACTTAGATTCACTTACAGTCTCTTGGATTAGGAACTTCCTGTGTTTTCGCAAACAGTGTACTGTAATTGATAACATGTCTTCCCCTCTCTCGGAGGTGACATCTGGTGTCCCTCAGGGGAGCGTTATTGGCCCTTTGTTATTTTTAATTTTTATCAATGATCTTCCCTCAGAAATCACGTCATCAATTCGCCTCTTCGCGGACGACTGCATAATCTATCGCAAAATCACTTCACCATCAGATCATACAGCTCTGCAGCAAGACCTTGATCGTGTAACCACATGGTGCTCTGATTGGCTAATGTCATTAAACGTTGATAAGTGCAATCAAATGACCTTCACTCGAAAGCGCTCACTCTCAACATTTCAGTATTTCCTTGATGGTAACCCTCTAAGACCTACTTCATCTTATAAGTATCTAGGTATCCATCTGGCATCGAACCTTTCTTGGGCTAGTCATATCAACAAGATTACAGCTGACGCGTCACGAACGCTTGGTTACCTAAAACGCAACCTTCGTGATGCACCTCCTACCACGCGCAAGCTCGCTTACCAAACACTCGTGCGCCCTCAACTCGAATACGCTTCTTCTATATGGTCACCTGACCAAGATTATCTATCCCGAAGCCTGGAATCGGTTCAAAACCGCGCTGCTCGCTTTATCACCGGTAACTACAGCAGGCATTCTAGCGTAACTAAAATCAAGCAGTCGCTCTCTCTTTCCTCTCTCGCCTCCCGCAGAAACATTTCTCTTTTGTGTCTGTTGCACAGAATCATCAACAGCAAGCACAGTTTTTCCTTGCCACTTCTCAAACCTCATCGATATTCCCGTCGTTTGCAGCATAACCTCAGTTTTCAGCGTCTATACGGGCACACTAACGCCTATAATTCATCTTCATTACCACGTGCCATTGTACTCTGGAACAATCTTCCTGAAAATATAGCAAACGTGAAAGAAACCGAGATCTTTAGAGGCTTGCTTGAAAAACTGCCTCTTGAACTCTAGTAGTGTGCGCCTTACCTATTGTACTCCTGCTAGTTTCTGATTCTTAACGCGGTCGCCTCTAACACTGTAACGCTTTTTGTATTATATAGTTATGTAGTATCGTTTGGAATTGTATAACGTTATTGTTTGCTATTTCTTTCATCTGTATCTTTTTTGCGCAGCCAAGTGCTTTTTGGCTTTTATAGTAAAATATTTCACAATTTTGTATTGTATACTTGCGTATTATCGTTCCGAATTATATAATGTTATTTGCTGCTTCTTTCGTTCTTTTCTATTTTTACGCAGCCAAGACTTTTGCATATGTATATATTTTCATCGCTCTTTGTAAATCAAAATGTACCCCCCCCCTCACGCAATGTTCCCTCGTGGAACCCGTGAGGTACTTGTATAAATAAATAAATAAATAAATAAATTCTCATAGCGCGTAACCACAACATATAGACACACGTAGTGGTTTCCATTGTGGGAGACTACTCTTTGGAGAACGTAAGTGAGTTCTTTACGGATGTACACAGCAACTTGACTTCGCTCAATGCACGTTGAAGAAACGAACGATTCATAGTCCGACAGACGAGGTATTTTTGAAAAATGCGGTTCACAAATGATGATGATGGAAAACTTATTTTCGAAAATGAATTGTCGGAACTCAGGCATTCTTGACTGTAGACCTCTTGCGTTCCACTGAATTATAGAAGCACGCTTGACTTTTTCTCGGAAAGGCTGATGCGGTCTATGGTGCGCCATCTTGTTACTGAAGTCCGGCAAGAACTGGTTCTAGTGTGTCCAGGATTTGCAGCGCGCATTCAGCGGCAGGGATCTGTAGACTATCCAGTAGAGTGCGAATAACACTCATGAACGACCTCAATACAGAGAAGACTTGTACCTCTTGGGCGGACAGACTGCCTGCTGGGGGCATATTCGTTGTTGACTGTCGATATTGTGGTTCCGTAGACACGTGTACCCGCGGTAAAGTGGGCCAGTCAGAGCCGGATGTTCTCTGTAGCGCCACAGTGTCTTCCGGCACCTCTGGACGTACCCCACCTGGTGGCGGGGGCGGGGGAGGTCTCTGTGGTCGTGGCGGCGGTGGTGGTGGTGGTGGTGGCGTTAGTGAAGGCACCTTCAGCACAGGACTGCTTTTTCTTTTCTTCGAGCACCACCGTCGACGGGAACGCCGTCATTGAACAACCGTTACCGCTTCCTTTCGTGAGGATCCGTCTTTAACCATTTGTCTCAGAATGCTCCTCTCTTTCTTCAGTACTGGGCAGTCTTTGGACGAGGTCTCATGGTTCTCGTTGCAGTTGCTGCATTTTAGGAGAGTTGCTTGGCAAGCCTCTGCTTTGTGGGGTCCGGCACAACGTGGGCATGCTTGCTTGTTGTTGGACACAGCACTAACATGACCCAGTTTTAGACAGTTGTGGCACTGTAGTGGTCTCGTGATGTATGGTCGGACAATGTGACGAAAATGACCTACCTTTACATGTGATGGGATGCAATCACCTCTGAAGGTCACCTTGATGCAACGGGATTTGCCAAGCCGGCATACTTGCAATATGTCCGTTGCCCCAGTAGCTGGCTTTATCAGAACAGGAAGGTCTGCGTTTGGTATGGAAACATCAACGTCATAAATGACGCCTGTCATCGTGTCACTATCCTGCGGAATGTAAGTTCTGAGATAGATGTCTCCAAGCTCAGTGACAGTTCGCAGGGTATGTAGCGCAGACGACTGCTCAACGTCTATGGCCAGGATAATCTTCCGTGGGTTGAGTCTAATATCCTTTATCTCATTAGGCACGATAGCTTCGAGACGCGCTGATATCACTTGCCTGTTCATGTTCTTCAGGTTGATCGAAGAGTCCACAGGAATAAAAAGTATGGTATGGCGTTCAGAACTGCACGCCGCCTTCACGGTAGAGACGCTAGCTGGCGAAGACGCGCCGACCATTCTTCTTTTAGCTTTAGGCTTCACTGCAGGGATGAAATCTTCGTCGCTGTCTTCACTACTCGCCGTGTATAGTTCAGTGCTGTCACTGGTCCTGTCGTCCTCCCGGCTGTTGCGCTTCCTTGAGGTTGACGTCCAAGGTGACGCCAAGTCCGGATTGCGTACGGTGGGGCCTGGATCTATCGGGACGACGACGAAGTGTATTTCTGCCGAACGCTGCCTATTTCGTTTGGTGTTTTTTGTGTGAATTTACGTTCTATCCGAGGATCATCGCTCTCCTGCAGGCAGTCCTGTACAAAAAAAAAACGCCCGTTCTACGAGCCGCGCTTACCTCCTCGTCGTTCCGAAAGACATGCGGGACGAAGTCCTCTCCGCGTGTCATGTCGAGCCCACATCTGGTTATCTAGGTTACTCGCGAACGCTCGCCAGAGTAAGTGAGGCATACTACTGGCCCGGACTTTCGGCAAGCGTGAAGCAGTACGTCAAAAGCTGTCGTGAATGCCAGCGTCGAAAGTCGCCACCAAGCAAGCCGGCTGGACTACATCAGCCAATTGATCCACCCCACAAGCCATTTGACCAAGTCGGCATGGACATTCTCGGCCCATTTCTTTATCGTCCGACGGCAACAAATAGATCATTGTTGCAACTGACTATTTGACCCACTATGCTGAGACACAGGCGATACCACGAGCCATGGCTTCTGAGGTAGCACAGTTCTTAATGTGCCACATTGTTCTGCGCCACGGTGCTCCATCTACAGTGATAACCGACAGAGGAATAGCGTTCACTGCACAGCTTATTCATGAAGTGTTTCCACAGAGTAACACTAGGCATCGAACGACGACTGCTTACCATCCGCAGAGCAACGGCTTAACCGAGCGACTAAATAAGACAGTCACAAACATGATGTCCATGTACATCGACGTTGAACACAAAACATGGGATCGCATTCTGCCTTATGTGACATTTGCTTATAGCACAGCCGTTCAAGAAACAACCCGATTTACACCGTTTCGCCTTCTCTACGGCCGCGAAGCTCAGACGATGCTGGATGCGATGCTTCCTTGTGAAGGCGCCGATAAATTAACAACTGACGCAGAAGAATTTGCAGAGCGTGCCGAGGAAACTTGCCAGCTCGCCCGGCTACACATTGGTCAGCAGCAACAGGTCGATGCACGACGTTACAATATGCGTTACAATGACGTATTTTTACAGTCCGGGAGACCACGTTTGGGTTTGGACCCCTGTTCAACGCCGTGGGCCTCTCCGAAAAGTTGCTGAGCAGATACTTTGGTCCATATAAAGCATTACGCCGCGTGAGCGACGTAAACTACGAAGTGGTTCCGGACGCTACGTCGGTCACGATGGGTACAACGAATGCAACCGACCTCTGACATAGTTCACGTGGTGGGCATGAAGCTTTATTTTGCGCGTTCCTAAAAGACCACTTTTCCTGTGTTTTTTTATTTGTGCTCCGACAATTGCCTCATCATTGGTGAACTTATCGCGTCTAACATTTGATTATTGGTGCCCTTTTTCATTGTTGAAGCTACCTTGTTTTGTTTTTTTTTTCAATAACTTTACTGCATCGGGACGATGCTCTTTCTTTTTTGTTGAGAAGGAATATTGCCACCTTCTAGTAGTGGGTCGTATGCCAAGGTGAAGGCTCACACCACAGAGAAGAAAGAAGTGCGCGTGCCCCCCCCCCCCTGCTCTGGCAAACAAGCCCAACCAACGCGCTTGGTTAGAGCCCTGTTGCCTCAGACGTCAATAACTATGCCGACACCCCCTGGAGCGATCGTGACAATATTGTTATGTTCCAAGTACCACTCCAGGCGAGTCAGCACCATTCTCTCCATCACTTTCCAAAACAGCTGGCAAGCGCGATGGGGCGATAGGAGGCCATGTCCAGAGGCGATTTACCTGGTTTGAGCAGGGGCACAAGGCGGCTGCACTTCCACGAAGGAGAAAACCAAACCGTTGCTCCACGAGTCATTGTATACAGCTAGAAGGGCACGCCGAGCTGTTCGTCCTAGGTTAGCAAAGGCCATGTAAGTGACTCCATTGGGTCCAGGCGATGACGAGCGCTTGCATGCTAGCAATGCTGCCTGAAGCTTCTCTAGAGAAAACATAATGTCCATCCGAAGTCTCTGGACGCCGGCGCGTTTCGTAGGTTACTCATGTTGATCCCGGACCCCTTGTTTGCAACCCTGGCACAGAAGTCTTCCGCTACAATCGATTTCACGCCGGCCTGGTGGAGAGCAAGGCATTTAAACGGACGATTTTGTTGTGGGTAATGTTCGTAGGCCGCGGATTATTCTCCATATTTGCGAAAGAGGTTTTGTGGGGATCGAGCGACTCGCATAGTGACTTCCATCGTTTGCGACTGTAGTGCATTGATTCGACGTTGAATCTTCTTTTGTAGACGTCTCGCTTCCCTCAGTCGTAGATGGATTTCGTGCGCCTATAACGTCGTTCGGCGCGACGACGGGTTGCGCGAAGTCGCTCCAACTCCACCTCATATTTGCAAAAATCTGGCAAAGGTCCCCAATTAAACGTTGCCTCTGAATAGCGGCCTTCAATATACCTTCTAGGCTTTCAAGAGAGCCTTCTTGGTTTCTCTCGCATTGCTTCTCGTGGATGATCTGTACTTTGACCAGTCTATCCGTGAAGTGGGCGCAATTTGCGACTTGCTTAGCCCCTTGATTTTTATATAGGTGGGGATATGGTCACTGCCATGCGTTTAATTGTCCGCAAACCACTGCACCTTGGTGTTTAGGCTACCTTGACACAAAAGTTTGGTCGAGACAGCTACTATATGTCAGACCCCGTAAAACGTGGGAGCGCGTCATTTAAACAATATAGTTGGTGGTCAGATGCAAAGGAGGACACATCCCTTCCCCGACGGTTCATCTTCTGGCTTCCCCACAGGGGGTGATGCGATTTTTCTTCAGATTGCACACCGGGACACTAGAGGTAAAAACATGGCCACAGGAAAAAGGAAGGTGTGTACCATGGGGTGTGCACTGTTTCTTATGTAGAAAGCCCAAAACTATTGAGCACGTCTTCTTAGAATGCTGGGAAGGCGTGTTCTTCTGGGATATATTACAAAGAACGCTGATGAAAGACCTCCCTTTAGACATACAAGGAATTCGTTTCCGAACTGTGGACAACGAAGAAGGTGTCCCGTTTGACGCTGTCATGCTACTGGGTTTTGCACTGCATATGGAAGGCCTGCATGGCCGCACGACATGTAGATATAGATGCAAGATAGGCACCACGAGTACTTCCGTGAATACGTGGGCAGGTTCCTGGAAGCGCATAAACCTTTAGATCCGATACCTGAATGGGTATCAAGGATCGATCCAATCAGGAACATGAGACGATTTTAGCCACCACACGCCAGTCAAAATTTACTTGCTCCTTTTATCCATGCCTACCATGTATCTACGTCTTATGTGCCTTGCATTATTACTTTTGATCCCTGACTGTATTTGTGTTTGATGTGTACATCTAAGCAGGCAATCAAAGAAAGCAGAGTGGCCCAGTGGAAGCGTGCTGGACCCATAAACCCAGAGGTCAGTGGATCGAAACCACGCTCTGCAAATTTTGATTTTCTTTGTATTAGTGCGCACTTCCTTACTGTACATTTTCCCACGTAACTAGAGTGCATAAGAGTGGTGCAGTGGGAGCGTGATGGGCCCATGGACCCAGAGGTCTGTGAATCGAAACCATGCTTTGCTAATTTTATTTTCCTTTGTATTAGTGCGCACTTCCTCACTGCACATTTTCCCACGTAACTAGAGTTCAGCAGAGTGGCGCAGTCGATTTCTTCTTTCAGCAGCACAAGCGAACGGTTCGCAGAATCATGTGCTCCGAACGGAGTGGCGATAGCAGCCCGTGCCGGCCGCGGAAACAGGTTCGATGGCACTGAAGGTAAAGACTACGAGATGGTGCTGCCTGCGTTGCCCCACTGGCTGTGTTCTACTGAACACGTTGTTTTTGCACGGTGATGTGGCGTGAACATCCCTACAGGGCTCGAGGACATCAGAGACGGCCCTCGCGACGGCTGGTGTGCTACCAACGTCTTCGCCTTAGCGGCGTACCAGATAAATCACGTCTGGGCCGTCACCCTCACCCAGCGAAGAGTGACCAAGAAACTGGCAGCAACTGAAAGAAATAAAGGGAAAGGGCCGCCGGTGCACAATTATTTATCCTGAGGATCAACAAGTCAAGCTCCACTACATGATGCTCTATGGCGTCCGAAGGATTAGGACATTATGACATTCTTCGCCACGTTTGACAACGTCACTGAAGTGACGCGAGAACGTCGCGTGTTCCAGACATGAGGGAGAAGGCTCGACCACGAGAAGCGTCCTCCTAAAGCTATAACCGGGAATGAAGGTGGATGAACTGCCCCACCAGGTGCGTGTCGCCGGCGAACTGGCCCTTGTCGTCGTTCCCGGGCGGGCGATGCAGTGTCGCATTGCCACGGCACGGGTCATGTACGCCGAGATTGCAGGGTGTCCCGGTGCTCGAAGTGCAGGCGTTATGGACAACGCTGACGCGGAATGCATTCGTACTTACGCGTCGGCTACCGGGCTTCTTAGGGCAGACGAGCACGACGAGCTTATGGACGTCGTCGAGGCAGAAGAGGGCTGCCAAGGAAACCGGCGAGACGACCAAGCAGGAGGGATCACCGGCGTCGTCATCGCCTGCCGGCCGTGACTCTTCGAGTGTTGGGGTTCTGAGGGCCAGTCCAGCTCCGGTGAATCGTCTCGGACAAAGGAAAGCCTGGCAGCAATGCAAGCTCTACCTTAGTTTCGGGATGGTGGCACAGGAAGGTTGCCGCAGCAACGCACGTAAGAGCATCGGGCGACTCCGCTGCGACTCCCGAGAAGACGGGGAAGGCCACAGAGAGCTCAGCCGCCCACCAGGCCGGTGAGCTTAGAAGTCTGAACGAGCAGCTTGCCACGAGAAGAGTGGCGCACCTTCATCGAACAGTGTGGCCGCTTCGAAGCGGCCCCACCCCAGGCGAGCAATGGGGGTGCTGAGACGGCAGTGTCGGGGTGTCGAGGAACCTCCCGCCTAAACTGCCCAAGTACGGCGGCTTCCCTTCGGCCGCGCCCGAACCTGACCGCCGACAAGCGAGTCGGCCAATGTGGAGTACGTGGGACAAGTCCCCACACTTCCGCCGGACGACAATGCCAGCGATGGCACTGTCTAGTCTTGTGCTAGACGCGAGAGGTAAGCGCCATGCGGCAGGTCTCTCTTCCTTTCTTTAAAATGGCGCCTGTCTTTCCGTTTAAAGTTGCTACCATTGATGTTAGGGGTCTGGCAGCGAGAAGGAAGCAAAGCCCACTTTCCAGAATAATAACGGAAAAAGACATAGACATTCTGGCGGTGCAAAGAAACGAAAGTCGACGGTGATGAAGAAACGGCAGCATGGTGCAACGTTTCGCGTCTGAGTTTTGTATATCTGTCAGCCATGCAGTGGGCACAACGGCTGGCTGCATACTTTTTATTAAGAGGCCGCCGGGGCTTCAGGTGAATGCCCATTTTTCTTGTTCGGCTGGCCGATATGCTTCGCTTGACTTTTCTCTGAACAACTCCGAGTGGTGGGTCGGGTGCGTGTATGCAGCCAACAAGGTGGACGAAAGGGCCTTGTTCTTTCACGGCCTAGAACAACAGCTAAGTGAAGGAAAGCAGTTAATAGTATAGGGTGTTTTTTAACTGTGTTCTCAGCGCACACGACAAGACGAGCACTCGAAGTTTTCGAGACAACAGCACGGCTGTGTTGTCACGAATCGTCGAGAACTGGCACCTTGAGGATGTTGCCGAATGTGTCAAATGTAAAAGTGCAGTGAAGCACACGCGATTAGAGGGCTCAAGCCATGTGAGACTTGATCGCATTTACGTATCGATCGACATCCTTCCACACTGTTTCCGCTATGAAGTAGTACCGGTGTCATTTTCGTAGCACTGCTTCGTCCAGTGCTGTGTTGCAACTGTTAAGCGAACCAATTCATTTTTGTGGGACACCTAGAAATTAAACAGTAAACTTCTCAAAGACGAAGAATGTAATTATTATATAAGGGAGGCAATGAGTAATAGAGATGCCAGCAAAAACCGTCATATCTGGCAGCAGTGGGAAATCTGTAAAGAAACTTTATAATACTGACACTGATGGTATCGCGACAGCCTTTACGGAACACAATCGTAAGGTGTTTGCATTGCACGCGACCGACTGTGATACCTTCGAGGAAAAAGTTTTGCCTGTCTTACCCCGTCTTGACGATCACAGAAAAAAAGAGTTTGGAAAGTAAAATAACTGTTGCCGAGGTAGAGGAAGCCATATATAAATTAAACCCGGGAAAGTCGCCGGGACCGGACGGTTTCACCGCCGCTTTTTACAAAGAGTTCAAAGACGACATCACCCCTCTTTTGACAGTCATATTTAATGGAGCGTATAAAGTAACTATGTTGCCTCCATCATACCGGTCATCCCACACAGTGCTGATTCCAAAAATTGAGGATGTCCGTAAACTGAGATCATTAACAGCATATCTACCTATAGCTCTCACATATGTCGAGTACAAAATTTATATGAGAGTATTAGCCCGAAGAATGCAGATGGTTATGAAGGACATCGTCGCACCACCCCAAACATGTGGCATCAAAGGCCGATCGATTGTCCTAATTATCCATAAAGCACGTAGTGTTCTCGAGTGCTGTAATTACTCAGATGAACGTGTTGCCGTTTTACTAATAGATTTTGAAAAGGCCTTTGACTGTGTGGATCATATATCTTGTTGTTTGCTGTTTTAAACCATGCTAATGTTGGTTCTGTTATTTGTGATGGAGAGGCCCTGGCGTACCAAAACTGCACATGATTTATAGTAAATAAGGCTCTGGGAGCCCCCATCAATGTGCAACGTTTGGTTCGCCATGGCTGCCCCCTCAGTCTCTTGTTATTTTGCGGGTTTATCAAAACCCTGTGCTCTACCATTCTCAAAGACACTCGAATAAATGGCTTCCGGCTACAATCTTCAGCTGGGAAGGAAAGTACTGTATGTGCATTAGTTCCTAGCCTTAAGGTTTTGAGATTAAATCCTTGAGTACTGAATAGATAGTGCTGCCATGACGGTAGGAAGACCACAATACGGTGGTACAAGTGACCATAAAGAAAGAAAAGAAATTAAATGAGAAACAAACATATGATGTATTTTTCAAAAGTGCATTGGACGTTCATTAGGCCAATGCTCCTTCCCTAGTATTCATCTTGACTCCCAGCCAAGCACATCAACTTAGATGTGGTGCTGCTAATCTCGAGGATGCTGGCTTAAATCCTGACCACAATTATCGCATTTTGACGAAGGCGAAACACAATTAAACATCCATATCCTTAATGTTTATGCAGTTAGCCCCCACATGGTAAAATTGAATGCAAAGACACCCACTGCAGCGCACATTACAAGGTTATTGCGGTGTTGACAAGTAAAACCCAAGAATCCCTTTGTTATCAAGCTTTATAAACTGCTGAATAATAACTTCCATATCGACAGTATGGTATTACTAAAGAATAGACAAAATACTGACTTATGTACTTTTACACGTTATACTATGCATTAATTTACAGTTATCAAACACCGTAGACTCTCAGAAAATGGAACCTGAAAGGACCGGGAAAACATGTTCCATTTAACAGGAGTTTCGTTTACTGAGAGGCGAATATGGGTGCATAATACAAACCCGAAACCAAGCACTGCATAGGGGATAGTTTCATTTAAGCAGTAGTTCTGTTTACCACATTTCCATTTACTGAGAGTCTACTGCACTGTACAACTTTTCAAGTTCAGACCAACTACTTTCATCCTTCCAACAATATGTTCAAAATCAAGCCATTCGTATGCTCACTTGCAGTAAGTGAACCTCATACCGTCTACTCGTACCATGAAACACTCACTGATAGTCGACAAATTTATTTCTTATATATTACTATACAGAGCAGTTAATTAGTATTTTAAAATTTCTTAAACTGATTTCTAAACCCTCAATTTTTTCTTTAATTCCAAGGATCTGAACTCGCCATGCCTCTCAAAGGGCACGTTTCATTTCAATCAAACTGTGGAACTCCTAACTTTTCTTTGTGTTTTTGAAGTTAAAGGAACACTAGAGACAAATTTTAAGCCGACATTGAATGCTGAAATAGCGGTCCAGAAACTTCGCAGTGCTACTTTTGCGCCAAGGACGTGCTTATCTTGAAATAAAATCCCTTTTTAGTGGTGTGCATCGCACTAGCACCTTTCAAATTTCCCACCACAAAGTGGGAACCTTCACCTCACTGTTGCCGTGCGCAACGCTGCCCGACATTACTGCGCGGTTGCCGACGCTAGTAGCAGCACAGCAAAAGTAACGGGAGCTACAGCAGCAAGAACGGCCATTGAACAATTTACTGCCATGGTCTCCGAGATGACAGGCGCGCTTCGTTCAACTGGGCTCCACTACATGGCACGACCTGTGCAGTTTAACCAGGCGAAAAACGAGCTTCTGAACCCATCCCGCCATTCCCCATAATAACGTCTGGTGGTTCTTTTTTCATGAATCAAACAGAAACGAACAAGCAGCATTTTATTGCGTCTCTTGATACACTGAAGGTTCCTTATTTAGCGCAGCTAGTTCGATTACGAGCAATTAATTGTTAAAAGTAACTCTGACAATATCGGGTCATTTTGTGAATGTCCTAATAGTGGCGCATGTGTTAATTCTCGCGCATTAACCTTAATTTTTATGTAAGTATAGGGCACCGCTGATGAAGATATTGTCGTTTTAGGTGTCGTCATACATCGAGCTTTCACTCTGACAAATTATTTACGTTTAGTGTCTCTTTAAGCTTTCCAGTTTCAGTTTTTACGCAATAGATTACTTCACTGCAATGTTTGACTGCAGGGTGAACCTTGACTCAGTTGCTTTGAGCAAACAATTTTTCCCAATATCAATGTAATGTTTGGATCCTTACGTAATTTGCAACATATATTCCTGTATTAACATTGGTCACCAATACTGCAACATTTTTCGTAATCATAAGTGCCGTCACAATGTTTCATAATGGGACCCCCTCATTTCCCAATATGTGTAAACACACAATTGAACCTCTTTCTGCAATGAAAACGTTTAAACGTGAGCATGAGGACCGAGAACCGAAAAAAACATAAAATCAGAAATCTCCAAGAAGACTTAAAGCATACTTCCATGCAAACATACTTGAGGATGTAAAAATTACCAGTGAATCAGTCACGTTAGCGATTCGTTACAATTATTTACAAGTGGATAGTAAAAGTGATGCTGCTGCTAGATTAGGATGACATTTTTTTCTTCAAGTCACTTTTACAAACAGTAAAGGGCATTTGTTCCATGCTGAGCAATGTGTCCCACTTGAAGCATCAGTGTGTCTGACTAGATTAATATGATTGCATTTATATGTCACTCTGACACATTTAAACACTGCATTTCATTGCAATCAATGCAGTCCTTTTCGCTAAATATAACAGCTTGCATTTAC